>OU343223.1:162367527-162543181 GCA_910596185.1 Chrysanthemum makinoi | reverse complement strand
CTTATGTACCATCTTCCTTATTACTTATATAGTTATATGTATGCACAAGTTACATTATGTCTTTGATGAATTGAAGCCGATATATATGATAAGATGCATTGTCATGCTACTCTTTGTTAGTTGCATATATTTTAGGATTTATTTGTAATCAAGGAAATTGTTTAATACAAAAGATCAAATGGTACGCTAAGCTTTCATAAGACCATAAAAAAACTGCATATCCAAAATTCTCACTCCTTGCAATAAGAAAAAGATCACATAAAAAGCTCATTTAAATTTTACTGACCGAAGTTATTGAATAGAAAGTAACACACAATATTCAATGGTTAACTTGAGCTTTGTATAAGAAAAGGAAAACAAAATCCCATTAAAGGTTTTAAGCGTTTGCGACTGAAGTTGTTGAATAAAGAAACAAGACAACATAATCAGTGGTTAACTTAAGCTTTGTGTTTTGCTCAAAGAAAAAAGACTTGAACTTTGTATGAGACTTATTCAATGAATTTTATCACCACTTTCAAATTTTCATCTATTTGAAAAAGAAATTGACAAAAGAAGAGATTGTAACCACATAATAGCATTTATAAATAATTTAGATTATTAGATAACGTATATAACAATATGGGTAAAAATTGAAAGATAAAGTACCTAATCTATCAAATACATTTTGATAACTTGAATCATTTGCAAATTCAAATATTTTTTTTTTTTATCTTTTCTCGAAGTTTACTATAAATGTGTTTCTTGAAATGTCAAGGACCTTAAAAAGAGGAAAATATATTGCGATAATAATGCATTATTTGTATGAGGTTTTGAATTCAAGATGTGATCTTTGTGTAGTATATGTGAATAAACGGATGAGAACTTGGGATTGTTAAAGTAAGAGGATGATAATGCAAATTAGTTTTTGTGCTTCTAATCAATAATCAAAAAAGTAATACTTTTGGAATGCCAAAGTGATACAATTTACATTCTTTTATTTGTCATGATTTTGGTTTTGAGAATACATCATCTTCACGTGCCTATTGCACAAACCATAAACGCATAAAATCGTGCAATTTATAAGAGCAAAAAAATAACAAAAGTGACAAATAAATATGCAAAATAACGAATATATACATAATTCATATTAAAATATTAAATAAACTACTTTAAATACAAAACTTATAATAACATCAATTGCAATACCTTACATGTAACTACTTGCATACAATATTACGTAAAAAACACATATATATTTAACCCTTAACCAATCGGTGCAACGCACGGGTTTTTGTAGCCTCGTATATTATATTTGTAAAACATCTCTCTTCAAAACATTCTAACAAAATCCCAAAGTTTATTTTACTTTATCTCTCACATCAATTGTTAGACCAAAATAGTGTCTCTTTCATCGTTATGTATATCATCTATTTCATTTTATTTAATTCTCAGTGCAATATTAACATTTAATTTTGATTTCAGCTAATAATTTATGAAATCAAGTTACCATTTGAAAAGTATGAACTCAGATTAAAAATCGGACAAAAACCAAAACCAAACCAGGAAAAACTACAAAACCAAGCGAACTTTCAGTTTGGGGTTTGGTTTAGCCAAAAATCAACCCAAACCGGCCTAAGCTCACTTGCATAAATTTAGATTTGTATTATTTATAAGTGTAGAAATCAAAGGAATACTAAAAACTATATTATTAGATTCAATAAACTATTAAGATTACAAAAGAATAAATAGCGACTAAACCTAACCTTAAAACTAGACGGGCTTAAACAACAGGTCGGGCCTAAAGGCCTTATTAACTAACTTCCCCTTCAAACTCTTAATGCTACATTGAGAGTTTGACAAGAAAACTTCGAAATCAGACAGACAAATGTAGATTCAACGACAGAGAAATCTGAACAGAGGTACACGAAGAGTAGATCCAGGCCGACAACAGCAAACATATACATATTCAGCGGCAGAGAGATCCGAACAGAGGTAGGCGAAGAGCAGATCCAGGCAAACAACATCATACAAATACAAATTCAGTGGCAAAGATATCCAAACAGAGGTAGACGAAGAGCAGAAAATTCAGCAACAAACAACCATATGCAAATAGAACAGCAGATTCAGAGAAACCAGGTGAAACCAGATGGAGAACTACGTGTGAAACCAAAACAAACGTCGAAATGTTACACATAACTACTTAACACATAGTCGGATTAGTTAAGACTATAACATCACCATCATCATTACCAATGCCGATGCAAAACCAATTACCAATTCAGATCGGAACGAAACAATAACCCAATACTAATAAGTCATTAACCTTAGAACTAAAGTCATAATCAAACCTTAATTATTCAAACTAGATTGTAGTATATTATTATATGAATCTAAACAATTTTTTATTTTTTCTTTACCAAACCAAAGGGATTAAACAGAACCATGTGGACCACCATAATCTAATTGCCACCGCGATTCATATTCATCCTACACGATTAGGTTTGCTAAAAGTAAATATTGTAATGATCACTTTTACAATAACCAACTGAACAAAGATTTGGAACCAATAACAGTCATGGCAAACAGTCGGCAACAAAATCCGAATTGGCCTTTTTTTTTTCTTCTTTCTGTTGATATCATGTAGAAATTAAAAAAAATACTAAAAACTATATTATTAGATTTATAAAATTTTCAAAAAAATAAATAGTAACTAAACTTAAACTAAATAAAAACTAGACGGGCCTAAACAACATGTCGGGCCTAAAGGCCTCATCAACTAACAATAAGGAATATAATTACTTAGTTAACTCAAAAATATATATATATATATATATATATATATAGGGAAGGGATCCAGTAAGAAGAAAAACTAAAATGAAAAGAATAAGAAGGATTTCTAGCCACATATTTTAAATAAGGAGGAGAATTTTTAAGATAAATGATCTATTGCATACGATCCTAAATGAACTTGTAGTTTCTTCTTATCCTTCTTATTTTAATTTTTCTTCTTATTTGATCCTAACTCTATATATATATATATATATGACTCATGCTAAACCGTATACTTGTTATAAAATGATCAAATATGATCGTTTTTCATAAAGCAAAGGTTAATATATCAAACTTATAGATTTGACAAACCTTTATTTGAATTTACAAGTAAACTAAATTAAATAAAGTCGGATACAATGGTTGGCCTTGATTTACGAATTGTGGTGAATATTAGTTGGGAAGGTAGTAAGTATCTTGTTATGGGAAAAGGAATGAAAGCAATTAACTTGAATTTAGTGATGTTAATCACGTTGTATTTTGGAGAACATAAAATGTAAATCCCAATAAATGATTTATAATGATGTTGCTTTTTATGTCGTTTTCCATGCTTGGTCTGATATGGTGCTAAAACTTTGTGTTTTTAATAGAAACTACCGTTTACAATTAACTTTATTTTATACAATTCCACTGGCTCTCGAAAAGTGTCATTTCCAAGTAATTAACTCACAACGAGTACACCAAAATCATTCATAGTAGCTGCATAACCTCTCATATGTGGTACTTAATATCTTGTATTTAATAAAACTATTTAGAGCACAAGGTGATGTCCAGAGCAATAAGCTAGTTTTATAACAAAAAGTATTGTCACGTTAGTTTTTTCCACTATAACTTAACCCAAAAACAACTTTCCTCATCACTCAAGTTATAGGACACCCCGAGCTCCCGAGTCTCTTGGTTTTTTTATTTTTTTTCTTATTTACTACACATTAAAATAAAAACATTACATTTAAACCAAATTTTATACACGTTAGGACTAATCATGTAACAAGTCGATGCAAAAACTAACAATGTAAAGCTACTAAAAACTATCAGTGTAAAAAGCAAACAACCAAGGACAAACTAAATAAATAATTATATAACCTTATTGGCTTCTTCTTCCTTTGTCGTTGGGCACTCCGAACAAACGCAAACATAAAAACACAAACACAAATTTAAAGACAAAAACACAAATATAAATGATAATTTTATAAAATGATAACGTGGCTGGCCATCACGACGCGAGCACCTATAACGTGAGAAACAGTGTGGTTTGCTCGCGCCATAGGTGGATAACACAGGCTATAACGCTCGTCACCTTGAGCGCTTAGTGTTCAAAACATTTGGGAGCTCAAAATGAAGATGTTCTACCGTTTTACATGTTCCTACAACTAGCTATGTGATCAAGATCTTATATATCGTGCGTTGCCTCACAATCCATAACTTTTATTGTAAAAGAAGCTCAATTTAAAAAGTACATATAGTAAAGTTTGCTTTTTTTCTAAATGGCTGAAATATTATAAGGGATACACTATTGCTACGGGGGCTACCCCATAGCCCTGCCAGTTTTGTCCCCATTTGTCCCCGCTTTTTCCGGTACATGCTGTCATTGTTTTATTTTACAGCTTAAATTGGCTTATTAAACTTTATATTTTTACAGCTCGATTTTCGTGTTTATAGCTTTTTTGAAAAAAAAAAAATAGCCCCCGTATGAATAAAAACATAGCCACCGTATGAATAACTCATCCCTATTATAAACAAAATGGCTTCAAATGAGGAGACGAAAAGGATTAGAAAGAATGAAAGAAAACAAAAACAAAACGACCAAAAGAGAACCAAGGGAGCAACAAACCCCTAATTACTAATGACAAAAAGGTCTAAAGGATTTCGAATCCGTCAATCCTAATTAGCATCCCACGATTGGTAACGAGCATATATCCAAGTATTCGAGGTTCTTTGAATATGCTGGAAAATATCTTCATCTTTTTAACCGAATCCAGAGGGGCATTTATTATTTTATTTCTCCATTTTCATATGCGCCCAAAGAGCACTGGATTTTCTGTTGAGAATAGTTTCAGTTGTGAATACGGATGGCAACGGTTCGGGTTCGAGGCGGGTTTTAGTGTACCAGTACCCGCACCTATTTATAATATCTAAACCCCGTACCCGCCCCATTACCCTACGGATACCCGGTTAATATTATCCATCGGTTTTTCGGGTTTTCCTCAAGGGTATCGGTTATCCCCAATTGAATATTATATGGACAAATGGTGGTATTAAGATTAAGTCGCACTAAAATCCACCAAAAAAACAAAGGAAAACACCCTAATATAATCAAAATATTTAAAAGTTAAAAAAAAATGAATATCATATCAAACGATTTAATGCTTTTGAATAATTCGTGTACAATATAAAATATGTTATGTGATAGAGACACTTATATATAAAAAATATAATGAAAGAAATTATATATAATGTATATATATATTCTAGTTAATTATTATATCAATAAATCGGGTATAGATTCGGGTAAGCGGATACACGTACGGGTAATCGGGCGGGTATTACCAGAACCGTCATCGGCTAAAAAAATTTATCAATACCCAAACCCACATCCAAACCCCGAACCCGACCTAACCGATTTGGGTTTCGGTTTTCCCCATCAGTTTTGGGTGCTTTTGCCATCCCTAGTTGTGATATTTCTTGCTAGACCCAATTTAGCATTCCGTGGTACAAATGAGAAATTTCATGTTGAAAGCAATGGAAAATTTTTGGGTCTAATTAAAATGTTGGAAAAGTTTGATCCGTTTATCAAAGAGCATGTGCGTCATATCACTAGTGATGAAATTCATGTTCATTATCTTGGGCCTTCTATACAAAATGAGTTAATTCAATTACTTGCTCGTGAAATTAGATCGCAAACTTTTCAAAAAATAAAGCAAGTATTTCTATGTGATACTTGATTGTACCCTGATACAAGCCATCAAGAACAAATGTCTTTGATATTGAGGTAGGTAAATGTAGCATCTACATGTGTTACAGTTGAGGAATACTTTTTAGGATTTTTGAGTGTAGATGATACAAGTGGTCAAGGACTTTTTGATGTTACACATGATGAATTAAAGTCTCTAGATCTTGATATTGACGTTGTTCTTGGTCAGGGATATGACAATGGATCTAATATGAAAGAAAAGCATCGGAGAGTACAAAACAAATTTTTAGATATAAATCCTAATGCTTTTTATACTCCATATGGTTGTCATAGCCTTAATCTAACATTTGTGACATCGTTAGCTCTTGTGGCAAAGTTACGGATCTTTTGGGAGTTATACAACGTATTTACACAAAATTTTCCAATTCTTCCAAAAGGTGGTTAATTTTGAAAAATAATGTTAAAGGGTTAACTCTCAAGTCATTGTCTATAACCCGTTGGGAAAGTCGTGTTGAGAGTGTGAAAGCTATTAGACTCCAACTTCTAGAAATTAGAGAAGCTTTACTTCAAGTTGCTGAAAATGATAATGACTTCAAAATCAAAAGCGAGTCAAAATCTTTGGCAACAAACGAGCTTGGAAATTTTGAGTTTTTAGTATTAACCGTCATTTGGTTTGACATATTATCTACCATAAATTTGGTGAGCAAGAAGTTATAATGTGATGATATGCTTATAGATGTTGTTATTAAAGAAATTGAAGGGTTAGTTTCATTCTTTGAGAAGTTTAGACACTGGTTTTGATAAATTGATTAATGTTGCTAAGGAAATTGCCATTGAAATGAATATTGACACAGTCTTTCGTCAAAAGTGCGTAATTCGTAGAAAATGACAATTTGATGAGAATTCCGTGGATCATGATACTTCATATTCCGCCGAAGAGTCATTTAAGGTATAATATTTCCTATATATTGTTGATCAAGCACTTGTTTCTTTAAGAACATGATTCAAGCAATACAAATAGTATGGAAAAGTTTTTGGCTTTTTATTCACTTCTCGCAAGTTAAATTCCTTTGATGACAACACACTTAGGGTGCGTTTGGTAGAGAGAAATTCAGAGAAAAGAAATGAAGTAGAGAATAGAATCTCAGATAATAGAAATCAGTAGAGAATTTTGTTCAATTCTAATGTTTGGTA
Source organism: Chrysanthemum makinoi (assembly GCA_910596185.1). Classification (NCBI taxonomy): domain Eukaryota; kingdom Viridiplantae; phylum Streptophyta; class Magnoliopsida; order Asterales; family Asteraceae; genus Chrysanthemum; species Chrysanthemum makinoi. The sequence goes on along the minus strand of OU343223.1, from coordinate 162,536,268 downwards.
ACAACTGCAGACTTGACCAGAAATGAAATTTTTTTATTTAAATAATATTTTGTCTAAATAAAAATTCTTAAAAAATATTTTAAAAAATTATTTTAAAAAAATATATCTTTTTTTTAAAATTTATTTTTAAATTTATGTACTTTCTTTAAAAAATTATTAAAAAAAACTTATTTTTTAAAATGTATTTACTTAAAAAAAAAACTTGTTTTTTTAAAAAAAAATATTTTTTAAAATGTATTTATTTAAAAAAAAAAAACTTATTTTTTTTTAAAAATAATTTTAAACTTATTTTTTTTTAAATAATTTTTAAAAAAAAATTTTTTTTTTTTAATTTTTTTTAAATGTAAAAAAAAAATAAAAAAAAATAAAAAATTCAAAAAAATTAATCCATTACTTCAATTTCTCCACAAAATTAATGGAAATAGGGCTACTTAAATTACACTACTCAACTCTCTCCATTTCCCCACCAATTTCTCCAATTTCTCCGCTTTTCCATTTATCTGGCTTACCAAACACGAGAATTAAAGCCATTTCCATTTCTCCATCTTCAATTCTCTTAACCAAACACACCCTTAAGTCCTATAGTAGTCATCTTGAAGATGCACTCAAGAATAATGAACAATATGATGTTGACGCAAATGATCTTTTTGTTGAGTTAAAGTTGCTTAACAATTATGTTCCTAACAAAAATTTAGGACCTTCCAATATTCTGAAATTTCATAAATAAAACGACTTTTTTCTTAATGCAAGTTTGCATATAGAGTATTGCTCACTATTTTGGTAACCATGGCATCAGCAGAAAGAAGTTTATCAAAACTGAAATTGTTGAAGTCTTACTTGAGGTCCACAATGTTAAAAGAGAGACTTAATGGATTGACATTAATAGTAATGGAGAACGGACTATTGGGGAGCGTTGATTATGAAGCTTTAATCAACAACTTTGCTTCAAAAAATGCGAGGAGAAATGCTTTTTTAAAAGAAGCATTTTTCACGGGATCCCGAAACCACCAGCCACCTCGACCTAATTTGCATGGAGACACGTCATTGTAAGTTTGTAAGTTGTAACACAACGTTAGTTTTTTTGCAAAAATCTAGATATGTTGCAAAGTATTGAGCTATTGGCTATATGTTCCTTAGAAAAGTTAAAACCCAAAGATATATGCGTTGCAAGTCGCTACGTTCATTGGCCCATACCCATTATTTATTGGGCCACACCGTATACTCATTTTCGGCCCAATTTGGATTTCACCTGCTTTTTATTGTTTCAAGGATATATCCTCGGATATAAATATCGTGAGTAGTGCTGACGGCTCTAAGTATCGGTTGTTTCAGTTCCTAAGCATCTTCGGTTAAAAATTTAAGTCAACTCGAGAACCTAACCAACCAAATTCAAATTCGGTTTTGGTTCGTTTCGTTGAATTCTAATTCGGTTTGGTTTTCGGGTTGACCCGAATAACCCGAATTTCACTATTTATTAAGAAAAAATTAATAATTACATAAATATTTAGGAAAAAAATATATTTCAAGCATAAAAAGTGTATTATTATATTATGATAACATTTTAATAGTATTTATTGATATATAAATATACATAAAAATCTATAAATACAGATATATATATATATATATATACACACACACACACACACATATATATATATATATATATATATATATATAGATTCTATTGTAGACTTACTCATATTAGATACAGTACTTTACAATACCCTTTTAGACCAATATAAACCGTTAGATTACTTAATCAATGGATGAGATCATTTGTGCCTTTTATGTAATTAATTGAAAGATCAAGTCATTATTTAAAAAAAATAAAAAATGTAAAAGGGTAATCTGGGTATTCCATTTATCCCCAAAAAAATGCCAGATTATAAACTGCTCCCACATCTTTCTTCTCTCCACTTTAAACCTAAAAACTAAAACTGCCTCCCAAAAACCTATTGCCGCCTCTCTCAAGATCCGTCGTTCGGCGAGAAAATAAATAAACCTAACGAATCTCTTTAGATCGAGCAAACATGTCACGAGATCCGGGTATGTTTATAAATCATATAGGACTACAATTTTTTCTTTAAATATTGTATCATCTCAAAATCTATTTGTTGACTATATACGTCGAATTGAAATGGGGGCAAATTCTCACACCAAGTAAATGCTTTATAAATGATTTCACAAAATTAAACATAAACCTCTTTGTAGATCTAGTGGTTACGGTGGAAAAAAGTTGGGCATGATGTCCCTGGTTCGATATTATCTATTAACCAATCTTTATTTTTTGATAAAAAAGAGAACATGTAATTAGCAACTATAATTTATCATGCTAAGGCCCATAGTTTAGTTTAAAATTTATTGGCTCATAACAATTAGGCTTACTTGGGTTTCTGTTAGTTTTTTACTTCATTTTTTCTATATACAATTTTATTAATAGTTCTATAATTAGGAGCTAAAATTTATCATGCTACATTCATTTTTTCTTTGACGAGAACAGTGTGTACTTTTTGTGTTTAAGTTATGTTCATATTTGATTATTTATGTTTAGTGCATATGTGTTATCTATTTTTCTTTAAGGAAACAATTAGTATATTGAGTTGTGTGATGATGTAGCTATGTATTGCCATTGTAATTTGTTATTAGGCATCTCAACATTTTATTCAACTATCATATAATATTAGTCATTTTAAGGATTTAGAAATGAAATACATATTACTTTAAGGCGTGCACACATGTTCTTTGAAGACGTGCACACATGTTTTTTGAAAACGTGCACATGTGTTTTTGTAATGATTATAGGTTCTTTTTGTCATGGATCATGAATTATAGTCCAATAACATATGTGTTTTATTTAAGTTTTAATTTATCAGCTAGTTTTACATCTAACTTAACATGACATTTTATTTCAGTGGGATGGCTCTATATTATGGTTTTGGTAATTTTCTAGCGGGTTACCGGAGAAAAGTACAAGTGTACATTGAAAACTTTTTTATTTGTCGATTCAATTGCAAATCTGAGTTTTTTTATTTGTGATAAAAAAAACTTTTTGCGAGTAGTTGGTTTCGTGATTATGTATTTATGTGGCATGGATGACGGATGTTCATATTTTTTATTTTTGTATTGCAATTGGTTAGGCTCATAGTTTGCAATTCTCGACCACTTTCTAATTGATAATATCATAGTCGTGCTTGATATATTTTATTGTTGCAAACATTATATATGAACAATTTAGTATTCAGTAAGTTCATTTAGTCAGTATTTGTTGAAATAAAGATAGGTGCATATCATTTGAATTTTTTATTTTGAAGTGAGTAGCTAAATTGAAAATATCTTGGTAAAACATATGCAGACAAATTTTTAAGTGAGATGTGGACTTATTTTTGAGGTAGTAAAAGTTCATATTGCTTTTGTCATGTTAAGTTTGTGATAGTCTGTTGTTTGAGGATGCATGTCGTGTAGTGCAACTGTGTGTGCAAGCAGTGGTTTGGTAATAGCATTCTTATGATATTAGTCTACTAACGTATATATATTTATATGAATTCGGTTTTCGGTTCGGTTTTTGGTTCAAACTGTCAAATCCATAACCAACCCGATAACCGAATTAGTAGTTCGGTTCGGTTCGGTTTTAGCAAATTCGGTTCGGTTATTAGTTCGGTTCAGTTATTTTCGGTTCGGTTCGGTTTCGGTTTTCGGTTTATTCGGTCTTTTTGGTTTTTTCGCTCACCCCTATATCAGAGGATACATACGGCCCAATTGTGGGTTTGAAATCAGTTAAAGTTTCATGCATGGAAAGGATTTAGTGAGAAGGAAAAATAAAATGAGAAGAATGAGAAATATTTATAGTCACATATTTTGAATGTAAAAAAAGAAATTTATTGAAAATGCATTATTTTTTAAGGTGCATATGAAATGTACGATTGTGGTTATTTCTCATTCTTCTCATTTTATTTTTTATTTTTTATTTGATCATGACTCGATCTACTCTATTTTGCCTAGTAATACAATATAATTACAGGGATTATATTATTCAACATTGTATCATAAGCGAGTCTTATCTCAAGACCTAGTTGGCCGCCATGAACTGATTTCTTTATGCAACCCTGTCAAACCCTAGCCGCTACAAATTATCTTTTCTATATTAGAAAAAAATGCAATTTTCGGACAAAACCGTACTCGCATACTCTTTTGGCCACAAAATTTTAACCGTTTGATTTAACTGATGCCGTCAGTGCAATTTTCTTCGATTTTCAAATTTGCAAAAGATTCGACTTGAATCACCAACGCTGACCGCCTGGATACAAGTTTTTTTTTTTTACCGCGATAAAGATTAATCTCATTGTCGACGTCTTCCTCAATAAATATGTACTACTTTTACTTTACTCTTGATGTTGTTTAGATAATTGTTTCCGCTTGTTATCAGATTTTTTCATCAATAGATTATGCTTTTATCTTTGTCTTTGTCGTGTCATTTATTTGATATTTTGTGAAAACCTTTTCACTCTTAACAAAAAAAAAAATAAGAAAAAAAAATATATGTATATAATAGAAAGAGCAATGATATTATAAAAAGTCACGACGGCACGAACCAAGAATCATGGTACAAACCTATGAGCTCCGAGGAGGCACACCCAAAAGAAAATAAAACGGACAGAAAGCTGAGTTTTACATATTTTTTTACCAAACTAATACGTGTGTGATTTTTTTGCTGAAAATTACATATATTTTTTAGAGAAGAGATAAATGACCATCTAGAGTTTAACGGGGTGAATAGAAGCAACGACTTATGATGACCTACTAAGTCTTACCGTTAGACCCGTTTATGATATCATGTTATGCATTAAATTTCTTATACCATATATTTTATTATTCATGCAATTTACATCATAAAACCTTTAATTCTAATGGACCTAAACGGCTTGGGCCAACAACTATATCATCTACTAATACTTAATTACTTATAGCACACAATGAAATGAACATAAAAGTTTATTATCGAAGTCGATCTATGTAACAATCTTTTGTATAAAATACAAAATAATCCTATTGCACAACTGCTTTTCACCGTCAGCCAGCGTCATAACCGCGGTTTCCCACGTCCACAAATTGAATTCTGCAGATGTAACGCATGTGGAATTGTGTGGATCGAATATTGACCTCCTGGGCAACAACAATAAAATATACTTCTCTTTTCATAACCAACTTAACTTTGTGTTTAAAATATACCGAATATATTTTATAAGATATTCAGAGTGAATATAAAATTCCTCCATCATACGATAAATATTTTTGAAAAGCGAATGCTTAGAAGGTGGAGTTTATACCTAAAGTAATATTATCTAGTCATATATTTTTAACCACCTCAAGGCTAATGTTTCTCTAAAAAATTGTCACGCATATTTAAACAAAGACACTATGATATACGGCGAGATAATATATCCATTTCGAATTGTGCATTTTAAATGCTGTAAACACATTTAAGATGCACTAAAAAAATAATTCATTCTTCACACTTTTCAAAAGTATGTAAAATATTAGTATTAGTTTATTAACACTTAATGATGTGTAAAAATTGGTTACATTAATAATTATGAAAAAAAATTGTAAAACAATAAATTTTCCATACTTATAATTATATTTAAAAAAGTTCACATTTTTAAGTGTGAAAAATTATAAGATTTTTATATACTTTTAATTATGGAGATTATTTGTACTACCCAAATTCTCCACACATTGAGAAAGTGTAGAAAATTTGGGTCTCTACATTTTGAGGAGTTGTGGACAATTTGGATACACAAGTATAAGTGTGGTCATTTCTTAAATTTTTTTTGATATTGTGACGAAAACATCAACTGACATTTATTATATTATAATTTATCTTTTTTGTCACACAAATTTGGATCGCTATTGATGACGGTGACTGTTTTTACTTATGGCTGCAACCGGCCATTACATGACCGCAGTGTTTTATTGCACCGTTAGTCCTTTCGCTATTTAACCCATCATAGTATATTATTGCATCGTTAGTCATTTTCGCCGCTTATTGATTTTTCCTTTTGCCCGTTGGGTGATACACCGTTACGCTGCCCTTCTACTGCTGCCCGCTTATCGCTGTTCAACATGTTTCGCAACACGCTGCTCGCTTTACACGCTGCCTGCTATCGCCACGCTTCACGTTTTTTTACACGCTTTCTTCGCTTACACGCTTTTTCGTTTACACGCTTTTGCACGCACAGCACGCTACCTTTATTATTCCTTATACGCCATTGCTGTCGCTTAAACGCCGCCCGGCGACGTTTGTTCGCTTTACACGCTTTTGCACGCGGCTTCGCCGCTTACACCCTTTATACGCTTTTCATCGTTGCCCGCTGCTTTTACATGCAAAAACGAAAGTGTTCGTTGCCCGCTTTTGCTGGTCTTTATATGCCACTGTTGCTCGAAAGACGTTGCCTGGCGATATAAACCAGTATCGTGCGACGCTACAGCGTTTTAAATTTTACGCTGGCCCCGCTTACATCGTTAAACACGCTTTTGTCCGCTTTTGTTCGCTTTTACACGCTGCGATTGTTTGCCTCGTTTACATCGCGAAAACAGCACATGCTGCCCGCTTACGCTTTTGTTTTACATCGCTGGCCCTGCTTTATTAATTTTTTTTACACGCTTTTTGCATTTGCTTCACTGCTTTACATCGCAAAAAAAGTGTAAAAATGTTTAAAAAGGTCTAAAAACGGACAAAACGCAGAAACAAAAAAAACGTAAAACGCACTAAACGTGAAAACGATAAAAGGGTGTAAAACGGACGTAAACTGCAAAATCGTAAAACGAAAAAGAACGTAAAAACGACTAAAACGCAGTAAAACAAAAACGTAAAAACGGATTTAAAACGGTAAAAACTAACAAAACGCGGTGTAAAACCGACGCAAACCCGTAAAAACGTAAAACGGATTTAAAACGGTAAAACAAAAAAAAACGGTAAAACAAAACGAAAGCCGCGGTAAAAACGAACAAAAACGCGTAAAACGATAAACTGCAAAACGCAAAATCCAACAAAAACGCCTAAAAGGATCTTAAACCGTAAAAACGCAAAACGGATCTAAAACGTGGTAAAACAAAAAAAAAAACGCGGTAAAAACGATTTAAAACGTAAAAAACGAACAAAACGTAAAATCGATGTAAATCGTAAGTAAAAACGCGTAAACGAACAAAACGCCTAAAAGGACAAACCGCGTAAATGGACGAAAACGTGTAAAACAAAAACGTAAAACAAAACGAAAACTTGTAAAATCTAACAAAACGTAGAAACTTAAACTGAAAACGATAAAAGGGTGTAAAATGGACGAAAACGCAAAACGAATCTAAAACGAGTAAAAACGCGGCGAAACATGTAAAAACTAACAAAAACGTAAAAACGAATTAAAACGGGTAAAACGGACAAACATGTAAAACGGACTAAACGGGAAAAATGTATAAAAGGGTGTAAAACAAACGAAAAACGTAAAACGAATCCAAAACGGTTAAAACGCATGAAAACATGTAAAACGAACAAAACGCGGTAAAATGGATCTAAAATCCGTAAAACGACGCAAACGCAGGTAAAACGGGATTTAAACTGCGGCAAAACTGACCTAAAAGTGTGAAACCGACTAAAACGGTAAAAACGGGCGAAAATGACTAACGTGCAATAATATAATAACGGCCGTTAAAAATGTACTAAAAGGACTAATTGCAATAAAACACTAACGGCGTTAACATGACCGTTGTATAGAAACAAGTCACCGATATATTAACAAGACAATCCCAAGCGGTTCATACACAATGACAAAAAGGTCGCTACACAATAAATTCCATACAATGTCAAGCCACGACTTTTCGCCATTTTCCCATTTTTTTACATTTAAAATTGTGAATTTTTTTTGACACAACAATAAGTGTGACAAATTTATTATTTTATAATTTTTCACACTTATTAATGTAACCAATTTTTACACATTATTAAGTTTTAATAAATTAAAAAATTTTACACACTTTTTAAAAAATGTGGAGGAGAAAAGTGTGAAGATTGAACCAATTTTTTATTTTTTATTTTATTATTATTATTTTTTTTATTTTATGTTATTTCTATACTTTAGTAAGTTAATTTGTTTTGATTGCAAAGATTAAAAGTAAATTAAAATTCAATTACTTTGAAAGGGAATAGTGAAAATCTTAGGCTAAACATAGTAATGACACAATTCTTTTCATTTTATCTGACACGCTATCCCACGACTTTACAGACGACGGTTGCCATGCAAAGAAGGGCTTACATTCATTTTTTTGAACCCTTTTCAACTAACAAAATTTAATTTCGTTACATGTTTATTTATTTATTTATTTATTTATTTATTTTGTTTTAAGAACGAATTTACAAATAATATTTAAAAAAATTGCAGAACATAAATAATTTTTTTTAAAAAAAAAGTCAAACGTATCTATCATTTTTAACCTACAAAAAACACGCACACAGAGAGTAAAACGCGTAGACACTAAACACACACTGAAAACATACATACTAAACAAAAAAATACAAAAAACAAAAAAAGGAAATGGGAGACGATTTAAGGTCGTTGGAACGACCCACATCCAAAAAAATGAGGCGATTGATCGATCGTCAATTGTAGCCACAGTAGAGACGATCGAGTGAGATTGACAAATGGATCGATCGCTTGATGCTTACTGTGTGTATCCTTATATTGCAAAAAGAAACGAAGAAGACATTTTTACAAATTACAATGTACTGTTGTATACTTTAAAAGAGGGACATGAATCATCAAACGCGTTAAAGAGCAACAACAATTGTGTACATTCATGAATATCTATATACTACATATAAAATGAAAATGATCAAATGTGAAATGTTGAAAGTTAAAAATGGTCAAAGGTGAGATAGATATATATGAAATGACTCAATGTAGCACTCGCCAGATCATGCATGCAAGCATTGCTGGATTATATTTTCCGGTAAGAATCTTTTTTGAAGTACTTATTTTTTGATGGCACGATTTTCAACGCATAATCCGCCTAGATTAGATTAATGATAGGGCTGGTTTTTATATGTTATATATTCGGGTGTGTAATGCTTAATTTTAGGTTAGGAATATATTCAAACCATGATGAACTCCACAAATTACAAAAGTAAGCAACTTGCAAATGAAGAATTCTCAAGCCAAATAAATTATCCGGCGTTAACTTCTTAATATGCAATGTAATAATCTTTTCTTTTATTGAAGTAACAATAATCTTTTCAATGATACTATTGGCAAACGGAGTAATCAATCACCGCAGCATTAATTTATTAACAAAATTGTTGCAATTAATTCATTAACCAAATCAAGTAATTAATTTCTTTCGGTTACTTAATTTTTAGGTTTGGAATTAGGTTCGGATTATGGGTGTGTTTTTATATAGAACATGTGCAAGTGTGTAATGCTTAATTTTAGGTTCGGTTTTAAGATCGGAGTTAGGAATAGGATATTCACCCTTTATATAGTAGTATAGATGAATGAGATTCGAAATTGCAGGAAAGATGTGATAAATTTGGTAATACATTCATGACAATGAAAAGCATGTATATGACTTATATATAGCATGTGCTTGTCTTCCATTATTTTCGAACATAAACTCATATATAAGCAATAAGTTATATATAAAGTCAATTTGTAAATCATAAAATCATGAGTTAAGAAAAATAAAAAATTATTTTCTTCATATAGCTTTTTATGTATTTGTATAATGAAAAAGCATTTATAAATTTAGATTATTGAAATGAAAAATATTAATAAATAAAAAATATTACTATTTTTTTTTTGATAATAGTTAATCACTTTACTTTTGCTTTACAAAAATATCAAAGGGCTATGCATAAAAACGAGATTTTTTAGCAGCAAACAGCTATAGTTACATAAAACGTTAGTCAAAACAGCTAACCAGAATATCACTATAGCTATCTGTCGCTATAAATCTCGTTGCTATGCATGGATACTCGTATAGTAATTCTAAAAGAAGGATTGAGCTACTATAATTCGCTATCATTTTATAAGGCATCTTTTTGGTTTTTACGTGGTTTTGGTAGTAAAATTAGTATACTTTACATTTGTTGGGATTTCTTATCTACAAGTATAAATACGCGCACTTTTTACCGGTATTTTGGGCGGAGCCCCATTCCTTAACCCGCTCGTTCTATTCATTGCTACTCACATTTCTTTTTCCTTCTTAGATCCACTGGATATATCTCCTGGGAAAACCCCCAACGCTTCTTTGATCTATCAAACACTTTCACGTGTTCGTATTAATCGCTGGTGAGGGGGTACAATAATCTGCATTTATGGAAACAATATTTTTATATCGCTGGTGGATCCTCGCTGGCTACATGGTTTTCTACAAATGTAACTTTCTTTGGTCCATATATTTTGTGTGTTGGTAAACTAAGGTAAGGTTACCAATTTCATTATTGATTATCAAAACCCTAATCGCATATTCACGATTGGAGAGACATTAAAGGTTTGATTTTTTTTCTTTGTTTAGGGCTTATTTTACTTGATCTTTATGGTGGTTATGGTATGCTGTGGTTTAGGTTTGGTTGGGGTTATTTTAGTTTTTATTGTGCCTTCTTATATTAGGTCTTAGAGTAGTTGCACTTTGCTGGCCGGAATGCTATTTATGGTTAGATGTTGTTGAGTAAACGGATTTCAGTTTGGTTTGGGGTTTATGTTAAAGACGATGCAAATAGAGTGGTAAGATGTTGCTTAGGTTGTTGAAATGTTAGTTATGGTATAGTGGGGTGAGTAAATGAGTTTCATACTTTGCTTGGGTTTAATGTTAGAGCGTGCATGCAATTGAATGTGCCCCTTATTAAATGTTGTGCAGTCTTTGTCTTTATTGTTTTTTTATGGTTTTCTTGGTTTCTATTTTCCAAATTTTTTTACCTATTTTTTTTTACCTGATGATCACTGACTTTTTTTTTATTTTTTTGTTGGGGTTTTTTCTCCGTCTTCTCTCTTTGCAAACCCTCAATTGATAATGCTTTTGTTGCTCTCATTAACCGCTTCAATATAAAGGTCGCTTACTTTGTCTCACGCTTATTGCTTTGATAATTAATTGTCTATTATTGTTTATACTTATGACTTCAAAACCATAATGGCTCGAAAAGTATTCACAACCACTCATTTCAAAACCTGATACAAGACAATGTTCCAAAGGTCCTGGGTGCCAAATGTATAACACCATTACGCCAGCGTGTGCCTGTCAACCGTATGTGTCATCATGTTTGCCGCGATCAAACTCATGATGCTACTAAAGTTAGTTGTTCTTTTTTTGTTGCTCATTTTCCTATGGGCACACTTATTGTCGTTTTTGCCGTTGAAACATGTTCGTGATGATGTTGATTTTTTGGGTTAGATGTTTTTGCAAAGGAGAGTGTCCAGGCTGCAGGCCACCAACCTGATCTAGGCTATTGTGTGCGTAGTCTTCATCAGCAATCTGCTGCCTGCACACCAAAAGGTGCTTTGATGCCTTTTGTTTTGAAGAGCACTTTCGTCAATAACGTATTGATGGTTTCTTTTTTAAATTGGATCGCCTTATCGGCGCATGATGTCGCTGCGTTTGGAGCTCAACCAACGGCTCCTGATATGATGGAAGGTCAGCTGGCTTATTCTCTTTTCACCTATGGTTTGTTAAATGTTGTTTTGTTTTGTATGCCACTTTTTCATTGTTAAATCACATTCTCACTGTGATTTTTTTATTGAAAAGGATTGCTTGATCATACCCCACCTCCTCGGCAGTGTAGAAAAAGAGGGAGGCCGAAAAAATAGCCGCCCAACAACCCGTCTGACCCATATGATTATGTGCACACCGTCCATCAGCCGATGGTTCCTAATGTCAAGGAAGGTGAGTGTCGCTATTCTGTTTTCAGATGCGATTTGTTAAATTTCTTGGGTTTGTTTTAATTCTCCAATTTCTGATCGGCAAATCATATTGACACGGTATCTTTTTTTTTATTGGAATAGGATTACATGTGGATGATACCTCATCTTCGCACAACCCTATAAAAAGACCCACACCATCTAAACGGGAGCCCTGGAGCCCAGCTAACCTGTGTCAGTCATCTGGCTATATGCATGCTGGTGGTCAGCCAATGACTCCTAATACAATGGAAGGTGGCTTACCTATTCTCTCTTCGGGTGCAGCGTGTCAACTTTTATTGTCTGTTATAGAATCCCGAGTTAGTCTTTTCGCGCAATTATTTTATTATCAATAGGATTTCCTGACGCAATGCCGCTGTTTCCAAACAAAGCGTAAAAAGAAAAGGAATGCGGGTAATGTTGTTAGGCCTCGCGCGCTAACTCGCCGCATGGTGCCGCGGCAGAAGCTGTTGGAAGGATACCTTTGCATGTGCCTGATGGTCGGTGCTGTTATCTTCTTTTATGTCGATTTTTTTTAAGCAAGAATGTTTGCATGCAATATTTATTTTGAATTTCATGCATTTGTTTTCCAGCACCTGGAACAACTGTTGATGGTAATGTTGCCGCTGATGTTCCATCCAATGATTTTTATTTGCGAAAGAAAGAGACAAACATGTCATGCCTCCACACCATCTATGCGTCGATCGAATTCAAAGAATGATGGTCACAACACTGGTGAACCATCTACTCCTAATGCAACTGAGACTAAGGGGTTTTTTTTGTTTTTTACTTTTTTAAACACATGGCATGTATCCAACATTACCTTTAATTTTGTGGTGCTTGTTTTGTTACCGCCAGCCAAGGTACATACGATGGTCAACCAAACTGTATGGAAAATGTTGGCCATCAATCACAAATACAGAAAAGAGATAGGCGTGTGGGACAACCTCATAAGGACCGTATGCCAGATTTCACCGCAGAACCTCCTCTGGCTTAGATAATAGTGCATGTGGCATTGATGAAGAGTCATCTTCTTCTACAATGCAACGTAGGTGGCATTTTTTTCCTTTTTGTGTGCTCATCTTTTTCCTAAACATATATTGTCGCTCTTTAAGTTGATGATAGTTTTAATCAAATGTAGCGAGCGCCTCGAGTATGATGATCTAGGAGATCAGACCGAGCTTACGTTATTGTAATGCGGTTTTGGCGTGCGGAGCGTTTGCATGCAATCGTTTTGAGATGTTTCATCTAAGTACCATACATGTTAAGGAGGTGGTAAAGTTTTTATGCAACCTGACGCAGACCCGCCAAGATATCAAAGACTTGCTTGGACAACGCCCTTTATGGAAAATATCGAACATACAATCGATGTTTGCAATGACGTCGTTTGGTGCTACAATTGACAACGCGATCAACAATGGTGGGGGACGTATGTTTTAAAGTCTCGCAAATATAAACCATCTAGGCTCACTTTGTCCGGTTAATGATGATCCATAGTTTTTACAAACTTTACATCTATGACACAGATGAAGTTCAACATAGGTTGAGCCACTTTTCGACTTCGATGGCCTGATTTGAATCCGTATATAGTGCAAGGACTCATTCACTTCTTAGATGCTCACAATGAACGGTCCGTATATTCGGATTGCGCTGACAAATGTTGCGGCATGATGTCCAAGAATTTAAGGTGAAGCTTCATAACATGAAGTTCGCTGTTATGAAGCTCCATTATCAAATACCCTTGGGGCTATTATTTGACCAGGCCCGAAAGTGAATCATTATGATGTTATACTAGAGTACATAAATGGGCCGCTAAAAGGATTAGCAAGATCCATAAGTTGTACATGTCGTTGCGCTCACGATATTCATCTATGGTCACCAGTATCATCAAAGTGAAGTTAAATAATCAAACATCGAAGCCAAAACAGTGTCGATGAATGCATTTTACGCATACCACCGCACCCAGGCATGATAGTTATAACCTCCTGCTTCGCGATGGAAGGCTTTTTCACAGTGCGATAAGTTGTTACGTGATACTGTTGTATAGAACAGAATGGATGGATTTTTTATAGAACACACAAAAGCGATATTCGAGGAGATTTTTGTCGCCTTTATGATGCAATTTTAAAGGGAGATCATGATGGTCGCAGCGGTTCTCGCATTATATTGCCTTCGTTTTATGGAGGTCCGAGGTATATGTACGACCATTATTTGGATGCATTGGCGATTTTCGGTGCTTGGTAATCCACGTTTTTTATAACATTCACATGCAATGTAAAGGCCCGAGATACAAAGATACATGGCCCAGCTTTCCTCATTTGACAACAAATGATAGGGCGGATATAGTATGTAGAGTTTTTGAGCAAAAAGTCAAATCATTTGTAAAGTTTATGAAGGGAAGACAGACATTTGGTTGTGTCACAGGAGGTATGACTATTTTTTTTAGAAATGAAGCTTTGTGTTTTATTTTTCGCTCTCAAATTTTCCATTGATGGTTGCATAATGTGGTATGCCAACGTGTTGTTCTGATTTTATTTGTTCAATTTTTTTCGCTGTAGTGCTGTACACCATCGAGTTTCAGAAGCGTGGTCTGCCACATTGTCACACACTCCTTTGTATTTCTTCATCAACCAAAATAGAAAATGCTCAAGATGTCGACCAATACATTTCTGCAGATTTACCCGACCAGGTCGATCCACGACTTATAAAATTGTTTGAAATGATGATGCATGGGCCATGTGGCAAGGCCGACCAATGCACCGCATATGAAAGGCGATTTGTGGGAAAAATTCCCAAAACAATAAAATAATGAAACTTTCTTTGATGACAAAGGTTATCCACATTATCGAAGAAGACAAGGAAATATTTTCACTGAAAAGGCCGATAAAGCTTGACAATGGGTATGCCGTGTCGTATAACCGTGATCTATGCCCGCATTCAAGCTCATATCAATGTGAGTACTATAGGTGGAGCATGCTGATAAAATATCCGTTTAAGTATATATCAAAGGAACTGAGAATCTTTGCCAAAGTGGCGAGATCTATTGGTGAAGCATCTACTTCGCCGCGCAGTCGCGGAATCGATTGATGAAATACAAAATTACCTTGATCGCCGGTTCATATGTCCTCACGAAGCATGTTGGAGAATCCTCAAATTTGAAATACATATCAGAGAGCCAGCGGTTCAGATACTTTCAGTCCATTTGGAGAACATAAAGACATAACTTTAGAGACGGTGATAACTTAGAAGCAAGTGGTCAATCCGTTGATCGGTCGACATCGCAAGAATGGTTTCCTTACAACATTGAAAACGAAGATGGGCTCCATTTGACTTACTTGCAGTTTCCATCATAGTTTGTATGGTATGGAGATCGGAAATGTTGGTCACACAGAAAGACTAATAAATCTTCTATTGGACGCCTAGCATATATACACCCAACTTCGGGTGAGATTTTCTACTTAAGAATGTTATTATGTCATCAAAAAGGGTGTAAATACTTTGCAGAGCTCAGGTCAGTCAATGAAATTGTTTATCCAACATATCGTGTTACATGTGATGCGCTTGGCTTGCTTGGTGACGACAAAGAATGGGACACAGCTCTTGAAGAAGTACGGGTCACTACATCTAGCAGTAACTAAGGTCTTTTTTTTCAAGGCTACTTACTCATTGTGAAGTCGCAAACCCTTTGCACTTATGGGATAAATATTGGCGAGAAATGGGCCATGATATTCCAAAGAATTGTCTCGGAACAAGTAATGCATACCCAACTACCATGTGAATGATGCAGTTGGAAGGGTACATATTATACTAATGGAAATAATACTAGCAGTTGTGGAAAATCGGTCGAATTATGGTTTGGAGCCACCTCCAAAAAATTTCTAGATCAATTAAACTAACGCCTATTAATGGAAGAAAAGAATTACAACAGAGATGATTGGCGCAACAAAGAGATGAATCAATTCCAAGACAAAAACAACAAACAAAATATATATGACGCTTTTAAAATAGGTAAGCAAGAATTAATATTCGTATATGGTCATGGAGGAACTGGAAAAACTTTTCTTTGGAAAACAATAATTAGTACTGTACGTGCTGAAGGTAAGATTATGTTAGCGGTTTCTTCTTCTGGTATTGCTTCTCTCCTTCTTCCAGCAGGCCGAACAACACATTCAAGGTTCAAACTTCCACTCGAGCTCATGGATGAGTCCCTCTGTTGCGTAAAAAAAACACTCTCATAGGAAACCTTTTAAAAGAAACTGATCTCATTATCTAGGATGAAGCGTCAATGAATGACCGGCGGTGCTTTGAAACATTGGATAGGACTTCAGACATATGGATTGCCGATTTTTGTTTGGTAGGAAAACAGTTTTGGTTTGATTTCCAAACACTGCCAATCAAAAAAGGCGCACCCAAAATGGAGATTGTAGCATCGTCGGTTGCAGAATCACACCTCTGGCCTTATTTTCATGTCATGACACTTAAAGAAAACATGAGGCTGTTCCGCTCAGATTTGAATTTAGAAGAGCGAGTACAAAGACGTCTTTGCATCATGGCTTTTGGATATTGGAGATGGTAAAATTGGTGAACCTGATGAAGAAGACCCTAGAGATTCAGCATGGGTCGAGATTCCTTCTAGATTTTGCTTACAATATGATGAACAAGGCCTCTCGAATCTCATAGATTTCATCTATGATCAGCCTACACTTCAAACCCTTCAAAGAATCACTCTTCGAGAAGGCAATCGTGTGTCCAAAGAATGAAACAACAAAGAGTTTTAGAGATGGTTGATGGTGAAATAACAACTTATGCAAGCTATGATATAGCCACACCCTGGTGGGGAATGGGGTGAAAAGAGATGTTATACCCTCCCGAGTATATAAACACATTTAAGCCGCTGTGTTTCCCGCCGCATGCAAGCAGACTCAAAGTTGGATCACCGTGATGCTTTTAAGGAATGTCAACTTGGCAGCGGTTATGCAATGGGACACGCATGATAGTCACACAACTGATGTCAAAGCTTATTGAAGTGCAGATTATCACAGCACAAGAGTTAAAAAAAGTTTTCATTCATAGGATACACGATTCATAAAGATCCAACCTACCTTTTGTTTTCAAACGCACTCAATTCCCAATAAAGCTCTGTTACGCTATGACAATCAACAAAAGCCAAGGCCAATCTTTAAACAAAATTGGTGTTTACCTTCCGAGCCAAGATTTGGTCATGGGCAATTGTGGCTCTCTCTAGAGCTACATCCTTCATGGATTAAGAGTCCTTATCAAACAACAGGAAAACCAAAGACCAATTGCCACAAAAAAATATCGTTTACAAAGATTTAAAAATAAAATAAAAGAGACAGCTTTTGTTTTGCCACCACAGACATAGCGATTAGTGTTTGCCTTTTTTTACAACAAGTTCTTTGATTGTTATTCTATACACAATGCCATCATAATTTCATTATTATCTTTTGCTTTTATAAAATTATCGTCAAAGGCTCTGCCCACAGGTAGATTTGCAGCCCGCCGATTTTATATGCTGTGTCTCATCGTTTTAATGCTCCGATTCCTATTCCCTATAGCATTGTTCATTTTCAATTGTTTATCTGTATCTAACTTTCTTTTTTATGACTTAGCAGCACAATGGAAGAAACTCATAATGCTATGGTGCAACATACCTCTGAAGATACGAGCCTTGAAATCGCTTCCACCAAATTGTAACGATCCAAATGTTAAACCAACATCTCACAGAAAGTTCTCGAAGCCGTGGTCTACAGGAAATGGACTTCGTGACTTTTGGCAAAAAGGATGCAGCCGGAGTTCCGGCAAAAAAAGGTTTTGTTTGTATCCTCATAGATCGAGAGGTATGTATTAATTCAGCCAACACACATAAAACATGCTGCCATTTCAGATTTTTCTAATAGCATATAGTTATGAACAGGGCAATGCTATACAGGGTAACATGAATATCAAAGAATTTGACTATTTCAACCCGAAAATCAAGCTTGGGGAGGTTTACAGGATTTCGGAGTTCATGTGTGAAACGACCAATCCTTACCAACAAACGATTGACAACAAAACAAGCCTGAAGTTTGGAAAAGCCACAAAGTTTGATGTTATACAAGCACCGAACATCCCTCAGCACTACTTTGAGTTTGTTTCGTACAACCAACTTCAAAACAGGTTCCTACGAAGATGCAATGGGCAGAATGCAGTACCCAATTGGAGTGTAAACTTTCTACCATCGGTTTTTTGGCAACAAACGCAAGAGTAACATCCTAACACCTGACTGGTGATAGATTACATAGGATGTTTACGGTCGGTGGGAGAGGTTGTACGCAAAACAGGTGCCACACAGCAAGAAACCGTTTACAGAAAAGTGGATATCGAAAATTTGAGGTGCATTGATTTATGCTTTTTTTTCTAAAAAATAAACTGCAAAGGTTTATCACATCTCCGATGACTTGATGATCTTTTCAGTGGTAATGTTGTTGAGTTCACTATGTGGGATGACATGGCTGTCCAATTTGAAGAGGCTCAGCTTCAAGCAACATAGCACCCGGTTATAATTGCTGTCAGCTCTTGCCGAGTTGCAAAATTCAGAGGTATTGCATTAACAGATTATAAAAACTTAAACGTCAAATTCTTACCAAATTGTCAAACAATGCAATCACATATTACTAGCTAACAGCGACGTCTGCAACACGTTACTACTTGAATCCACAAATACCCGAGGCTGATGAGGCACGAGCAAGGTAAAATCTTTGATTTGCAAATTTTAAGGTCACACGATGGTCACGTAAAATTTTGGTGATTCTAATTTTACGACACAAAACAGGCACAAAGAAAAGCAACAAAAAACACCACCCCTCCGTATTACAAAGACTCCATATGAAGCTGTTGAAAAAGAAAAGTACAGAAATAGATTTCCCTTGAAGACACTGCTAAACCAAGATCCTGAAACCTGTTCGGTGAGTTTTTACGTAACACAAAATTAACAAACCAACATTCAATTACACGCCGAAAAGAAAGTTAAATGAAAAAATATGCCGCTTAAGCTGTTTGCACAAACATTTACAGGGGTGTATTTCACATTGAAACAACATCACCAGCATCAACATCGAAGAGATTGGTTCTACATGTCTTGCAACGAATGTGCTTCGAAAGTGAAAGAAGAGGGAGGAATGTTTCGCTGTCTGAACCGTGGAAAACAAGCAAAACCATCCTATAAGTACATAATTTTCTACCTCAGCTTCGTATAATGTTAAAAAACAGAATATGCCACCAAAATTAAACCCTTATCATTTCACTTGATGAAACACACATATTTAATTTCAAAGCCTTCATCACAGACCCATCCGCAACAGTTGAGGTCACTTTCTTCAGCCCGGCGGCGGAAGATGTTACTGAGGTATTCATGCTCGAGCTGGCAAAGCATAGAGCGGAAGACCCTAAAAAATACTGAAGAGATTTTTGCCATTGAAGAGCGGAAAAATGTCTTCCAGCTCCATTTCAGCACATCAGGTAGGCCAGGAGATTTTATTGTTGGCAAAGTTTTTAACAAAAACAAAAGACAGGAGGGAACCATGAAGATGATAGAAGCATCCCCAGGTAGCGCCATTTAAATTAACAAACTATCTTAGTTAGAACAAATAATCCTGCCTACAAATATTTAATGTTTGGTTGTGCATTCAAAGGAGCACCAGCAGTAGGTCTAACACCAACAAACCAACAACATCTCGGCCAACAACAAGCTGAGCAAAGTGCCATTGCAGATACAAAGGAACGGGAAGGTGACTGCTACAAATTTAATACACAATTTTATTAAATAAAAGATGTCACGCCTGTCTCATTTGCAAATGAAAATAATGAATATTGGTTTATGACTCACTAGAAACACCAACTACACTTGTGACGATGACACCCATGGAGGATTTGGAAGAGCAAACACATAAACCAACCAACTCAAAAAGTGTGAGAAGATCTTGAAGAAACAAAAAGGTTAGACCTACAAATTTAACAACCCATTTTATTCAATGCAATATCTTAGAATCAATTTTCATGGGTCACACACAAACACTACAATAGCACTCATAATAAGATCACTAGCACACACAACTGCAAACACAACCGGCAACAGAAAGCACGCTTAGCAGGGGCACACTTAGAGATCCATCAACCCCCTAAGTTTCTGTATAAAAATGTCATTGTTACGAGCATTCAACTCCAGTTCCAGTGCCAAGATACGCATCTGCATGATCTTTTGATCATCTTTACCTTGAACCCCCTCAAATATTCTGCTTTTTTTAGCATGCGTATTTCCAACACTCTCCAATTCTTGAATGAAGCTGAGCCTTTCTTGAGTGATTCCAACCAATCTTCCCGCAAGTGCATTCATTTGTTGTGCCATCCCAATATCTTCGCCAGAAGCTTGGTAGCAATAGAACACTAGTATATCAGGCCAGTTGTTAGAGTTGCCGTCGGCTCTAAGCTTATCACACCTAGGATATCTAAACATTTCCTTATCTCACTTCTTTATCAAAACTTAAAAAATAAAGTGGTTTAGTAACAAGGTGGGTTGGCTGTCTTAAATAGGCAAGCAGAAAATAAAAACAAACCACACATAGATACATTATTGTTTATTGCATTTGTTTTTTAATTTAATTTATCCATGCTTAAATTACAAATTCTATTATTGCTTTTATTCATCACACCAATTTACACATGCATGTTTCGCAAACATAAACACAAACTTTATTAAACACATACATATTATATGAGACTGCACATTAACATTTAGAAATCAATTAGTCCCTTAAGCTTGGTGAGCTTAGCACACTTAGAATGGATTGCCACCCTGTTTTGTTGGTTGCTTTGACCAGCCAAACAATTAGTTTATGCAAAAATTAATGTGCACATTTCATATTTTAAATAGCCTGTGTAAGCATAGCCCCCTTTTTCACATGACTATTCTGCATCACGTCCTATCCTCATAACTCAATCCCTCACATGATGCACAGCTGCTCCAGTATTATTGAATAACACCAAAAAAAAATGACAACCATTGCACTGTTTGTTCAGCCACATTTACAAGATTCATTTAAAATCACATGATATTATTAGTGGCTGCATTGCACATTTAAAAAAATTGGCCTTATCATTCAACCTTTGCAATGATACATGCATGGTTTACTGTCATTGAATAACAGCAGCACAAAATTGCAAATTGGTTTACTATTTATGCAGCTACTTTAAAGTCCAGCCACAGATTGGCACTCAATTTGTTTTTTTCACTTACACATGCTCACAAGATCTACTATTTCTGAACACACATTCAAAACAGGACAAACAATTGATGATTTTTCATACCACTTTCCTCTTCTCACATTCTGCACACCTATCAAAGGGTAACATAGCAATTATTTATACAGTGACTTAATCTTAGAACCACAAATCAGCACTCAACCATAGACAGTGCTATTTACCTTCAACCAATGACACACTAAAAACAGCAGAAATCAAAATTATTGTGCATGCCCTTTCACACTTCTTAAATTCTTTACCTTTAATATAAAACATAAATAAGCATTCATACACAAAAACAAGGTTTTATTCATAACAGAATTCAAATACTTGGCTGAAGAAAACACATTAAAATACAGGAAGATTAAAATTCATGCAACCTTGCTACCAATATAGTCACTAACACCAATCACCAGACCAACCAGCACTAACCCTTTAGATCCATCAAACCTACATGACGTTGTTTTTCAGTCCTCCCTTCACTAGTTAAATCCAAAACCCCAACCAACGCAGCTAAGATATCTCGGTCTCTCTGCTGCGTCTCCAACATGCACTCAACTGCATCAGGAGCAACATCATCAAATGGACTAAAAGACTCGCCCTCTTCAATTAGTTGATCTCTTCTCCCAATGTAGCTGATAACATCAAATTAGCCTGATCTTTTGTATATCAAATTCCCGTGTTTATGGTACTTAATTTGTTCATATTCGTTTATAATTGCATTTCAGGTTAAATGAGGCATTGGAGCGGAAAAGTAGTGAAAAAAGGCCAAGAGATATATTCTGAAGATTAGTTACGTCGTAAGTTGTGCAATGGACTACGCCGTAACTCATACTACGTAGGCCTAAGAATTATTTGTGAAGATTACGTCGTAATTGCTTATAAGGCTACGACGTAAATAGGATGCTTTGAAGGATACGGCGTAACCATCTCTTTTGGTTACGTCGTAATTTATTTTGTGAAGGTCACGACGTAACTCGGAATTAGTTACGCCGTAGAGATTATTTCGGATCGGATATGTATGAGATGACAAAGGATTATGGCGTAACTCGGATAATTAGTTACGCCGTAACTAATTACTTGGACGCAAAGCTTCGAGGTCCATGGATTAAAATCGGCAAGTTGGCACTATGTTTATTTATTATAAGGACTGAAGAAAATAATATGAAGAAGGATGGAGGGTCAAAAGCGTACAAGATAATAACACATTTTTATGTGTTATTCATTAAATAAACCACAAGGGCCAAAGATAAAATATTCTTAAGTTGGAGGTTTATTGTGAAAATTTCATTTAATATATATATATGACATTGATATGTCATATTAACCCATCATCCAGGGTGCGTCTGTTTTGTACGAGAAAGAGAAGAAGCAAAAGGAGCAGCAGGCGTGGTTCTTTGGTTTGCCCTGTACTCAACTAGGGGATCGATAGCTTTATCCTTGGCACGATATGTAATTATTTTCTAACTCATAATATTATTTTGGTTTCATTATTATTTATTATAATCTTGATTATCAATATAATTGGTGGCGAATTAATTCTTATTGTGTTCTATTTGATTGATTATTAATTTATTATTAGTCAATTAATTAATTGATGTTATGTCTTGGTTTATTTATTGTTTTACATGGTAATTATATTTGTCATTCCACTAAGGAAATTAGGTCTTGGCCTAGTTTAGATTATTTTATTATTAATGCTTTTGCGTTAATTAATTGTTTCTAGTGTATGCATGCATAGTTTATTGGTAGCTACCCTTGTTTCGGTAGTTTTGAATGACGGTAAAGGCCAATTGCCTAGGAGATATGACCAACTGACCCTAGGTGAGCGGACTGAGACGGTGAGGGTAAGATATGACCAACTGACGACTCTTTATACTTGTGCGATTTGACCAACTGATCACCTACCGTTTGGATGAACTTAAGAATTAGGGGGTGAGTGTCTAAGTTCCTAACGGCCGGGCACTCACTATTATAAATCTAGCATGTAGCGGAACTTAATGACTTGGCTTAGGGGACCGGGAACAACATGACTTATGGCGGTGCGCTGACTCTTCTCGTGGTGGCATCTTTCTGATAGGTTAGGGCGAATTGACCAAATCTTTGTCCTCTCGACTTTAACCCCACTTGAAACAAGAATCTAGTGAGTTTTAGAACCCATGTATTGCTATAGTGCGGGAATCTTAATGATTTGCTATTAGATTGCCGAATGATCCCGGGTGACATGTTCATCTTGGTGAGGATTCTAAGAACCATAGGGTAGGCGAATTGACCAAAGGAGTTTATCGACTATTTGCCACTTGTAACAACTTCGGTTTAAGAATTGCATCACTATCTTTCCCATTAGCTTGTTTACCGAGAAAACCCAATTGATCCGTGACACCTTAAATATTACCAATCCTTTCATTAAAACTTATTTATTTGACTAATTTAATTAATTAGATAGTTAGGAATCAACCGTTCTTGGGACGACCTCGGTCTTACCATTCCCTCACTACATGCGACCGGGTACACTGCCCGTTAGTACATTAGGTAGGCCATAGGTAGACGAGTTACTATAAATGTAAAACCTGGTCAGTAAAACCTGCATTAGTAGCCTCAAGATCAGCACATTTCAAGATCAACACATTTCTGCGAAATGTACATGATGATACTCTCATTCTCTCTCCATTCTTGCACAAACAGATACTTAAAGCAATTTTGGAGCTTATTAGAACCACAACACTCCTGTAAATGGTCAATGTTTGGTCTTGCACCCATGGTGGTTAGATGTGAGGTGAATGCAAAATGCCTAAGCAAAGTCATCCTTATATAGCCAACAAAAACAAAGAGGCTATAAAACAATTAATTTAAAAAATAAAGCGGTACAAAAAAAAAGGAAAATAAAAATACATTCATGTAACTCAACTCATACACAAACTGGTTATTGATACAAACAATATTTTACAACATGAAATAGAAACATGACCTCACCATAACATTACTTCTATTCAGAAACAAGCCAACACCTAAAACCACAGAAAGCCTCGCTAATCATATTGCTCCATAGTCAGCACGTGATAGCGCTTCTCACTATGCTACATCAACAAGGACAACCATTGTAGCCAACAACTGGTAGTCTTTGTTCTGTGCTTCCTGCAGACACGCGAGCCCATTAACAGCTACAGGATCAGTTGAGCTGAAACCTTCGCCCTCTCTCAGCAGCTCCCTTTTTTCACAATTCTTGCATGCACATCATCACATTTTTCATTCAGTACCATAATAAGGCCTTCGATATCACACTCTTCATGCAAAAACAGCAAACGGAAAGCACGGTGCAGCTTATCAGAACCGCATGCTTCTTTCAGTTCATTAAAATTAGGAGTCGTTCCCATTTTTTCTCGCGCAATTGTTACCAAATGATTGCTAAGATGTAGCCCCCAATGACACACACATGTCAACTACTTATATACACAACAAGTGTACCGATCTAACTATGAACAATCCACCTAACCAAACTAAAACAATACCATTTGTATTGCATTTACTTTTAGCAGTTTATACCTAACCATCACAATGACAATTTGTTTATGCTTACACTGTATTTTCATGTGTTTCTGAGAAATAATAGTTACCTTCATCTATTTACTTTTACCTTCTCTCACTAATCTTTGTTATTTTTATTATGTTTATGCGGTGGCGGTCGAACTCAGTACTGAGAAAAGGAAGACAAGGAACACTGAAAAAAAGAAGGAAATCTAACCATTAGCTTACCAATGTGGATGTTTAAAGTGACAGCCTTAAAACTTGATATGTTTTGAAACATGTTCCTGCTCTAGCTGCCGAAATATGTTCCTAAACATTATATTCTTTTGTGTCGAAGCTAGACAAAAGGCATGGCATGTTTGAATACCAATATACTGCTATTTTGTGCCACACTTATAGCCTAGCAACAAAAGTATGCAATGGCATATGAAACTGATGTTCTTATGTGACAATCTTGCACTATAACTGTAGAACTATGCAAAGGCTGGATGCAACATATTTTGCGCAGCATTTCCAGCATTTGGTACATATGAATCTGATGTGTGTTTTAAAAGATTTGCCAAGTTTTGTATGCTGCAGATTCTTACAGCAGCTATCGTTGCAATCTTATGGTTTTCTAGCGACAGAAATATGTGCTCAAAGATTGTGTACTTTTGTGTGAAACTTAGACAAAAGGTATGGCATGTTTGCATGCCAAGATACTCCTGGTTTGTCTTTGTACAATGGCATGCCAAACCGCTACCCTTATGTCACAAGCTTGCGCTATAGCTGCAGCAGCCAATTGCACCAGATATCCTTGCAATCTTATGACTTTTAACATTGCTATCTTCGACAATTTGGTTGCTACATATTTAACGAAAACACCCGCGGCAACGCGCGAGCTCGAAACCTCGTGATATTATAAAAGGGGGGAAAATTGATGAAGTTAGTAGGAGTGTAGAAAGTGTGTCTTAAATAATAATAATTATTATTTTTTTTAGTTGTGCTCAAAAGATTGTTCACTACTAAAAATTTGAAATTGTTTAAGTTTATTATATTACCTTTAATTAAAATTAATATTTACAAAATTAAATGAAATTATTAATTAATTATTTATTGGTAAAAATTGTCATTTTGTTACTTTTGAAAATTCAAATCAATAATAAATGCATTTTTTTAAACCGTATACTTTTGTGTGTGTATTTTTGTGGTGAGCAATAATTTTATAACGGATGAAATAATTAACTATATTTAAAATGCTAGATTTCATCGATATTATGAATAATAGCATAATAGTAATTTAATATCTTTCATTTTAAGAGTTTTAAGAAAAACCATCTCCCTTTATATGTAGTAAACAAAGTCTTTATACTACGTAGCAACTTACAATAACTACCCCTATATAACAAATTTTATTTATTAACAACTTATATGCATAAGAAATATGTCAATAGAAAAGTCTTTAAAATCCAATTTATATAAGCCAAATATTGTAATACTTTTTTTATTTTTTATTTAAATCTCTAACATTTGAGAAACTTGTGATTTTCGATTTATCTCCATCTAAAAACTTCAAAATATTAAATGTTGTTGCAACGCACGATCTTTTCCGATAAAAAACAATGAAAACCGGAATAATAAGTTTGAACTGATAATAGTGTTTTTTTGGGTAAAAAAGATTTCCCCGATAAATTTATTACTTCAAAAAATAATTAAGTACAACGAATGTGGATGAATCATACATCTCAGCCCAAACTAGATGAAAACAAACGCACCAATAACTACAAGTTTTTATCGCTTAAAAGTGCACGGTGACATGTCATATCTTACTGACACTGTAATACGCAAGTTCTATACTCGTAACGATACAAATCCTGTCAACCAAATTTGTTTCAAAAATATTGTTGACAACGCATATGTGCTATCCCACCACCCCATTACAAGACCAAATTATATATTCCCACCAAAGCATGATTTTTGGTCAGTTTATGCATCCCCCAACCCATCCATCCCCTCCTTTCATTCAAATATTTCCTTTTTTACTTTCTTCTTTATTTAAGTGGAAAGTTAACATTAAATTTAGAAAGTTATTTTATAAGTTTCTTGGTTCAAGACAATCAATGCATATGTACAAAGGTCTTTAAAGCTTTTTTTTTTCTTATGGTTTCCAACTATTTTTCCAGCATGTGAACTTTGGTTAAAAGAGTCATATCTCTTGGCTCTTCTGAATCTTTTTTTTGTGAAGATTCTCATAAGTTTGATATTAAGTAATGGGCTTTCCTCATATTTGAAGAAAAACTCAATCTTTATATAGTTTTGATGTGAATTTCTTGAAGGGTCAATATGTCATCTTTGAGTGGTCTAGAGATTGGTTTATGTTTTCTCTTTGGAGGTGTCATCCTTGTTTTCTCTGTTGAGCTCTGCTATCTTCTATGGTGGAAAAAGAAGTTTTCCAAATGTAAAGATATTGAAAACAAACACTTTCCATCTTCCAATATAACCCCTACTATCCACACTTCTTACACTTCATGTTGGAAAACCTCAAAATCCCTTAGAACTCAAGAAAAGGACATGCAAACCCTTGTCAAACAACAGGAATCAGACATGGGTGTGGAAAAAGATTTGGTTTCAAAGAGCTTAAGTGATGAAAGCTTGGATCTTGAGCTCATGAGGCTACATAACTTAAGTGGGCCACCTAGGTTTCTTTTCACAATCAATGAAGAAACAAAAGAAGATTTGGAATCTGAGAGGAGCAAAAGAGGGTCAAGAACTATGAGTGACATACTTGACACTTTAGATACACCATTTTTGTCACCACTTGCTTCACCAGCATTGAAGGTCCCACAACATCTAAATTTAGAAGCTTATTATAATCATGGTTTGAATCCTTTGTTTGAATCTAGTGAACTTGGTATGAACAAGATTAGATCTTCACCACCACCAACATTCAAGTTCTTAAGAGATGCAGAGGAAAAGCTTCTTAGAAGATTAATGCAAATGGAGCTTGAAAAAAAGGCTAGTTTCAAGAAAATGGATCAAGATTCATTAGATAAAACAGAGGAAAAAGATGGTGCTTTTGTTAAATTGATTGTAAGTAAGGGCAATAGTGAAAATGGGCATCATCAAGTCTCAATACATTCAAAGGTTAAACCATTGGATTGTTCACCATCAACAACAATGGCTCCAATTGATAAGTAATGGTGAGTGTTGGATCATGGTTTCTTCTTCATGTTCTATTCTTGATTTTTTTTTCTTCTGATTTACTATATATTTTTTTTTATTATAAGAAAAGAATATAGGTTTTGTGTTATTTAACAGATTAGGGGTGTATACTAAGTTTACTTCAATATGTGATTTTGGCCATTGGCATAACATGTGCAATGATACAGACATGATTAGATTGCAATTGCCATTATGAAGCTTGAGGATTTAGTTAATTTACTACTGTAGTATTAAATCTAAAATATATTATTTTATGGTTTTTAAGATAGTTTTGTTGAAAAGATAGTTTGTAACAGAAGAGAAATGACGAGAATTCATTCACTCATTACTTGTAACGTTTTAGCATATCCACTTGCAACTAAGCTTATAGATGACAAGTTCTTTTACAGTTATGTTTTAACGACAATATTCATGCAACAGTTGAGCGATTTGTAAACCGACATTATGTTTAATTGTTCCAATTAATACGTAATTCTGACGGGTGAGGTATGAGGGAGATAAAGCGTAGGTAGTCGATCACATCATTACACAGGGGTAATTTGACTACTTCTAAAACTGTTCTAATGTACATCAGTACACAAGTATCATGTTTGGCGCACTTCAAACTTCATTGACCAGTGGTAATGTTTGGCGAAATGGGATGAAGCTCAAGCAGGGGCATGAGCTTAGGCTGGCTCCAATAGTAACGATCGAGTATCGATCGAGTGAAATCGTCTTGCTGTGGATCATGTCGATCGTCGCAACTCACGCCCAAATCAATCGCCAGGCCGATCGAGTTATTAGTTGTATCCGTTGCATATGAAAAAAAAAAATAATAATAATCCTACCGTTAAAATTAATTATTTTAAATGTTTTTGGCTTAAAAAAAACACCCCTAATAAACTACCCTATAAATACACAACATATTTACACACTAAACTCACAAATCTCATTTCACACATTCTCTATATTCTTTCCACACTATGAGTTTTAATTCTTACGAGCTATTCATTGCCGATTCGTCATCGGATGATGAAAATGAAGTTAGTACCGATTTTATGATGTTTGCGGAAGAGTGTTGGGAGGCTTTTCAGGCGTCACAAAAACTCTCACGAAACACTGTTACTAGGGATCGTTTGGGTGCTCATAACCGTTTAGTGGATGCTTACTTGCGAGACCCCAATCGGCGATATAGCATTCCATGATCGTTTCGTATGAGGCGACTATTCACGAATTGTCCGAGATATAACCGATCATTCACCTTATTTCCAACAAACTCCTAATAATACAGGCGTACTTGGTATTTCTCCATTTATAAAGTTTACTTCGTCAATCCGTCAATTGGCATACGGAGTCAATGTTGATGCTCTTGACGAATACGTGCAAATAGGTGCGTCAACAATTCGTGAGTCTCTCGAAAAATTTTGTGAGGTCATAATGGAGTTATATGGTGCAGAGTATTTGCGAAAGCCGACGGTTAGTGACATTGACAAACTCTATGCTCATCACTACGAAAGTCATGGGTTTCTTGGGATGATAGGAAGCATCGATTACCTGATGGTCGTGGGAGAATTGCCCACATGCTTTAAAAGCTCAATTTTATAGGGGTGATCACGGGCAAACTCCTTTTATTTTATTGGAGGTGATCGCGTCCCAAGATTTATGGATTTGGCATGCGTTCTTTGGTGTCGCCGGGATGAATAACGACGTAAATGTTTTACGTGCATCGCCTCTTTTCAATGATCTCAAAACGGAGAGAGCACCGGATGTGGAATTCGCTGCTAACGGCGTGCCTTATAAACGCGGATATTATCTTGCTGATGGGGTATATCCGGAATACTCGGTTATTATGAAGTCCATTAAAAATCCAGGGACGAATGATCACAAACGAATATTGTATAAGACGATGCACAAAGCAGCAAGAAAAGATGTGGAACGTGCTTTTGGTGTACTAAAGAGGAAGTGGCTAATGATTAAACATCCGGCTAGAGGACTTGACGAAGAGCGTCTATCACATATAATGTACACATGCATCATATTACATAATATGATAATTCAGACGAAGAGGGCGATATCTCCCGTATTCTTTCAGCAGAGCAGCAGTTCTTATGATCCCATAGAGCATGAATGTGGAATCGTTGGAATTACCAGGAGATATGCAACAAAACAACTCATCTTAGCCTCAAAGTCGATTTGGTGGAAGACATTTGGCATCGTCATAATCAAAACTAGTTTAGTCGTTGTATTGTCGTAATGTTTTAATTTTATTTGAATTATTATGTAACGTTTTAATTATTAATGAAATTTTATTTTGTGTTAAAAATGTTTTTTAAATTTAAAAAAAATAAAAAAATAAAAAATAACTTGGTCGCCCACTAAGGCACTAATCGTCGAATGTCATTTGGAAAGAAAGCTAGTGAGGTGAAAAGTAAGGGGATTGAATCCCCTTACTGGGGGCAGCCTTATATTATAAGCTCGAACCTGGAGCTTATATTTTAAAGTTGTTTGATGAATTAGTTGAAGCTGACGCTTATTGATGTAAAATTACATATAAAATTACATCAAATTAAATTCAAATTTATTTTCAGCTTTTGCGTGATAATTAATTATAGAGTAAAATACACGGTTCGTCCTTAAACTTGTACATGCGCATCACGATGGGACAAAACTTCCCTTTTTCATCGCTGGGAGTCTAAAACAAGGGGTTTATATGCCAAACTCGTCCCTTGACCATTAACGCCGAGGTCAACGTCTAATTTATGTTAGTTAGTCGAGGGTATTATAGTCCATACACATTTATACCACACCTTAGTTAATTTTAACCCAAGACAATTCCACCAACACATAAAGGGGTGATTGTTTGACCGAATTATACCATTACACCTGACATGTTAAGTATGATTTTATAAAAGTCAACTGCTAAACAATGTATGATCTCACAGAATTTAACCCATAGGACAAACAAACAAATTTATACATAACAAACTATTTAGCAAGTTGACTTATAACAGTCAACTATATGTTCAATGTTTGATGCAACTGAAAAATAACTGATACTACGGATTCATTGTCTAATACATGGTTCTACTGACATTTCACAAAATATAAAAGCGATGCGGTTTCCACTTCAAAGCGTTCAAGCTGAACCTTCAAATGATCTATACATCTCGATCAATATCCATAAACATGAACCCACAAAACATGAACCTTAACGTGATGTTGCTCGCTACCTTGTGCGCAAAAACAAGTATGCAAACAACAAACATATAAGTTAGGTATTGTACTATTACGACTTAAAAATTAAACACATGACATGATATTCATCATTGAAACATCACCTAGGATGGCCTTTGGGCGAAAAGTGCAAGGACGCAATTTGTAATCCTTTCTCTGCTTCTAAAGGGTGTCTTAACACCGCTAGAAACATCAGCTGCAGCACCACCAACCCTTTTAACCTTCCCCTTCCCATAAAAACAGGCAAGTTTTTAATATCAAAACCTGCAAACTCAACCATTTTAGCCTTCCCCTTCCCATCTAAACCTCGCTTAAATTGTTGAACAACTTCCTTTCCCTTTTTTTTGTGCAAAACATCCTCTTCCTCAACCCGATTTTTTTTATCAACAACCCCTTCTTCCTCTTTAATAACAGCACCACCTTTTCCACTGTTGGTGTCTTGGTTCCACCTCTCTGAAATTTTCCTATCTATCCGCCATTTACGTCTAGTCCTAAAAGGTGTTGGACTAACCATTGAAAGTTAGCATATTGCTACCCCACAACTTCAAAACTTAGGTTTTTAAGTAAAATTGTGCTAACTTTTGGGGCTTGTGTGCAACAAAGATATCAACTGACTCATGTGTTTAGGCGATTGCAAACAAAGTATGAACATCATCATCATTATGAATCAAATGCAAACCATTTTCTAGGGATTCTTTAGGATCACAGAAAAACAACGCCCATTTTTGTTCATTAATATCTGATAATACATTATCAAGGCTTGAACTAAATATATCCCTATCCTTGGTAAAGGCACTGAGATTAATTAATGAATCTCCTTCATACCTGAGTGGGCTATAATCAAAAAACCCATTACAGTGGATTCTGAACAAGACCTCACCTTCTTCTTCTTCCTGAACATCCTTAAAAGTTGAGACGAATATGCTCCTGTCTTTCATTTTTTTTACGAATGGGTTTGACTTGATGTGTGTTTCAGTACGTGAGTGTGGATGTATGTTAGGTTTGGTTTGGATTGGGTTTTGTTAATTGGGTCGGGTTATTATGATAGTGTTTATGGTTTCGGATCTTGTTAGTTGGGTTTATTTGGTGTTTGGCAACATATTAAGCATGTATAAGCGTATCAAGGAAGGCAAAGGTAAGTTTCATATGTCACACTTGGTCCCTGAATTTGGTCAGTTAGCCGTTTTTGCACTTAAAATTCCCGCGTATTTTTAGTCACACAAACTTGACTATTTGTCTTTTTTACTTACTTCAATTAGTCCACAATTTGGAAGGTCTCGTTGTTTTTGCTATTTATGGGTTAATAACCTATACCATTTACATACCAACAATAAAAAAAAAAAACATATTCTCACAAAATCTCAACAACCTCCGAATGGCTGACTTCCAACTTCTTCAAGAACTCGCCAAACCTTCGAAGTTTGACTACATGTTTGACTCAATTTCTCTCTTTTATCAGAGAGAAAACGATAAGGACATCCAAATTGCTAATGGCCTCCAATAGACTTTGACTGACCTCATTCTTGGTATGAAGGAAACCCAAGAATACATCTTTGAGCTCGAAGGCTTTCGAACTACAAGTTTCTTGAGGATCTTCGCAAGAAGCAAAAGGCTAATGTCTTAAAGGCCTTGGAGATAAGGAGGATGATCTATCAAACACACTCTCAGGTGTTTGACAGGAACAACTTCCTTGATGATCTTAGGAAGACAAAGTGATGTGAAGGAAAATGAAGTGGCAATGTTTTCTTTTTTTTTTCTTTTTTTTTGGAAAAATATGCTTGAATATTTAATGTTTAATATGAAATTAATGAATCTATATGTTATGTTCTAGTGTTATAATTTATTAATTTTGTTGTTAATTTTTGTATTCGTCTTTGATACTTGTTATATATGTTTTGATTGTATTGGGTGTTGGTAGAACTATGGTCCTTGCTTAAACAATTTAAGAGTATAGGGGACAAAGGTTTTAGTCCCCTATCCTGTCCTCACATTTGCATTAAGTTATAGGAAGTACTTTATTCTCACATTTTACCCCAAATTTGAATTCATAAACCTAAAGCCTCAATTAAGTGAAGTTGCATCAAAATGGGTAAATCTAGAGCTCGTAAACAGATTAAATGCTCCAATTGTCAAACTGTTGGACATAATAAGTCTAGGTGTCACAAGGATCAAGTACCAAAACCAACAAAGGAAACAAAGGTTCGAGGTAAAAAAAGGCATTGTGATGGCAGAAGGCAACAAGTATTCATTTAATTATCATTTGCATAACGATTGTTCTTATGTGTTTACATTCTAGTTAATGTGAAAATCTATTACTTTTGTAGTGGATGGATGAAGATGATATAAGGAAGACCATGGAACAAGAGTTTCTTGAAGCTCTTTATGAGCAAGAAAAAGAACACGCAATGTTGGAGGAAGATGAAGAGCATAAAAGGATGGATGAAGAAGCATTCCATCAGTTTTTGGAAGAGGAGAGAATGTACAAGAGAATTGAAGAGGAAATGAAGAGGAAAAATTGGCTTGAAGCGAGTTTGAGGCTGACTTACTATGGAGTGGTACATGTTGAGGAGGAGTTATATCCAAGACATCCATATGTCTTTGGATAAAAATTCGAGCTATTGTTAGAAGGTTGTAGGCTTCTAGCCATTTGTAATTTGGACAATATCATGTTTGAAATTTATTTGTTTTGTTGACTTTATAAGTCGAGATTGGTTATTCAAACACCCCTAAACTAGGTATGTTGACTAGATTTTAAGCATTTATGCTGTCTTTACTCCCATCTACTTGTTCAACAACCACAACTCCCATCTACTTATATAATACATCTTAAGTCATCAATTCTTTATCATACCAACATATTATCACCATGGATGCAGAAAATGATTGTCAAATGGTATGCATTGATTGTTGGGTTGAAAGTGAAAACAGGGCTGGATTGACTTTTTTTGCAAGGCATCCACCTTATAGAGATTTCATGTGGTATGTTTGTCGGTGTGCCTTAAGATAAGGGGAAACACATCTTATACTGGTAGAGATGGTGTTACAAGGGAAAACACAACTACAAGAGATAGTGGTGGATATGTGATGAGTCTACATATTTCTACATCTACTAGTGTTGGTGCTTCCTTGGGCAGTAATGAAGAAGTGAACCACCGCATTTGAAATAGCAAGTGGAGAGCGCCCAAACCAAACACTACGTGAAGCACACACTGCCCGAAAGACCAAATGGAGAAGCGCTAAGACAAACACCACTTGAACCAACTGCAATTGAAAGACTAAATGGATCACCTACTAGTCAATTAGCGATGAATTACACGCAAGAAATGCTATGTTGTCTTTGGTCTAAATGTAACTTAAGCGATGTGTGTGCTTCTTTTGTTATAAGAATTGAATTTTGGTTACAATTTGAATCTATTGACTTTATAAGTCAAACAAAAGATATTTTAAGGACTAAAACAATTCGGTGTAGTTCCTCTAATATTTTGGTTTATGTTGACTTTATAAGTCAAAATGGGTTTTCCAAACACCCACCTAAACTGCATAAACAAATGCAAACTACAAAAAGGAAAACAACAAATCCAAAATATACATACACCACCACCTAATTATACCATATAAAGCAAAATATACATGTTAACAAGTATCGTTTTCAGTAACCATCATCAGCCAAAAAATATACATCTTCATTACATCAACAACTAAAAATAGCAGTGAACTTCTTGATGGGAAACTTGATATTCATGGGGAGAGACTTGAGGTCCTTAGGGGGAGGCACATACCACTCATTCCTATTTGTGTTGGAGCATCCCACAGCTGCTACAAGACCAAGTACAACATTGGGAGCGGAAGCCTTGGAAGCTTGGGAAGTGGAACCTTTCAAAGTAGTACTCTTAGAAGACATGATCCCAAACTCATCATCAGATGTGTCTGAAATAATGATGACTTTTCAAGTTAGTATCTGGAAAGATAGCCAAAACAGAAAGAAATCAGAGTTCACCCATTACAACTTTCTTAGCTTGCAAACATTAAGTCTAACATTTCTCAAACTCCTTATTCCCATATTTTTCCCACAAGTCTTCAAGTATCACATCAGCAATGTCATATCCTATATCCCACTTATTCTCATTAGTAGCCATGGCATGCTCAATCATATCGTCAGATACCTTTAGCTTGCTATAATCCTTTTTGGCGGTCAAAGGCTTGCTTGGATTTGATCAAATAAAATAGAGTTATTTATGCTCATTCCTTAAAATGCCAATCACACAAATACAAAAAACCCAACTAACCTTTCATCACTTCAGCTTCTTTCGCAAATCTGCATAAATCTTCAAACATTTCATCTTCTTGTAACCAAGTATCCCCCATATTTTACCTTCATATATTTTACCATCTCATCGATTCTTCTTTGTAAAAGTAAGGTCCTTGTCTACCATTGTTAAAGTGTATGTGAGGGTTGTGTGTGGCGAGGAAGCGATCAAGATGGTATCACGAGGCTTTTCTCTGGTTTAGTTAAGGTGTGGTATAAATGTGTATGGACTATAATACCCTCGACTAACTAACATAAATTAGACGTTGACCTCGGCGTTAATAGTCAAGGGATGAGTTTGGCATATAAACCCCTTGTTTTGGACTCCCAGCGATGAAAAAGAGAAGTTTTGTCCCATCGTGATGCGTAGGTACAAGTTTAGGGACGAACCGTGTATTTTACTCTTAATTATATTTTGAAGGGTATTTAACTAATTTGACTAACTATAAGCCCTCATAAACCCGTTTCAATTGGCTTGAGTTTATGGGAGGCTTATAGCTTATAAAAGCTTTGAAAGTCTGTATGACAATCAAAGCTTATTTTATAAGCTAGTTTGTTTTAAAAGCCCAAACCCATGTAAGCCTTTACATGCCTCGTCCCAAACACTACTCACATTTTTTTTTTTTTTTAGAACGGCTAGTTAATAGGTAGTGATTCGAGTCGTGCAGTGACATCCTTAAGGGAATAAACCCCACTTTTTTTTCCGGTTCGCCTATGAGGAAAACTCCGTTGACAAGCCTCAAACCCGAGACCTCCAAATGAAACAATCGCCCACCCCCACCCCCACCCCCACCCCAAAAGTTACCTCCGGTGACCACTTGATTAGACCAAGTGATTCTATTTCTTACTCTCACCTAACCCACTTATGAACGTTATAGTTGATTTTTAGCAAGTGCAAACCAACCAAACCATACTGAAAATGAGCTACGGGACCGAAAGTTATTTTCAAATTGGTTTAAATTTGTTGTATAACAATGATCATTAATGCAATAAGCCGATGACCAAACAATACCTTGGACTCTTGGAGTAAAATAAAGAGACTCGTTATTTTCCTACTACTATGAAAGAACTTACTGTTGGAAAATTTAGTGCACTTGTGGGAATAGTTCACACCTTGTAATGGGTTAGGAAGTACGGAGTGTACACCCATAAAGTCCATGAACACCCTGACTCTTGTAGTGGTTTGTATTGGTAGTGCTTGGTGAAAATCTTGTTGTGATTACCATTGATTATCGGTGTTTCCGAAGCGATACTTCCTTTGGATCGGATGTTCCACTGAGTGGTGTTTCCAGAGTGGTGTTTCCTTAAGTAGTGTTTACTTGAAGCGTGGTGTTTCCACTAAGCGGTGTAACCGCGATAATAGCTTGTGTGAAATCGCGATGAAATCTTGAAGCTTGTAACGGCTTTGACCTATTCAATGGCAGTTTCAAGCCTTAATGACCGTTTAATTGGTCATGTAAACCACTAACGGCTATAATGGGGATAATTATGAGGCTATTAATGGGCGATTAATACTCATAATTCCATTGGACTAGCTAAGAGTAATCTCCTATAAATAGGAGATCACGAATATGCATGAAGGATACACGAGAAAACACAAAACACTTATAGCGCCAAGGGTTATTGAATTGTGCCTAATTCTATAATTACATTTGGTCTTATCCCAAGTAGATATTCGTGTAACCGGGCATTAGGGTGAATAGTTTACTTTGGAAAGTGATTACGATTCAAGTGATATCCGGTAACCACCAAGTGGTATTTGTTCACTGTGACTAGTTCTTTGTTTTATGCGAGCAGTTGCACATTTAGCGAAGATTGATTATCTTACCCTGCTGCTGGGACATAACCGCCAACACTTACAAGCATATCTAAACTTTTTGGGTCGCAACTATCATAACCTCGTGCACCTTTTTTGTGTCTCGGTTTATTTTTCTCTAAGGACCTAGCACTAGGTGATGAGCAATGTCTCAATGAACTTTAGCGAGAAGTTTGGATTGGACAATTGTTTATCGACTTCAAACTAGTGTTTTGCTTTCTTTGCGCTTCCTGACTTAATCGTGAGTATGAGCTTTTTATAATTTATAAATAGATAGTAAATTAAAGACCACTTGATTGTTCTTACTCATATAACTTGTACATTCATTTCGGTAGTTCTATATATGATCCCGAGGCTGTAAACAGACCAGCAGGACACAAACAGAGCCTTGTTTATGCTCGCACGTTTAATTTAACTTGAAAGATGAACGGGAGCGAACGGTTAAACAAACGATTTCGTTTATTCATGTTTGTCAATTAAGAAATGAGGTTGTTTATGTTCGTTTATATTCATTTCATTTAGATATTAACGAACATAAACGAACAAATATAAATGAACGTATGAAAACAAACAAATAAACAAAATATCATGTTCTTATGTGTGTTCATTTGGTTGAGTATACCGTTTAATTAAGTATATAATAAAAGAAAATATACGACGTGTGCACATAAATAAGTACATGAGCATAAACAAACATTAACGAAATTAAAATCAGACATTTACAAAAATAAATGAACGAACGCCATTGTTCATATTCGTTAATTTGAATATAAATCCACATGAACAAACATTTTACCGCATGACTTATGAAATGTTTATTGAATGTTCATTTCATTTACAGCCCTGAATTGATTTGTTTTCAGCTATTTACCAATTACATATAAGTTATCGAATTATTATTAGGAATTTGCTATTTGTAGCTAAAGGATATCTTTTGTTAATATAAATATTCAATAAAATGTAGTATATTTAGTTGGTTGGGAGTATTTAAATTCAGGGGTGAACGGTTGTTCTGAAAATACAAGTAATTTATGCATGTCGGAATTTTTTAACCGTAGCCCTTAAGGCTACGTCTAGCATTTTCCTTATTACTAAGGCTAGACGTAATGGGTGGTGGTCGACCACCTTGTTAGTACCACCATCACGCGTCATCCCCCTACACAGCTTCCCCCATTGTGCCCGAAGACTCAGTTTTTGCACTAGTGTGGTTGTGCAGATCACTGAATCGTTTGACAATTTCTTTTTTTTGTGTGTGATTGTGTAGCATATTGTGATGTATGTTTGTATAAAATAAAATATTTTTATATGTTTGGTTTACTGAATAGTGATATGACGCTAAAATAAAGGTGATGAGTTTAATCACTATTATAGCAAAGGAACGTCATACTTACATGTGTAATTTGGTTTGAAGATTAAAGTGCACTATGATTCATATATTATATCTAAACTAAAGTTTCAAACTCTCAATTATTTAATTCAGACTTTAAACATATGTTGTGTGTTTTTGATAATCATGTCTCATTTAGAGCAAGGGGTATGGGGGATGCCAATTTTCGCCACTTCCTACGTGGCTACTCGCCACAATGTTTTGTCCATAAGCCGCGATACCGGCATCCCTCGCCGGTTGCATTTGTAGCGAGGGAACAACGAAGAAAAGGACAAAACATATATCGTTGCAATTCATTATTAGTGTAGCGGCATGATTTAAAAAACTTTCCCCACCCTTTATAAATAATACCCAATTTTTATACAATCTATCACATTTTTTTCTTTCATTAACACACATCTCTTTCAACTCTTTACATCAAAATAAACATGGTGGTTCAAATTGGTTCGATCTTGATGATTTCGACGATATCAAGATGATCTTGAAAGTTCGGGTTATGAAAATCGTTGCAAGAAGATGAAGCCGAAAGTTCAACGCAGGTAATTACATCTACATTGGCAGTGAAATTCTTGAAAACCGTCTTATATCGGACTATTTTTCGATAATCTTAAGTATCAGGAGTACTATTTGGGTCGATTTAGGTATGAGCCATAGACTATTCTTGCAAATAGTACAAGGTATCGAAAATCATATTCAAACTGTTGATCCTCTTCCACGGCATTTTGATTTCTTTAGAGTCCGGCCGATCGTGTGGTGTAATGAGTATGAGTGTAATTATGAAATGCACATCGCCTTCATGAATTGGCCTCTGACACACGCACCGATGCATTTGATGAATATTTGCAAATGGGGTCACACCGCGACGCGTGATTGTCTAGATAATTTTACTATGTGTGTAATTGAGTTGTTTATGCCGGATTTTAAGAAGCCTAGTTTAGTTGACATTCAAAATATATATACTTGCATGCTTAACAGTCCATGGGTTGCCGGGAATGCTTGGGAGCATTGATTGTATGCACTGGGAATGGAAAAATTGTCCTGTTGAGTGGCAAGGGCAATTTCATAGAGGTGATAAAAAATATCCAACTATTATGCTTGAAAATTTGCATCATACGATTTATGGATTTGGCATGCATTTTTTTGGGGTAGCGAGGTGCGAATAATAATGATTTAAGCTGTTTTGAATCATTCACAGTTATTCGGCGACCTTCTTAATGACATAAGCCCCCAAGGTTAGTTTCAAGTAAGCGGTGCAACCTTTCAACACGGGTATTACCTAGGCTGACGGATTTACAATGTGGTCATCTTTTGTCAAATCATTCTCATTTGCATATTAGGAGAAAAATGCCTTGTTTAAACAAAAACAAAGAAAGTGCTTCGCAAAAGGCGTTGAAAAGAGCTTTGAGTCATGCGGGAAGCGTTGGCATATTATAAGCCAGCGACGCGTTAACTTGGACTATGAACAAACTTCGAGAAGAGTCATGTACCGTGCGTGCATCATATTGCATAACATGATTTTGAAAGATCAAAGTTTGCGATATCGAAATGAGCGATATTTATGTTTGTCAGCGAGCAAATATACAGCGGTGGACATGGATTGAAGCGTCGCGATGCATAGCGAAAGAATGCCAAAGAACTGCGTGATAAACAGCGCCTTGAAAGCTTGTGAAATATCATTGAGCATGTTTGGCAACTATATCAGCAACAACAACATTAGTTTAAATTTCGTATGTTTTTTTATTTCGCAGTGTATGTTTTTATGTTGTATTTTTAATTTTAAATGAATGAAATGAATTTTGTTGTGTTTGGAAAGTATGGAAAATAAATAAAATGATAGTGGGTGGGGCCCAAGTGAAGAGAAGTGAGTATGTTGTGATTGAGGGGTATTTTTTTGTTAGTGTGTTGGAGTGATGTGGAGGTGATGTGGCACACGTGGGGCCCAAGTGAAGAGAATTGGGGAGCTCACCATACCCCTTGCTCTTAATATTGTGGTGTCTTCGTATCTCTAATTGTTTGCACATGCTCTTGTTCCTTCAATTCTATTTTCATTATTTGCTTTAGAATAAACAATAAGGTACATAGGTTATACCGTTATACGGAGTATATAAGAAAACGTTTAAATCAATAGTTGTCTCAAGAGACAACGAAGTCTCAAGTGGCTGTGTGTTGACACACGTCAAAGTAGTTTTCTTAGAAAACTCATGAGAATACCAAGATACTTTTTCTAGATTAGTATTGCACATGTTCGAGGTAGTTATAGTTGGTTACATGTAAATTATACGAATCATAATATCATAATATTCATGCAAAGCTATTTTATGATGCGAAGTGACTCGCGCATATATATGCCCTGGATTGCTAGACCGGATTTTTGCGTCCCGAGTTATGAATGTGGCCAGTAACATGTTAAATAAGATACTTGATGTTGGAAATGTATATATTTACAAACATGTGAATGTCCGGATTCGAACTCGTGACCACGGGATTGCACACATTAGCGAATGAGAATTAAAGTTAATAATTAATGTTTATGTCTACGATTAATTATTGCACATTAAGTCCGGTTAACGATCGTTAAGTATTTAACGGAAAAATGACTAACGACCGTTAAATGAAAAGAGAAAGGACTAGAAATGGAAAACTTGGAAAAGTTATGGGTTTGGCTTTGGGCTTTCAATAGTGGCTGGCCATAGGGGCCTCTCGGCCAAGCCTAATTCATTAACTTGTTCCCAAAGTTTCCTACTTAGTATATAAAGATGATTAGGTTATAGGGTTTCATACACTTGTACATTGAATTAACCCTAGATCTCTCCTCTCCTCTTTCTTGTCCCATTTTCGGCCGAGCACCCCAATAGTAAGGGAGTTTGGTTTCGTTTTTCATAAACGAGGACTTGTGTTAGATCTAGCAATCGCTTGATTCGTTGGTTAATTAGGTGTGTCAGAAGCGTGGTTGTAAGACATTATTCTTACACCAATTAGTACTTCTTTGTTTTGCTTTGCGAGGGATTTGTAATTCGCAAAGTGCGTTACGCACTTAGTTAATTAATTTATTTGTTATGATCTTTAAGTCTTCATTTGTGTACTCTTGATGTCTATATGTTTTATTGTATGTTTTATATATTATAAACTCAACTTGATGGCATCACGAGCCTTGTATAACAAGTAATTAATTATTGAAACACATAATTAAAATAAACATGAATGTGTTATTATTTGTATGCTTAGATCTAGGGTTTGCAAAACCTAAACCCTAATTTTGAGCGTTTTTTATGGTGCCCTAATTAGGGTTTTGTAAACTATTGTTTTAATTGGATTAGAAACCTAAGATGCATGCAACTTTATGTGTATATGCGTAACTTTGATTAATTGCATTAATTGTTAAGTGTAATTTTATATCCATGATAATTATCTGCATGTTTTATCATGGATTTGCTTTATTGTATGTCTTTCATGTTTAAGTGATATACACTAATTTTTGATAGATCTAAAATTGGGGAAGACCTCAATAATTATTAATTTAATCAATTATGTGCTATGTGGTATGTATTTAATTTTGACTTTTGCAATCGATGAATCGATGCATGTGGTTCACCTTGTACATAGATGAAAGCGGGTGAAAGTCTTAATTAAATATATGCATATTGTCATATCTAGAATTGGTTATTAATAGGATTTATCAAAATCGTTTGCATGTGGCTATTTGATATGCATGACTTTTTATTTGTTATGCATTCATTGTTTACTTGTTTATTTTTACAAATAC
Source organism: Chrysanthemum makinoi (assembly GCA_910596185.1). Taxonomy (NCBI): domain Eukaryota; kingdom Viridiplantae; phylum Streptophyta; class Magnoliopsida; order Asterales; family Asteraceae; genus Chrysanthemum; species Chrysanthemum makinoi. The sequence continues at coordinate 162,493,821 of OU343223.1, read as the reverse complement.
TTGCTTGTTTGATATATGTAACAAGGGTATTTTTACAAGAAAAATAAACTGACCTAAATAATGGTGAAACATGTATTTTTAAGAATAGTAATCATAATCGTTTAATTGATTGATGACTTTGGTACAAATGGTGCGAAAGGCTCATCCATGAGAATGAACTAATAAAGGGGTTTAAAGAATGTGCGCTACAGTCACAGCTGAAAGGATGTCTAAGGTTGTGCTTTAGCGTGCACAGTCCTGCCCTCTGTAAGTTCTAATGGAGCTACTTAGTAAGCCATTAAATGTGCAAGCTCATCTTAAGGGCGAATTAGTTTTAATTCCATGCGCCACTTCGGTGGTAATTATCGGAAACACTAAGTGTTTACACTTATGCAAAAGTACGGTATAATGGATGATAATTAACACTAAATTCCTTGATTGGTGAACCCAATACCTCAATTAAAGTTTGATGATGAAAAGCTTATTCATTAAAACAAGATATAAATGCTTTAATAAAAACTATGCTACAAAGATTAATGCATGACATCTTTGTACATATTTGATTTAACATCAAAACTATTACCCTTTAATTTAAGTTATATGCCATCCAGCGAAACGAGAAAACCTATAGATTACTTTCTATTTGGCATGAAGCGTGACTTAGATCTTAATCGAAGGGTAAAATGTCCCGCATAATGCGTGTGAGCGGGCATGGAAGATTTTGCAGTTTCTTAAGTTGGACAACTTAATTGAGTTTTGTAGTGAGAGCTGGCAACTCAAGGCATAAGATGGGATAAAACATGTTTACATGGCGATTGATATTGGCTATATGTAAATCCCATAAATCTAGGAATTGCAATTGAAATTGGCAATTGAGCAATAGCTCTACCATTTTGTATAAGGTTCATTACTAGCAGATCAACTGGCGTGATGAAATTATGACAATTTGGATCCTAGTTTTCAATAATAATTAATTGGTTATATGAATATGAACCTTGGGTATTTAATTGTTTATTGAAAAGGTTAATTATCGAAAATACTAAAATTGAATTTTGTAATTCTTTTGAATGTATAAATGCAACATTTAACTGATAGCGTGGTTTAGTCTTTTATTAGTAAATTGATCCATTCTAGCATTCAAACAAATGTTTGATCGAGAATAATTCTTGATAAGACAAGCGAAGTCTCTTTTCCATGGGAGAAGCATGAGACTCAATCCTATTCCTTTTCATGAATGAGAAAGGTATAATAGGAACATTTGAATTGTCTAAATTCTAATGTAACTCTTAGCAATGAATTGCACAACTTATTTTCCATAAAGATTTCATTACCCTCATTTGGTGAATGAATCCTTTGTAACAACATGAATGTTGGTTAACTGGAAAACATGTATATGAGTTACTAGATTAGAAGCTAGACTAATTACCGCAAAAAATTGGTAAAAGGCAAACTAGCATATTTTTATCTAGTTGTTTTGCTTTAGCCTTTAAAGGTACTACATACCGGTATGGAGATGGTAGGCTTTGTTGAGGAAGAAATTGCATACCCAATTTTTGAGTTAATAACATTGATGGATAACCTATCATTCATATAGTAGAATAAACATTTTAGTACCTTAGTAATGATTACGTATGGTTCTTCAAAGGTGTAGGAAAGTAAAAAGCAAGCAAGTTGTTTTCCCTGGTTATGCAACACTTACAATGTTGTCGGATTCGGTGGGAGCATTTGTGTTGCATTATTGAATAAGAAGTTGTTTTAATGATTTCTAATTCAGTGGGAGCTACAAGCCTTATTTCTGTGTAGTAAACCATATTATCTTCAAAGATAATTACTTTCCAATTGTAGACACTTATGTTTTAAGGATAGTCGTGTACGTTTCCTTACTAAACAATATAGTTCTACATCTACTTGTTATATCTATGACACAAATCATATTAATCAAATAAGCGAACGTGTATCGTGTTGTTTATATGCTACATGATGTTGTTCCATGCACAAGTGGGAGAAATCTTATTGTGTGCAAGGTACAACACATATTAATATGATTTAAAAGGATTCTCTTGATTGTAAAGTAAGAGAATAACGTTCTAATAGGAAGTATACATTTATATATGTATGATTGCCCTATTAAGAACATGTGTCAAGATGATAACAAAGACTACTTTATTTTAAATATTTATGTCATTCAATATTTAAGAAACACTTGTAGTTACAATTTATGTTACGTGAAGCGTGAACTAGATTGTAGCCCAAGGTAAAATATCCACGTGTCGCGAGAACGAGCATGGATGATTTTCGCAGGTTTCTTACGTTGAATATTTTATGGAATGACATAATTAAATGAAGTAATCTAATACTACTTTGAATTTAAGTATTCGTTGAATGACTTAAATATATGTAGTAAATATTAACTTGAAATATTAATTGAAACCTGAGGTGGTGTTCATAATTACTTTAATTATAAATGTTTATGATTTTGTAAAGTCACAAACATGAAGTCTTTTAAAGACTTAGAATATAAAGTAAGGCGTTAACTTTCTCTTACTTTCTATGTTTTAAGACATATGCATGAAGTCAATGAGTTGATCAATGACTTATAGCATATAGTGGGATTATAACTGTTATATCTTTTGACTTGGTCAAGAATACTTGTGTTATAATACATGCAATTGACTTGGTAATTCTATTGTACCATTAAGTTTTACTTTGTTGGTAAATAGGTAAGCAAAAGACTAGATGGTTATCTAAAATATTGTTAGATTTTCTTACAATATTAATTCTAAGAAATACCATAGTTTTATGGTATGTTCTGTTAGAAGAATCAAAATCTGTTGGCATTATTTGATTCAAGATAACTATAGTTTCTTCCAAAAGTTATCAAGGTTAATAGATTGAGTATAGATTGAATATACTCAATAAGACTCCAACCTAGAAGATTAATAAGACACCATTTGTTTATGGAATGTGATGAATCACATTAAGTCTTATAAATGAAGTTATGAATTTGTTAAACTACTTATAGAGTGAGTTGTAACAAACTAATGTTAGGAGCTGTCAATGTTTTTTGTAATATCCCAAAAGAGAACAATGTATTGTTGCTCTACTTGCTAAACTATTTAAAGGTAATCTTTAAATTTTTAAAGGCAAGTGGGAGTTTTGTTTAGATCTTGAAAGATTGAATTACAAAATACATAATCTTCTAAAATGCACTAGCAAATATCATGATGAGGCTAAACATGAAAATGATAGACCTTAATATGATGGAATTGTCATTCATAGATCCGTAAGGATATCTCGAGATATTTAATATCTGAGGAATATGAGTTCTGAGGATCATGGTAAGCACATTAATCATAATGATAAATTTACCAAATGTTAAATTGTGGAAAATCAATCATACTATGAATGTAGAGATCTTTGTCCATAAAGATAATCAATTTTAGATACTTGGTTTATCTTAATAATGAAAATGAGTTTCTTCAAAGGATGGAAACCTAGTGGTTTAAATCTTTGTGTAGAAATCATATGGACAATATTGTACATGTATTTAATGTATGTCTAGTGATAATAATATCAATCATACTTAAGCAATTAACTATGATTGAATATTCTTTCCTATATACATTAAATAGAAGGATAAAGATTATAATTGTCATACTTAGTTTCATTGATATGAAATTTTGACAATGAATGTCATAACTCTTTTTTGTGAAATTACTTTTGAGGGGCGATGAGTAATACAAAAAAAGTTTTATGAATTCAAATAATCCTTGGATATGTACAAACTGCAAGAATCCATGAATGGATATATGCAAGCATCTAGGAGATGTTTCTTATGTTTAATATTAAATCCATGTTTGATTTAATAATTAAAATAAGATTGCTCATAAGTATTTCTGAAAGCTAGTGGGAGTATTATTTATTTTTTCTTAAATCTTATATGTTGTATGGGCAACTACATTCCACTTAAATTAAGTTTTAGTTGGGAATGAAACTTCGTTTGTAAGATTTGGAAATAAGATATATAACCTTGAAAAATATGTTTATTATTATAAACATATGCGGTAAATAAATGAGTCTAATAGAACATGATGAATACATATCTTTGACAAGATACATGAGATCTTAAAGTTTAACTTGAAGATTCATCATGAACATCATGTTATGTATAAAGTTGTTGTGTCATGCTTGATTACAAGATGATTTGACAACATTGAAAGTTGTTAGTGTAATAAATATTTTAAAGGAATATGTTTGGATTTAGAATCACATTCCACAATGGAGATGCTCCTAGCTTCTATGGATGATTATATGACAATTGTTTCATAATTGTCATTGCCAACAAACTTGAGTTTTGGTAGGCACCAACATTACACTAGAACTGTTCAAAAGTTTACGGATATTTAAAGAGCATATTGTTGTACACAATGATCTTTGGTATAATTGAGATGCCACTCAATTCTAGTCATGGTATCCTTGATGATGACCATGTTGACTAGTTATGCTCAACTAAGAGCATAGTTGCATTATACATTAAAGAATAAAGAATACTTTAAAACTTTAAAGTTTTGAAAGATAATTATTATAATAAATAAAAGGGTGGTTTAGGTTATCACGCACCTTATGGAATGATATGACAATATCAAGATATGTGTAAGCATATACAAGAAATTCACTTATTGAATTCTTGAAATAAGTATTCTCAAAATTCCTATAGATCAAAGTTAATTGAAATTATGCCTTGTCAACAAGTATGATTTTCATGACTTGTGGCAAAATTCATTAACTAGTATTATCATGCATTGATCTATTTAGTATTTGGATAAAGGATGTTAAAAAATTATTATTTATAATGAATTAAAGTACGGTATACGTTTAATTTCATTTATAATATTGTGTCATGTATTTGCATGTTTAAATCCTTGAATAACTTAAGTTATTCTAAATAGTCCGTTGTCGATCAATAACATGGGAATGATATTGAATTAAGACAAATCTGAGTATTAGTTAGAATATACTTGAAAGTATATTGATGCGTAGCATGACTAATTCAGATGATATTCAATGTATTGAGTATAGGACTTATCCCACCGCATGATAATACTTTATGGATCTTTGTCATTAAGTATATCATGGATATTTATCCTCGGACTTGAGATACAAGAGATATGTCATGGATGTAGTGCATTTTTGTGAAGCAATCTAACGCGCTACAATGGCTGGTAGTTATAAGGGTTGTTTTCAGAAGTGTTGCGAAATTTGTGAATACTGCTTGTAGTCAAAATGGGATTTGTTTCCTTCAAATTTATTTTGAAGTATAATACTCTTGCTTGGCCCTCGTAGGATTGTTAAGATGTTTGTATGGCCATACCCAAGTCTTACGGAATATGTTGAAGAATTGGTAATCTTAATAAATCATATAAAGCGAGAAGCAGAATAGTTAATTAAGAAATGAGTGAGATCCATATTCTTATTAACATGGTATTAGAAACAAAGGATGAATATGATGATGAATCATCAAACTTGGTTTTTCTCTAGAAAACCATACACGAGTTATGCAGGGGCATTGGTGTTCTTTGAGAGCCTAACCAATGTCATTTCACGTTTTGTAAACATATCCAAGTGGAGCTGTTGGAAATGTATATATTTACAAACATGTGAATGTCGGGATTCGAACTCGTGACCACGGGATAGCACACATTAGCGAATGAGAATTAAAGTTAATAATTAATGTTTATGTTTACGATTAATTATTGCACATTAAGTCCGGTTAACGATCGTTAAGTATTTAGCGGAAAAATGACTAACGACCGTTAAATGAAAAGAGAAAAGACTAGAAATGGAAAACTTGGAAAAGTTATGGGTTTGGCTTTGGGCTTTCAATAGTGGCCGGCCATAGGGGCCTCTCAAAGGCCTAATTCATTAACTTGTTCCCAAAGTTTACCTACTAGTATATAAAGAGGGTTAGGTTATAGGGTTTCATACACTTGTGCATTGAATTAACCCTAGATCTCTCTCTCTCTTTCTTGTCCAATTTTCGGCCGAGCACCCCAATAGTAAGGGGAGTTTGGTTTCGTTTTTCTAAGCGAGGACTTGTGTTAGATCTAGCAATCGTTTGATTCGTTGGTTAATTCGTGTGTCTGAAGCGTGGTTGTAAGACATTATTCTTCACCAATTAGTACTTCTTTGTTTTGCTGCGCTTAAGGGATTTGTAATTAGCTTAAGAGGAATGCGTTCAGCATACTTTCGAGTTAATTAATTTATTTGTTATGATCTTTAAGTCTTCCGCTGTGTACTTTTGATGTCTATATATTTATTGTATGTTTTATATATTATAAACTCAACACTTCATGTATAAAAAGAAATCAAGTTCATATGCAGTAAATTACTATACATTCGACTTGTTAGTTTGGTAAAAGTTGACTAAAAGAAGTTATTAAAAGTGAAAAAGACAACGTTGTTGCTATTATTTGAGTGGAGTCAATTTTTCGGCCATTCAATTAAGAAAAGGCAATGCGAACACGCAATACGGTTCATCTATACCAAACCCAATATGCCACTCATCGTGGCATAATTTGAGTAAGTGAATCTAGAACAAAATTGCTAAGAAAGAATTGACAAACAAGAATTTCCACGTGTCTAAAGGTAACAAGGATTAGTCATAACAAAGTGTGGCCCGTAACAAAGACTCAAGCAGTGACAAAACTCCAGTGAATAAGATGGACGTAGCAAAAATATGGATGTTAAGATGGACTTGTCTAACATGGTTTACCATGTTAGACGGGATCCGGATGAAGTTTTTAAAGCAGGATTTGAAGTCGCATCTATCATCAACAAGATGAGAACGGCGACCGAAATGATTTGAGCAAATCAATAAGCGACATTTGTTAGGAGAGTGAAATCTTTTATAGTGGATGGCTTGATGATAAGTTAATAAAAAAAAAATTGGCTTGAGGATGATCATGTAAAATAGCAAATAGAGATATAATTAAGGAATTGAGTTGGTAGAATAGCAGAGCGTCTTTTCAAATGTCCCATTACAGTTTGTAATATGCTTTTTTTTAAGCTATAGAATAGCGATGTATTTTAAATTAATGCCATAAGTAGAATATTAGATGCGTGTGTACTTTTTTAAGATTAAGATTGCAGCGTCTTTTCATAAGTGTTCCAATTTATGCGTGGGATGGCGTACCAAATTGGAACACTTATGGAAATAGGAGCGTCTGCAAATTGGGGTAGCAACATAGAAGAATGCATTCTTTGATACAACATAAAAAAGTACGCATTAAACGTTTAGAGCGGGACATTTATGAAAGAAAATTACATTGCTATTGATACATAGGCTAAAAAAAGTCCGCGTAGCGTCTTAGAGTATGGGACACTTGAAAAATGCGTTTAGCATTCTCACGATCTCACTATAGTCCTATATAATTAATTGTGCTTTTGTATGATTACATAAGAAAATTACATGTGTATTTAACTATTTATAATAAACATGTAGCTTATTGAATAAGCAACCACAACACTAAACCTAATGGACCCGCGTCAACAATTATGCTTGATCCACTAACCTAGTTATCTCCTAATGAGCCGCACTTTACAACAACAACATGCATAATTCAAGCGGGATATGAAAGAAGTACTCCCTTCGTCTCAAAATCGTTTTGATTTTTTGAATCAAACTTTTACTCTGAATATTTTTGTTTGTGTTATATAATATTTGATGAAAATTATACTAAAGAAAAATATATTTTAAATACAATCCATTCATTTGTTTTGCATCAAGTATTATATAATACAAACAAAAATATTTAAAGAGAAAAATACTAAAATAGTACAAAATCTTGCATCAAGTCCCATCATGGTCATTTTCCAACCTATTTCCCTAAATGGTCAAATTAACCATCTCCGCTTCACTATTTAAATTAGCCACTTGTCCATTTACAAAGGCCGCATTAACTTTCACATTAGGCCACGGTGATTTGGTGATCACTTTATTGGAAAGGTAACAAAATCTTACTTTTAGATATTCTTTGATTTTCCAATAAAGTATCGATCAATCAATACCGATGCATTGCAACCGCCGCATTAGCGCATAATTGGTGAAAATAATGTGGCCTATAAATGGACAGTGGCGCCAATTATATGGAGTTGCGAAGATGCGTGGTTTATCGTCCCAGGAAAGAGGATAAATTAAAAAATGACCATGATGAACTTGATCTGGACAGCATTTAATACTATTTAATACTTTTCTCATATTTAAAATCAAAGATGGATTTAAAAAGTTCAGATAAACTTAAATTTTGAGACGGAGATAGTATGATATAAGCACTCATTTTATAAGGACTCGTTCCAAAAAGACATCCGAGGAAAAGTGTATGCTAGTGCGTATATGTAAATAGAAAATGCATAGGCATATATAGAGACATAAGCCATAAAGAAGTATGAATCTATTTGTGTAGAGTCCTAAGGCTGCCTCCAGTAGACATAGGCGATTGTCACAATTCTCAATTTCCGGTCATTTCTTAAACTCAATATTCATCATATTAGTCATGCATGATTTTCTCATTTCACGCATTAGCGCGTAATTTCATATTAAATAAGCTTTGCTATCCGTAATTAATTATTTTGAACATTTGACCCGATACTTCCAAAAATTATTCCGATATATTTTATACTCATATTAAGATGATAAAATTATTATTATTAGTTTACCCGGTGTTTTAAATTTATTTAGGTATATAAATTATTATATTTACATAATTATCTGACGGTTTTCTTAAATATTACCACGATAATTATTATATCACTCAAATTTTGCAAAGATGTATTTTTACAATTTTTATGATCTCATTATACTTTACTTTAATCTATTAAAAATTACTTTTAGCTAAAACTACCTTAAATACACTAATGTATATACAAAGTTACAATTTACCTTAACATACTTTCTTTTTACATACAAACAATTATACACAATATAAAAGAAAGAAAAAAAAAAATATTTTGAAAATACTTCCCACTTGGCGACCAGGGGGTATCATTATTATTGAGTTGGTAAAATTTTCTTGATTATATAGATATATACTCCAAGTAACTCTTTCACTCATTCATTCATCTCAATTAATTCAAAGTTGGTAAGTTGTGTTTCTCTCTTGGTTCTTCCTCTCCAAAACCGGTCATACATTGGTGCTAGAAGAGATCATCAAAATTTTCCATTATAAAGTATAAACAATCTAGTTATACTCTTATTAAAGGTTTTGAAATAAAAACCTAGAGTGTTTAGGTTTAATCCTTGTCCTTATCACCTCATCAAGTAACTAGTAAGCATATTACTTTCATTTTACATCTTTCATTATCATTTCATATGTATTTCATCATTTTTGAGCAAAGCATGCAAGACTTATGGAAATTTATACCATTTTAACATTTTTTTTAGAGTTTTATACATATAAGTCATCCTATAATTTATCCTTTGTTATATATTAGTCTTGATGATGTCTAGGAACCCATGACACCCTAAGAAGGTGTATGGTAGGATTAGAATAGCTTTGGAGTTGTTTTGAAGGGATTGGAATAGGTTTGATGCGAGAAAAACTCTTTTAGAAAGTATAAATAAGGGTCTGATCTTGTTTTGAATTTCTGGAAAATCCGACAGTAGACACGAATTTTTGGCCTAGATATTTAGAAAATATACTTTAAAAGCGAATCCGTGGCAGCGAGCGGTTAAAGCGGAGTTATAACTTGAAGAAGTTAGGAATTTTTCAAGTTTGACGAAAGCGAAATATACGATCTTTGAAAATTTCAGCACACTATTTTTGTTGTGTATGCGAGTCAAAAGCGAGTCTTAAGTTTTATAAATTATTTCGACTTATCAAAAATATATTAGTATACTTTGATCTGAGAAGCTAAGGACGTATATAAGCGTGAAAGCGAATTTATAGCGACTAAAATATACCGCGTTTTCATAAAATTGCGTAACTTTCTTATTTAAGAAAAACTATATTATTTTTCTGAGACAAGTGTTACGGTAAAACAAAAGCGACCATATTGAAGGCTATTTTTAGCGTTGTGGGGAGAACTTTTTGTAATGAGATGTCTTCTAATAAAAGTGATATTACCAAGCATATTTTTCAAAATGACCAACCGTTTGTATAAGCGGGAGTTGTAATAAATTATTAACGGTTGCTTAAACTTTGCCGAAATTCACTTTTAAACTACATTTGGACAAAATCACCCTACTTAACCTATATTTTCTTTATGAGCGAGACCTCTAGGATGAAAACTTAAATGTCAAAACTTTGAGATTTTGATACAAGCTTTCCAAAACCGTTGAGTTAGTTTCCTAGCGTTCGGCGTGCCCCATTTCACGACCAGCTTTTGAGGCCATTTTGTCACTTTCATGAAATTTCCAACGACATTATTTTTCTGACGAAAAGTTATAAATTCACAATAAATCATTAAGAAACTATTGTAGGATGACATTTTGACGTAAATACTTGCAAAGTAATTTAGAATGGTCAAGGCGTCAAAAGGTATTTTTCGACGATAAGTATTATTTTTCAAAACTCATAAGTGGTATAAATATCATCAGAATTGCATGCATAACATTACATCATGACTTATTACATATCATATCATTCATAATAGGTCAGTTTTGAGATTCCGCTACATTTAGGTGTAACCACTTTTGTCATCGCATCTATTCATCCAGGTGGTAATCACACCCCTTTTACCGTTTTACTATATTTTGGGGCGAAATGCATGAACCGTTCTTGAGCTAAATTGTTTACTACTTTTATTAACTAGTTTGACTAGAACTTGTGAACTTGAAACAAATCCTTGAACTTAATTACGAAATTATGACTTGTTAGAACTTATTGAACCGTACATGTTATGACCTTGTCCCAAAGTCTCCCATGTTCGGAGCATCACTATAAAGTCTCCGTGTTAGGAGTATATCTTTGGGAAGAGGCACCGATATATCTTTGGGAAGAGGCACCGGTATATCTTCTTGGGAAGAGGCACCCAACATAACTTTGCTTTTGGTAGTGGCACCCGGCTTAATTGGTTTCATCGGTAGCATGGGCCGAATTATTATATTAAATGGTACATATTGTGAACTATTATGACGCCTTATACTTGACTTTACTTCATAGCTATATTTTGTGCAATGGGTTGTGAATACCGCAGGTTGCAAGTTTTGTATGGTGGAACTTGGGCTGAGTGGATTACAATTCCTTTGCTTTGTGGACTATTCAGATAACGAAACCTTGGACTCTTTCATACGAGTTTTCTTATTTTACTAAACATGTTTACTCTAACTATTTTCATAGTTGACCGTTTTCTCTCATGCATTTCGGTGATTAGTAAGCTTTTTTACGGGTCTTGCATAATGAAGTTTTCACTTGTCACTACAAATCGTTATGTAATAGAGCGAAATATTTTGGAATCTAAACTTTGTAATATATTTGCGATGGCGGCTAAAGCGTATTATTGTAATGGTGTACTATTTCTTTTAAATATTTACGTTGGTATGTTCTATTATCTTGTGCTTATGTTCCCTTAGTTACACCTCGTGTTTCGAACATACTCAGAAGCGTGAGTGTGTAGACATTGGTATCGAGCCAAGGTTATAGAGAATCCGATTTTTCAAAATAAAAATCACGGCTATAACCGGAAAAAAAAAAAAATATTTATTAAACATTGAACATCATAAAATCGAGAGTCATCTAGTCCTATCGTTGCATCGTTAATCATAAATTATACATAGCATGATCAACTATGTCTAATTTATGAAGAACCATCACAATGATAAGAAGGAGTAATTTAAATCATGTTTAGTCGAGTCTTTTGAGTCTGGTCACTGAAGTTGCATTGGTCGGGGTGGGTATGCATAGCATGTTTTTCGTTACGTCTACATTCCATTAGTACCTTGTTCATATCTTCTCTTTTCCATCTTTCGACTTGTTAGACATAGCATGTCACGATCTGTCATATTTCGATCACTATAACACATTACCACCGTTGCACTCATCGACCGTTCGAATGTGGTTTACTCAACCGATGTTTTGGTCCCTTTGTAGGATCATGGTGCAAAGAAACTGCGCTCGGGGAGGTAACAACAGCGGCAACCCAAGCAACAATGGCGATCCAAACAACAGCTGCTGTACAACGGAATAGCGGATCTACTCACCCAAATTATAACACATCACGATGCTAGGCGAACCAAGCGCGGAGAAGGTACTTCAAACGCTGGTCATGGATGCAGCTACAAAACTTTCATGACATGCAAGCCAATGGAATTTCATGAATGCTGAGGGTGCCATTGAATTTTGCTAACTTTGTTGACTGTTGAAACTATAGTATCCGCGAATTATGCTTGAAGGAAACAAGGTTTGAGTTCTCTGGCGGTCTACTAAAGGGTCGAGCATTGTTACACGGTGGAACAACCAACTTCAGACTAAAACGCAAATCGCGTATATTTATGGGAAGCATTTAGAAACTACTGGTGATGAACGGTTGTTTAGAAAATGAAGTAAGTTGGAAGCATGTCGAATTTTGGAATCACTTGATGGTTGGGTAAAGCCGACAAGTACCGCATCGTTTCCATGAGTTAACTAGGATGGTTCTCACATGGTTTTGTGGAGAAGTTGATCGACCGACCTTATATGGGGATTGGGAAATCCGGAGGGGCGTCACCTCATCAAACCCAACCACTTGCAAGCATTAGTGTGGTATGGCGTCAGCGAATCGCTTTGACAATGATGTGATGTGCTGGATGAACTAACAAAAATAGCGTTTCTTGACAAGTGGGCCTTTAAAATCAAAGCGTGACGAGTTTAATCGACAAGACAAGGCAGCGAATAACCAAGAACTATGGGCGACTTACCGGGATGTGTAACGCAGTCCATCCTGAATTGTGCACTCCGATGATTCATATAGTATCACCACTCGGGAGAAGTGCGAAAAATGTGAATGAGGAGGCAGACTCTCGCGAAAAATTGCTCAAACGGGGCGGGAATCAGGGCGAGAGAAAGGCATATGTTACAGTGTGTTTTGAAGTCTAGATCACCTGTCTCATTTAGAAAGAACTCCTAATCAAGGAGGTATCGGGGATGCCAAACTTCATACGTGGCAATAGCCAGGCCATCAAAGATACCGAGAAAATTGAAGTTCCCTGCGGTGGTCGAGCATTCTATCGGGTGCAGGGAAGCCATAGCGCTTAACGAAAAGGTACAAAACATATATCTTTGAACAACTACCTTATTTAACGACATAATTTTGAGTAAATAACTTCCTTCCATCTTTACCGTTCGACATTGATTAATTTGAGACCTATTGATATCGACCTTAGTTGTTATATATCATTTTGTTGATCTTGATCTCTGAACTCTTTACAGCAAAATAAACATCGGCGAATCTTTCAAAGACTTCATTCAAAGATCTTGTTTCCTAGCTTGATCTAGTGGCAGGTTCTTGTTTGATGAGTCGTCGCAAAGATCGAGCTAAGAAAGTTCGCGTAAGTTTACTCAAGTCACTACCTAAAGGTCTTTTGAGGGCTACGTCCGATATTGGGTAAGTTTACCCTATCAATCTAATCCGAGAGTACTAGTTGAATGGGATGCGCATGGGCAGACTATTCTTGATATGGTATCGAAAATTTAGGCTGATCCGTCTGAGCATTTTGAACTTTTAGAACTCTTGTCGAGTTAGGACCATAGTATGGTGTAATCGAATCACGAGAGCGTGATTCGGACATGGGAAGAATGTCACAATTCTCAAATTCCGGTCATTTCTTAAACTCAATATTCATCATATTAGTTCATGCATGATTTTTCATTTCACAGTAGCATAATTTCATATTAAATAAGCTATCGCGTAATTAAGTTGTTTATGCGAGTTTTTAAGAAAGCAGTTTGACCCGATACTTCCAAAAATTATTCGATATATTTTACTCATATTACAGATGATAAAAATGATTGGGAGCATTATTAGTTTACGGTGTTTTAAAAATTGTATTTAGTATATAGGGCAATTATTGATATTTACATAATATCCAACGGTATTATGCTTAAATATTACACGATAATTATGGATATATCACTCAAATTTTGCAAGAAATGTACTTTTACAATTTTTATGATCTCATTATACTTTACTTTGACATCGCCCATTAAAATTACTTTCAAGTAGCGGTAAAACTACCTTAAATCACACTAATGTATATACAAAGTTACAATTTACCTTAACAATACTTTCTTTTGTACATACAAACAATTATACACAATATAAAGAAAAAAAAAAAAAATATTTTGAGAAATACTTCCCCAAGAGCGTTGCCGACCAAGGGCGTATCATTATTGCGTTGGTAAAATTTTCTTGATTATATAGATATATACTCCAAGTAACATCTTGCGTCACTCATTCATTCATCTCAATTTTGAAAGATCAAAGTTGGATATCGAAATGTATTTATGTTTCTCTCTTGGTTCTTCTCTAAAACCGGTCATACATTGGTGCTAGAAGAGATCATCAAAATTTTCCATTATAAAGTATAAACAATCTAGTTATAATCTTATTAAAGGTTTTGAAATAAAAACCTAGAGTGTTTAGGTTTAATCCTTGTCCTTATCACCTCATCAAGTAACTAGTAAGCATATTACTTTCATTTTACATCTTTCATTATCATTTCATATGTATTTCATCATTTTTGAGCAAAGCATGCAAGACTTATGGAAATTTATACCATTTTAACATTGTTTTTAGAGTTTTATATATATAAGTCATCCTATAATTTATCCTTTGTTATATATTAGTCTTGATGATGTCTAGGAACCCATGACACCCTAAGAAGGTGGATGGTAGGATTAGAATAGCTTTGGAGTTGTTTTGAAGGGATTGGAATAGGTTTAGTGCGAGAAAAACTCTTTTCGACAAGTATAAATAAGGGTCTGATCTTCGTCTTTGTAATTGTTTGGAAAATCCGACAGTAGACACGAATCTTGTTGGCCTTCAGATTCTATTTAGAAAATCATTATTTGCTTTAGAAAAAAGCGAATCCGTGGTACAGCTTGAGGTTATACGGATTAAAGCGGAGTATATAACGAAGAACGTTTAGGAATTTTGTCAAGTTTGGACAACGAAGTATATACTGTGTTTGCACGAAAGTAGTTTTCTTAGCACACTCATTTTTCTAGTTAGTATTGTACATGTTCGAGGTCTTAAGCTTGGTTATAAATTATTTCGACTTATCATAAATCATAATATTCATGTATACTTTATGATCTGAAGCTAAGGACGTATATATGCCCTGGATTGCTAGACGGAGCGTAGAGAGCGAATTTATGAATGTGGCGTAACATAAAATATACGTTGATGTCATAAAAGAAATTGCAGTAACTATTCTTGTTAGTTTAAGAAAAACTATATTATTAGACAAGTGTTAAATAAACAAGCGACCATATTGAAGGCTATTTTTGAGCGTTGGAGAATTTTTCGAGATGTCCATTCTAATTAAGAAGTGAGATTACCAATGCGATATACGGTTTTATACCAAACCCAATGACCAACCGTCGTGTATAATTTAATAAATTATCTACGAACAAATTGCTTAAAAAGAATTTGGAATTTCACGTTCTAAAGGACAAATTAGTCACCCTACTTAACCTATATTTTCTTTATGAGCGTAACAAGACCTCTAGGATGACAAAACTCCAGCGAATAAGATGCGTAGCAAAACTTTGAGATTTTGATACAAGCTTGTCTAAAACCGTTGAGTTTTTCCATAGTTCGGCGTACGACTAGCTTTTTAAAAGCAGGCCATTTGAAGTGTCACTTTCATGAAATTTCCAACAAGATTATTTTCACGACGAAAAGGCGACCGAAATAATTTCACAATAAATCATTTGTTAGGAGAAACTATTGTAGTGGATGACATTTTGGCGTAAAATAAAAAATTGGCTTGCAAAGTAATTTAAGAATGGTCAAGGCGTCAAATAGAGATATAATTAATTGTGCTTTTGTATGATTACGATAAGTTATGTATTTTCAAAACTATAAGTGGTTATTATCATCCGAATTTAAGCGTGCATAACATTACATCATGACTTATTGCATATCATATCATTCATAATAGGCGGTTTTGAGATTCACGCTACATTTGAGTTGTAACCACTTTTGTCATCGCAAAGTCTATTCATCCATGAACTTTGTAATGACACCCCCTTTTGTTTTAACTATATTTTGGGCGAAAATGCATGAAGTTCTTGAGCTAAATTGTTTACTACTTTTATTAACTAGTTTGACTAGAAACTTGTGAACTTGAAAATTCAAATCCTTGAACTTAATTAAATTTATGAAACTTGTTAGAACTTATTGAACCGTACATAAACAATGGACCAGCGTCAACAATTATGACCTTGATCCACAAAGTTATCTCCCATGAGCAGCACTACTATAAAGTCTCCGTGTTAGGATATGAGTATATCTTTGGGAAGAGGCACCGGTATATCTTTGGGAAGAGGCACCTGAATTATATCTTTGGGAAGAGGCACCCAACATATACTTTGGGTAGTGGCACCCGGCTTAATTTGGTTTCATCGGTAGCATCCAATTATTATATTAGTTGGTACTATATTGTGAACTAATATGACCGCTTATACTTGACTACTTCATACGCTATATTTTGTGCAATGGGTTGTGAATACACAGGTTGCAAGTTTTGTATAGTGATACTTGGGCGAGGTGGATTACAAAATTTTACTTTTAGATATTCTTTGGACTATTTCCAGATGCTTAAAAACCTCGGACTCTTTCATACGAGTTTTCTTATTTTTGCTTACTAAACATAATGTTTACTCACCAACTATTTTCATGGAGTTGAGATGCGTTTTTCTCTCATGATCATTTAGGGAATTAGGTAAAAAATTTTCTACCATGATGTCTTGCATCAAGATTTTCTATTTTTGTACTTTTCACTACAAATCAAAGATGGATTTAAAAAGTTCAGATGAACTTAAATTTTGAGACGGAGATAGTATGATATAAGCACTCATTTTATAAGGACTCGTTCCAAAAAGACATCCGGCAAAAGTGTATGCTAGTGCGTATATGTAAATAGAAAATGCATAGGCATATATAGAGACATAAGCCATAAAGAAGTATGAATCTATTTGTGTAGAGTCCTAAGGCTGCCTCCAGTAGACATAGGCGATCGACTTAGAGGATCGATTCCCAATCGATCTCCCTTGTGTGGGGAATCGATCGTGGGTAATTTTGAACCCAACTTGGTTGTGTATACGATCGAATGAAACAAGGCAATTAAGTGTTAAACCGTTGTGAAACAAGGCAATTAACTTGGTCGTGATTTTGAACTTTACTGGGGCACCCAATCGTCTGAAGGTCGCTGGAGAGAGAAAGCTGACGTGACAGAGAAAATGAGAGGAATTGATCATCCTTACTGGGGCAGCCTAACTACAAAAAGTGATTGTGGTTCTTTTAAAGATTCTAATATTTACATGAATTCTCTAATCAAATCTATTCCAGTTGTATTAAATTTATTATCCACGTTGAGACTAAACCTCACAACTATTAGCCCAAGTAATGCTAGGGGCATTGATACTTACACCACCACAATTGATGCATACACCACAATATTACATTACTAATGCATATTATACAACATGGTATATGCATAATTATGAAGTATGCATCAATTGTGGTGGTGTAAGTATCAATGCCCTAACGCTAGGCTACAACCACAGTAGTGAGAATTCTAATTATTTAAAAAGAAAAAAAATTCAAGGAAAGGTAAATGCAGATCTTGGACTTAGAAATTATACTCACTGAGTACAGTAAGAAAATATAAAATAATTACGAAGTTATCAGATTCATTTTAAAACAAATCATGAATTTTGACAAAATTTACACTATTTGAATAAAATTCATGGGATTCTCGTGAACCCCCAAAAACCCCCTAGGCCTGGGTAAATGAATAGGTACGTTAGACTATGATTGCAATAATCTAGTAATTACTTTCATCATCCATGTTAACTTAGTTGTATAAGAAATTAAATTTTCAGGGAAGAATAGTTGAATAAGAGTCGGTATCAAAAAGGCTACATTTTAATCATAAATCGAAAACACGAATTCATCATCAAAAGGATAGTGTTGTCATAGAAATGATAGAAAATCAACTTGATATGTATATTTACAGTGTCAAATGTTAGTGGACATGCATACACGTATTCAACCAATGTTGCAAAAATCGTGAATCGGTAGTCCGACGGTCGACCACCCTGCAGCGAGTAATCGGTCAAGTCGTGATTAATCGGTAATTAATCGGATTGGCATTTCCTGTAATTTTTTGGTATTTCTGGAGACCAAACAAAAAATTTTAACCGATTCCAAGCCTGCTATGTTTCCAAACCTCAATAAAAGGCTCAAATTCTGATTATGATGCCCATTGTGCTTTATAAATGAAATATATGATCCCCAAATTAAGTAGAATGCCTAAATTAATATTTTTTTAAAAATGACCGATTTGCCCGATTCGGGCAATTTTTGATCGATTCGGCCGATTTTGACCGATTAATCGGCCGATTCAGCCGATTTTTTGACTGCTTAGTGTCGCTTTTTTTCCTAGGCCGATTTTTCGACCGATTTTCAAAAATCGAAAAAGTATTCGGCCGATTAACGATTAATCGGCCGAGTTGACTGCTTTTTCAACATTGCATACACGTATACGTATTTTGTGTAATGAATTTTTTATGTTATACTTGATCAGTCTGAAATAAGTGACAAAAAATGAGGTACAGTTTTAAGAAAAATATAATTGTTATTGTTTACTTTTTATTAATATTTTGCAGCATGACGATTTTACTATTAGCTTGATTTTTTTAAAAGTTATAAAACTAAGCAAATTTGATCAAACTTCTTTGTGAGTTTTAATAGTGGAAAACTTACTTGGGAAAAAAAGGTGAACAAATAAATTAACAAAGAAAATGTTTTTAATACCCTATACACAAATTAATTATTATCTATATATACTATTAGTGTTTGGTACATGGTTTTGCAAAGCAAGCATTAAGTTAAAGTTTCACACTTGGCAAAATAGTCACGAGATTTAAAGGTCGTTGCAAATAAGTCATTTAGCATTAATCGCTATCTATAGCAATTTAGCAAAAATAGTTCCTAAGGTTTAAGTGGTGTTGCAAAGCAAGTCCTTTAGAATTAATTGCTATCTATAGCAACTTGGCAAAATTAGTCCCTAAGGTTTAAGTGTCGTTACAAAGTAAGTCCTTTGATGCCAATCCCGCTGAATCGCGCGGGTTTCCACACTCGTTATAAGTATTTATTAAGTGTTTGGTACATGGTTTAAATAAAAATAAAATAAAAAGTTTGTTTGGTAACTTTTCATACCCTCTGACACACCTTTTAAATATGAAATGTGATTCCACCTTACTTTGACGAGGATTTGGTGTAGGGATGAGCACGGTACCGGTCCCGTACCGTCATCGCATGTACAATTAGTGGTACCGATTTTTTTTCGAGCATAAATTAGTGGTATTAGAATGTACTGAACGGGATTCGGATATCGGTACCGCAAAATCGGGGTTTTACGCTTTTAGAATTTCGATTTGGTACCGGTCCGTACCGAATTAGTGGTCGATTTTTTTCGCGTTATTTCGTAGTCGGTACCGTGCGTATTTCAAAATCGGTACCGTTTGATGTCTGGTACGGTTCGGTTCCGGGATTCGGTTCGAAATGCTCATCCCTAATTTGGTGGGATTCTATAAAAGTAATCAATTAATTTTTTTCCTTTTTTATTATTTATTTTTTTTATGTTTTTTTCAACCATAAATTATTCTATTTTTTTTTCATTTTTCACTTCAAACAAATACATAAAATATATTTATCAATTATTTATTTTTTTTTCTTTTTATTTAATTGAAAATCCAAATTTAAATTCAAATTTGAATATAAATCCGAATACAAATCCTAATCCTAAAATTATCTACAAACCAAACGGGCCATTAAGTAGAGAGCAAAATAACTATAATCTAAGACAAAAATTTATTACTAGATAGAATAGAAACAATTTAAAACGATCTTGAGTGTATATGTGTAGTTTAACTATAGCTAAAATGAATGTCTTGTCTTGATACATAAAAGAAGAGGGACCAAGTGAGACAAAGACAAGAAGCTGTACAGATATATAGTTGGTTGGTTTGGGTTGCTTGGGTCATGGTAATTGGGCCCAATTTCAATTATTGTTTTCTAACCGGATTTTAGTTGTAGAGCGTAAATGTGTTTTCATTGCCGACTTTTTGAGAGAGAGAAAAAAGTAAAATAAGAAAGAAAAAAAAGAAAAAAAAAGAAAAAAAGAACAACTTTTTGTAGCTTTTATCATTAGAACACAAGTTACAACTAACAAACACATAAGATTAAATGTAACGACCGACTGATCCTATCAACCAATTTGTCCATGACCTGTTCAACCCGCGGTCAAACCCGCCTGCTATGCCACCTTTAACCATATAACTAAAAAGACGTTATCCATGGTGACTTATGAAGTTGTTTTTCGGATGTAACATTCCACAATATGATATTGTCATCTAAGACGTGTTGGTCTTAAAGCTTTATTTTCTGCACTAGATCCTAGATTGGTTCAAATATTGTATGCAGGTACTCTTTTGTTTAATATCATAGTTGTTACGATTGGTTCTTGCAAGCAATGTGATTAGTGATTAATTTTGATTTTCAAAACTTTTAATGGAATTATACCAAATGATTTTGACGACACAATCGTTTATTGTTGAACTTCTGGTTACCTTCGAATTGACTTGTTATATCCTATGCCACCAAGTGCTAATGATCATTGGACCTACTGAATACGCTTAAGGGAACCTGGATATACAGACTTGGTCCATGATGAACTTATCAAGCTAACAAGTTAGTGAAATTGTGGTGAAACAAATAGGATGTGATCTGCTTATAACTAAGGAAAGGTACTGGAGCTTAAAACCCAAAGAAAACTGGATGACCATCATCAAAAAATTGATATATGATATCTTTCCAGAAATTCAAGTCTTTCAGACCTACGGCAAGTTATGTGACTGTTGGTCGACACCAATAAGGTGCCATGTTGAGTGATATAAGTATCTTGATTGCGTGTGTAAGTTCCCGATCAGTTTTACAAATACTAATTTATACTTCTTTCAAGATCTTCTATATACAGATCATCCAACCAAGCTATCATTTCAATATGACTGCATTTAGTTTTTTGCCTCTCAGAGGGTATTATAAAGAGATAACACACCAGATCAAAGTTCTTTAACATCAAGTTATAAGAGATGTGTGAAAGCGCAATTACCAAATACCAAATACTTCCATTAAAGTAAAATGCAGAGGCTTATCAGCCAAACAAAATTAATCTCATAAAACCGGGATGCCAAAAGCATAACAACACAATGTCTTAAATGCATAAACCAGATTTGAAATATTAAATTAACTTAATCAACCTCCTCAATTTTGGGGCCAGCACCATTTGCACCAGCAGGAACATCATCACCCATCGAACCACCAGCAGCATCCCCGGCTCCCCCTTGATACATCTTGGCGATAATCGGGTTGCAAACACTCTCAAGCTCTTTCACCTTATCATCAAACTCATCAGCCTCTGCAAGCTGATTGCTATCCAACCAGGCAATGGCTTCATCAATGGCATCCTCAATCTTCTTCTTGTCTTCTGGGCTTAGCTTCTCACCAATCTTTTCATCCTTGATTGTGTTTCTCATGTTGTATGCGTAGTTTTCCAACGCATTCTTCGACTCAACCTTCTTTTTATGCTCCTCATCCTCTGCCTTGTACTTCTCTGCTTCTTGAACCATCTTTTCAATCTCCTCCTTTGAAAGCCTTCCCTTGTCGTTGGTGATAGTGATCTAGTTCTTCTGCCCTGTGGTCTTGTCTTCTGCCGAGACGTTAAGAATGCAATTGGCATCAATATCAAAGCAGACTGTGATTTGTGGGACTCCTCTTGGGGCAGGAGGGATGCCAGAAAGCCCAAATTTACCAAGCAAATTATTATCTTTTGTTCTTGTTCTCCCACATTCATAGACTTGGATCAAAACACCTGGTTGGTTGTCGGAGTACGTTGAGAACACTTGCTCGTCGGGATGGTTGTGTTTCTTGGGATGGGAACAATCATAATTCCACCAACAGTCTTGAGACCAAGGGACATAGGAGTGACATCCAAAAGAAGTAGATCTTGAACCTTTTCATTACCCTCACCGCTTAAAATAACAGCTTGGACTGCAACACCATATGCAACTGCCTCATCAGGATTGATGCTCTTGCAGAGCTCCTTTCCATTAAAGAAATCCTGAAGTAGTTGTTGTACTTTGGGAATTCTGGTAGATTCACCGAATAAAACAATATCATGGACTGTACTTTTGTCCATCTTAGCATCTCTCAACCATTTCTCAATGTGCTCCATACACTTCCTGAATAGATCCATATCCATTTCCTCAAATCTAGCACGGGTAATGGTGGAATAGAAATCAACACCCTCATACAAAGAATCAATCTCAATAGTGGTTTGAGCTGTGGAAGACAAAGTTCTCTTTGCTCTTTCACAAGCAGTTCTCAATCTCCTTAGAGCTCTTGGGTTTCCGGTAATATCCTTCTTATGTTTTCTTTTAAACTCTTGAACAAAATCGTTCACCATTCTGTTATCAAAATCCTCCCCACCAAGGTGAGTATCACCAGCTGTAGACTTGACCTCAAAAATACCCTCTTCGATAGTCAATAGTGACACATCAAAAGTGCCACCACCAAGATCAAAGATCAGCACGTTCTTCTCACCAACGCTGCTTGCCTTTTTGTCAAGGCTATAAGCAATCGCAGCAGCAGTTGGCTCATTGATGATACGCATCACATTCAGACCAGATATCACACCAGCGTCCTTGGTGGCCTGCCTTTGTGAGTCATTGAAGTACGCAGGAACTGTAACAACAGCATTCTTCACTGTTGTTCCAAGGAAAGCTTCGGCAATTTCCTTCATTTTAATAAGAACCATCGAAGAAATTTCCTCTGCGAAAAACTGCTTCAGGGAAGAATAGTTGAACAAGAGTCGGTATAAAAAAGAGTCGGTATTAAAAAGACTACATTTTAATCATAAATCGAAACACACGAATTCATCATCAAAAGGATAGTGTTGTCATAGAAATGATAGAAAATCAACTTGATATGCATATTTACAGTGTCAAATGTTAGTGGACATGCATACACGTATTCAACCAATGTTGCAAAAATCGTGAATCGGTAGTCGGGCGGTCGACCACCCTGCAGCGAGTAATCGGTCAAGTCGTGATTAATCGGATTGGCATTTCCTGTAATTTTTTGGTATTTCTGGAGACCAAACAAAAAATTTTAACCGATTCCAAGCCTGCTATGTTTCCAAACCTCAATAAAAGGCTCAAATTCTGATTATGATGCCCATTGTGCGTTATAAATGAAATATATGATCCCCAAATTAAGTAGAATGCCTAAATTAATATTTTTTTTAAAATGACCGATTTGCCCGATTCGGGCAATTTTTGACCGATTCGGCCGATTTTTTGACTGCTTAGTGTCTATTTTTTTCCTAGGCCGATTTTTCGACCGATTTTCGAAAATCGACAAGGTACTCGGCCGATTAACGATTAATCGGCCGATTTGACCACTTTTTGCAACATTGCATACACGTATACGTATTTTGTGTAATGAATTTTTTATGTTATACTTGATCAGTCTGAAATAAGTGACAAAAAATGGGGTACAGTTTTAAGAAAAATATAATTGTTATTGTTTACTTTTTATTAATATTTAGCAGAATGACGATTTTACTATTAGCTTGATTTTTTTAAAAGTTATAAAACTAAGCAAATTTGATCAAACTTCTTTGTGAGTTTTAATAGTGGAAAACTTAATTGGGAAAAAAAGGTGAACAAATAAATTAACAAAGAAAATGTTTTTAATACCCTATACACAAATTAATTATTATAAGTATTTATTAAGTGTTTGGTACATGGTTTAAGGATTCGTTAAAAAGTTTGTTTAGTAACTTTTCATACCCTCTGACACACCTTTTAAATATGAAATGTGATTCCACCTTACTTTGATGAGAATTTGGTGCCGGGATGAGCACGGTACCGGTCCCGTACCGATCCTATACCGAATTAGTGGTACCGATTTTTTCCCGAGCATAAATTAGTGGTACCGGTACCGTATCGAACGGGATTCGGATATCGGTACCGGAAAATCGGGTTTTTACCGCTTTTTTCGGGAATTTCCCGATTTGGTACCGGTCCCGTACCGAATTAGTGGTCCCGATTTTTTTTCACGTTATTTCGTAGTCCCGGTACCGTACCGTATTTCAAGAATCGGTACCGTTTCGGTACGGTACCGGTTCGGTTCCGGGATTCGGTTCGAAATGCTCATCCCTAATTTGGTGGGATTCTATAAAAGTAATCAATTAATTTTTTTCTTTTTTTATTATTTATTTTTTTTATGTTTTTTTCAACCATAAATTATTCTACTTTTTTTCATTTTTTATTTCAAACAAATACATAAAATAAATTTATCAATTATTTATTTTCTTTCTTTTTATTTAATTGAAAATCCAAATTTAAATTCAAATTTGAATATAAATCCGAATACAAATCCTAATCCTAAAACTATCTACAAACCAAACGGGCCATTAATGAGAGAGCAAAATAACTATAATCTAAGACAAACATTTATTACTAGATAGAATAGAAACAATTTAAAACGATGTTGAGTGTATATGTGTAGTTTAACTATAGCTAAAATGAATGTCTTGTCTTGATACATAAAAGAAGAGGGACCAAGTGAGACAAAGACAAGAAGCTGTACAGATATATAGTTGGTTGGTTTGGGTTGCTTGGGTGATGGTAATTGGGCCCAATTTCAATTATTGTTTTCTAACCGGATTTTAGTTGTAGAGCGTAAATGTGTTTTCATTGCCGACTTTTTGAGAGAGAGAAAAAAGTAAAAAAAGAAAGAAAAAAAAAAGAAAAAAAGAAAAAAAGAAAAACTTTTTGTAGCTTTTATCATTAGAACACAAGTTACAACTAACAAACACATAAGATTAAATGTAACGACCGAATGGACCTATCAACCAATGAGTCCATGACCTGTTTAACCCGCGGTCAAACCCGCCTGCTATGCCACCTTTAACCATATAAGTAAAAAGACGTTATCCATGGTGACTTATGAAGTTGTTTTCGGATGTAACATTCCACAATATTATATTGTCATCTAAGTTGTGTTGGTCTTAAAGCTTTATTTCCTGCACTAGATCCTAGATTGGTTCAAATCTTGTATGCAGGTACTCTTTTGTTTAATATCATAGTTGTTACGATTGGTTCTTGCAAGCAATGTGATTAGTGATTAATTTTGATTTTCAAAACTTTTAATGGAATTATACCAAATGATTTTGACGACACAATCGTTTATTGTTGAACTTATGGTTACCTTCGAATTGACTTGTTATATCCTATGCCACCCAGTGCTAATGATCATTGGACCTGCTGAATATGCTTAAGGGAACCTGGATATACATACTTGGTCCATGATGAACTTATCAAGCTAACAAGTTAGTGAAATTGTGGTGAAACAAATAGGATGTGATCTGCTTATAACTAAGGAAAGGTACTGGAGCTTAAAACCCAAAGAAAACTGGATGACCATCATCAAAAAATTGATATATGATATCTTTCCAGAAATTCAAGTCTTTCAGACATACGACAAGTTATGTGACTGTTGGTAGACACCAATAAGGTGCCATGTTGAGTGATATAATTATCTTGATTGCGCGTGTAAGTTCCCGATCAGTTTTACAAATACTAATTTATACTTCTTTCAAGATCTTCTATATACAGATCATCCAACCAAGCTATCATTTCAATATGACTGCATTTAGTTCTTAGCCTCTCAGAGGGAATTATAAAGAGATAACACACCAGATCAAAGTTCTTTAACATCAAGTTATAAGAGATGTGTGAAAGCGCAATTACCAAATACCAAATACTTCCATTAAAGTAAAATGCAGAGGCTTATCAGCCAAACAAAATTAATCTCATAAAACCGGGATGCCAAAAGCATAACAACACAATGTCTTAAATGCATAAACCAGATTTGAAATATTAAATTAACTTAATCAACCTCCTCAATTTTGGGGCCAGCACCATTTGCACCAGCAGGAACATCATCACCCATCGAACCACCAGCAGCATCCCCGGCTCCCCCTTGATACATCTTGGCGATAATCGGGTTGCAAACACTCTCAAGCTCTTTCACCTTATCATCAAACTCATCAACCTCTGCAAGCTGATTGCTATCAAACCAGGAAATGGCTTCATCAATGGCATCCCCAATCTTCTTCTTGTCTTCTGGGCTTAGCTTCTCACCAATCTTTTCATCCTTGATTGTGTTTCTCATGTTGTATGCGTAGTTTTCCAACGCATTCTTCGACTCAACCTTATTTTTATGCTCCTCATCCTCTTCCTTGTACTTCTCTGCTTCTTGAACCATCTTTTCAATCTCCTCCTTTGAAAGCCTTCCCTTGTCGTTGGTGATAGTGATCTTGTTCTTCTGCCCTGTGGTCTTGTCTTCTGCCGAGACGTTAAGAATGCCATTGGCATCAATATCAAAGCAGATTATGATTTGTGGGACTCCTCTTGGGACAGGAGGGATGCCAGAAAGCTCAATTTTACCAAGCATATTGTTATCTCTTGTTCTTGTTCTCTCACCTTCATAGACCTGGATCAAAACACTTGGTTGGTTGTCAGAGTACGTTGAGAACACTTGCTCTTTCTTTGTCGGGATGGTTGTGTTTCTTGGGATGAGAACAGTCATAACACCACCAGTAGTCTCGAGACCAAGGGATAGAGGAGTGACATCCAAAAGTAGTAGATCTTGAACCTTTTCATTACCCTCACCGCTCAAAATAGCAGCTTGGACTGCAGCACCATATGCAACTGCCTCATCAGGATTGATGCTCTTGCATAGCTCCTTTCCATTAAAGAAATCCTGAAGTAGTTGCTGTACTTTGGGAATTCTGGTAGATCCACCAACTAAAACAATATCATGGACTGTACTTTTGTCCATCTTGGCATCTCTCAAACATTTCTCAACGGGCTCCATACACTTCCTGAATAGATCCATATCCAGTTCCTCAAATCTAGCACGAGTAATGGTGGAATAGAAATCAACACCCTCATACAAAGAATCAATCTCAATAGTGGTTTGAGCTGTGGAAGACAAAGTTCTCTTTGCTCTTTCACAAGCAGTTCTCAATATCCTTAGAGCTCTTGGGTTTCCGGTAATATCCTTCTTATGTTTTCTTTTAAACTCTTGAACAAAATCGTTCACCATTCTGTTATCAAAATCCTCCCCACCAAGGTGAGTATCACCAGCTGTAGACTTGACCTCAAAAATACCCTCTTCGATAGTCAATAGTGACACATCAAAAGTGCCACCACCAAGATCAAAGATCAGCACGTTCTTCTCACCAACGCTGCTTGCCTTTTTGTCAAGGCCATAAGCAATCGCAGCAGCAGTTGGCTCATTGACGATACGCATCACATTCAGACCAGATATCACACCAACATCCTTGGTGGCCTGCCTTTGTGAGTCATTGAAGTACGCAGGAACTGTAACAACAGCATTCTTCACTGTTGCTCCAAGGAAAGCTTCGGCAATTTCCTTCATTTTAATAAGAACCATCGAAGAAATTTCCTCTGCGGAAAACTGCTTCTCCTCGCTCTTGTAGTTGACAGAAATCATCGGTTTCTCGGCAGGACCAGAAGTAACCTTAAAAGGCCATAACTTGATGTCACTTTGTACTGATGCATCACTATATCTCCGGCCAATAAGTCGTTTGGCATCTGTTACAGGATAATAAAGTACCCATAAGCTATATATCAACTTCAACCAAACTAATTCTATGAACTAAAACACGAAAAAGCCAATACTGTATGAAAACAATCATCAACAAAGAGCACAAAAAAACGGATTATTCATCCTAAGGTTCTGTACCAGTTTAGGATTTAGTGTTTACAGTCTACATTGCACTCACTAAGCTTAAATCAGAACTTTCAAGACAATACAAGGTATCATAACAGAAGAAAATCTTATATTAAAAATAGCAGAACGCAAAGTTGGATCATGCTACAAAACTAAATTTTAAAAAATTCCATTGTGTATTCTTTTGTCTTTAAAAAAGGCAGCTTATTCACACACCTATATAATCTGCTATCTCACACAAGATGAAACCCTAACAGTCAACTAATAATCTAATATGCATTAATCTACTTTAAGCATATGAGATTCCAAATATTCCAAAATTGGAACTTTTAAAGAACCATAAACGGGGCTACTATTCCAATTAATCATAAAAACAATAAGATTCCGTAAACCTACATAATAAAGCATACAATAAAAAGAATAATAAAATCTTACCAAAAACAGTGTTGGTGGGGTTCATGGCGACCTGGTTCTTAGCAGCATCACCAATGAGCCTCTCGGAATCAGTAAAAGCGACATAAGACGGCGTCGTTCTATTCCCTTAATCATTAGCAATGATCTCTACACGGTCGTTTTGCCAAACACCGACACATGAATATGTTGTACCTAGATCTATTCGTTATCGAGTGTGTGTGTTCACGAGAATGTGTGTGTTTGTGAGAATGTAGGGCTTGTGAATGAGAAGGTGTGGTGTGGAGGGAGGGTATAAATAAGGTTTTTTTTCTTTAGGAGATGGGTTGAGTTCTAGAATTCTATTGAAAGTTCGATTTAAGTGGGAAATTGATTTTTGGTCCACGGGGGTTGATATTCCCACGGTACGTCCAATACAATTGTTTATTTGGCACGAGTTTTCTTTTCTTAACGGAATTGCATATATGTGATCTAATTCTAAATTACTCTATTTTACATTGCACATTCAGACGACATCGTTTAAAAAGAAAATAAATAAATAAATAAATAAATAAAACAATAACATCGATTTTTCTCTAGCATGTTGTTTTATGTTTTTAGTCATGGCGGTTGGTAATTAGGTTATTAGATGTTGTTAGTTGGGCTATTAGATGTTGTTATTAAATCTATCTTTCACCAACTTTCATGCACAGTACCTTATAATCTAATACCTTACTAGAACACTTTTTAGGGAATCGGTTCCGGCATTAAGCGATAAAAAAATATGAACAAAAAACTTGGCTTTGCTGTTATTTAGTTTGAATTAGATGTTAATATTTATTGTTATAATGGTTTATAAGTCTTGTTTAACTTTTCTCGAAACACCGTTTTGCGTTTTCAATGTTTCTTTATCGTTGGAGTCATATTGATTGTTTTATGATGTTTTTAGAAGATGATAATGTGCATTTGTTTTGGGAACCTTAGTGTTGTTGGGAGATTATATGATTGTTGATGCATGGTTATTTATTGATATGAGTCGCAATGTTGCATTTTGGTTACACGCATGATTTGTGTTTTGTGTATTGAGAAAACCGAATGTTGTTTAACAATTTCGTCTTTTAGTGTCGTGTTGCTTCAACACTAGAAAAGTGGAATGCACAAAGATTTAGCGTTTGTCTGCATGTTATCAATATGTATGTAAGATACCCCTTTTGCAGTGAATCAGGATTTTCAGACAACGACAACAGAAAGGACGTAAATTGTGCATTTGGAAATCGTAATGATTTGCTGAAACGGTTTTTTGGCTGTCAGGAACGTCTTAGTAGTCAAAGTAAAATATTCGACATTTATTTTGTTTACATTTCTTTGTCTTATAAGACTTGCTTATGTTTCTCATTTTTCCTTTATGATATGCCTCATTTACATATAACTATAACTCATTAGTGCCAAATGTTTAAGATATAATTTATTATTCGCTTATTATTGTTGCATCAAAATATGAAAATCAAAAGAAAATTAGCTTAAATATCTAAGAATGAATTGGCGAATAGTTCCCATAATTTGAATCAAAATGTTATAACTAAGAGACCTAACAATAAGCTGGCAACTAAAAGAAGAAATTTAAAAGAAAATACATCTTACAATAGTAAGAACTATTTGGCGCAAAGGTTGGAATTGGATCGCGTGACCTTATGGACCGTTTAGTTTGTAAATGGGGTTAGGATTTGAATTTGGATTTGAGTTTGAATTTGGAGAAAGAAAATATATTAGTATATAAATAATTTTAATTTGTAAACTAAATATTGTATTAAAAAAACCATTTATTTGAAAGTAGAAAAGATAATGGAATAATGAAAGAGAGAAGTACAAGCATTTGTGGTTAAGAAATCAAACGGGTCCAGAATTGTGTACAAAAGTCAAGAATGACGGAAGACTTGTCGAAAAGCCAAAGGGACTTGATGGGTTTTGTCAAATATCATATCTAAAGGTATTATTTACTGTTTTGTTAGTGCAAATATTACGATATTTAAAATAAATGATTTCTTCGATTTTAATAATGACAAATATGTAAATTGTAATACATAACATAAAATGCGCAAGTTACTTGTAAACACAAATCATCAATGCATACTTACATCAACATCTCTCGAAGTCTCAAGTATGCTTCAACTAAGTCCAGATTTTTATTTGGACGTAAATCACTCAAGGTATGAACAAACAAATTTAAAACTTGACAAATGATCAAATGATTAAATTTTTGTTCAAAGACTTCACATTTTTAATATGAAAAAATGTTTTTTCAAAAATACATTTGACAAATTATTTTTGAATTAAAAAGAAATGTTTTGTTTTGAAAAATTAGTTTAAAAATCCCAACAACTATATTTCCTCTCAAAACAGCTCCAAACATTCCCAAATAAACCTTCACCACTAAAAACAAAAAAGGGAGCGTTTTTGGTACAAACGGTACCACTAAATACCCGACGGTACCGTTACATTTAGTGGTACAGTCTGACATTTAATGGTACCATCCCTCTGTAACGGCTAGTTTTTTCTATGTCTATAAATAGTGGACTATTTTACACTTTCAACTTGATTTTTTAGTCAGTTTTCTCTGGTATAATCCCTTCTTATTTAGATCACTTTCTTTGCTCATTTAGAGAGTTTTAGTTTATTTTAGAGTGATCCAATCATTCATTCAAGTGATCACCTTCATTCATCTACTAGTGCAAGAGAAGAACACATAGTATCACAAAGATACAAAATGTTGTTGTCATAGTTTAGTGCACTCGTAACACTTGTTACGCACTTCTTGTATGTCGTTGTACATCAAGTTCTTGTCACCATAGTTAGGTTGATCATGTAGATCATGTAGATTGAGTTGATCTTGTAGACAGTGTATAGGTCAGGTAGATCATGTGAAGATCGGGGAGATCGTATAGATTGTGTTGATCGGTTAGATAGTGAGTAAATCGGGTAGATCGAGAGTAGATCATGTGGATCTTGTAGCTTGTGTGATTTGTGAGGATTGGGTAGATCGTAAGTGAGATTGGTACTAGCTAGATTAGTACTCGACATTTGGCTTAGTATCGGAAAATAATGTAAGCGACGCGGTTTATGTGTTTAGGCCTTAAAACACAAGGTTTGTTATGTTGGGCCATAAAACATAACGGGTTTGGTTGTACCCGAAGAAGAACTCGACATCTAGCTTAGTGTCGGAAAATATTGTAAGCAATTTTGTATGGTTTTCTCCGCCGAGAAGGGAGCTTGTTGATTAGTGAAGAAACTCTCGAGTTGGGTACTCGGGGAGTGGAGTAGGGCGAAGAGGAGCTTCTTTGAATAATTCTTGTAGTCAATATATGCATGGGGATCACATGCAATGGCCGATAGTCTCAGTGAGCTCAGACGGATCAACCAGAAACCACCTAATGCTTATGATTATTCTATTTTAATAATCATATCATGAACTGTATGGTATCATATGCCCCCCAAAATATTTGTAAAGAGCGTGTAACTGTTCCAATCAAGAATTATATCATGAAGTGAATCTCCAAAAAAAACCTTACTCATCATCATTGTTCAAAATCCAAGGGCGTCTTTGGACCTAAAATACTATATCAGCAGAAACCAACCAGCAACAACCGATCAGCAGAAACTATGCTATCAGCAAAAACTGATCAGCACAACAGCAGAATCCGAGCAGCAGGAACCAATATAACCAGTAGGAACCAAATAATAAGGACTGAACAGAATTGAAAGTAGCTCGAGGGTCCCAGCAGTACAAAGTAACTGACCAGCACAAAAAGATGAGACCAGTAGAAACGAGTGGAGACCAGTCAAATAGCCAATCATTAGGGACCAATCAAACTGCTATGCGAGCAAACATGGGACCCCATATTATACCCAGTACAAAACATGGCCAGCAATTGAACAACATCATCGATTAGTAGCCAATCACTCACCAAACGTGGGACCACCAATTAAGAGCAGATACACGTAAGATCAAGGAATCAGTACCTCATGAGCATTCAATATATTATAATGGATCTACTTTATCATGCCTCGACCATATCATTAAATTCAAACCCACGTGATCCACTAGTACCGTACCACCCCATCAACATTCACGTGATATCAGCAATATTGGAAATCATATTCACGTGTGGACCATGGCATTATCAATATCAGCAGCAATTTTAAAAACGCTCACCGACCAAACATATGTATATTATTACATGAAGTTAGAATACCAACCAATTAATTGTATGGGGCCAATATGAGTAGATAGGAGATCAATCAGTACCAGTAAAACCAATCAATTTCTGTCTTTAATATATGATGACCCTACCGACAATCAAAGTATAAGACCAGATCCACCGACCATCGATTTAATGCCAATCAATACGAGGTTGAATAAATTACCTTCACGTTATCTTTGTAAACGATGACACGTACAACAGCAATACATCTGCTCTTCTTCTCTTTTGCTTTATGCTGCCTCTTTTCTTTATTCAGATCTGCTGCAATAAAAGAATTAGGGTATAAACCCTGATTAGAGGAAAACCTTATAAACCTTAGATCGAGAGCCACGAGGTTCTTATACCAATTGTAGAATCCAAGATCTGGACTCAACTAGGGTATGCGTAACATTGATTGAATGAAAACAGTGGAATGATTAAGAACACAATCAATATCACTAATAAGGTTTTATTTATTAATTAAAACAAAGAAACTAATATTACTACTACTACTAATATACACACGCTATAATCGTGTGTCTAGACTCTCATTGGAGAAGTCTGCTATTAAAATGGATGATTGTAACCTAGACGCCTACCCTCTTTATATAATAGAGGGAGGTTACAACCCTAGCTTACTAAGAAAGATAACTATTACATATTAGGCCCTCATTGTTTCTTCTTTCTTCATTCTTGCTTCGTGGGTTTTGTAATCATCAAATCTGCAATTCCTAACACATCATCAACACTTCCTTTCCAAGAATGAATATATCCATGGCATATTATTTCTTGACTAAAATACACCGTTGTTCCCTAAACTTGTCCCTTCGCATCACGATGGGACAAACTTGGGCGTTTTCATCACTGGAGGTCCAAAACATGGGGTTTATATGCCAAACTCGTCCCTTGACCATTAACACCGAAGTCAATGTTATGTTGTTGAGGGCAAAACCGTTTTTTACTGAAGCGTTCTTTATACAAACCGTTGTATAGTGTTTGTAGCTGCTATATGTCTGTGTAACATGGTTTGGTTGTCAGTTATCATCCATCCCTAAACTATCCTACAACAGTCTTCTACAAAATGATAATTGTTTCAACATGGTACGTTGCTGGTTTGTTAAGCAAGCTATTATTCGCACTTCGTGGACCTCTGCCAACCCAGGTGATAACGCTCAGATTGTACATGTTTTTAGTAGCGTTATGTGTGCTTTTGTATATGTTATTTGGTTATATTTGTATGATTTCAGTGCTTAATCGCATCAAAAGATGTTTGTCTGGTGTTTATAACCAAGTGCAGGGAAACGGAAGGAAAAGTAAAGGAATGTTCTGCAAATGGAAGATTCCCGTTTCAGTGTAGCATGTCAAGCACAAATCAGTGTTTCTAGTACCTTAAAAAGACCAATATGATTGAAGAACCAAGCTCTACAAGTCAAAATGAAGTAAAAGTTGATTTCCCGTCACTCAGGAAGACCAACCGGATCGGTTGGAAGATGATCAAAAAGTGCCCAAGACGCCAACCCAACCATTCGGTTGCCGCCCGCAGCCGATATGGTTGGAGCCCTTGTAGAAGACCAACCGGATCGGTTGGTCATGTGACCGATCCGGTTGGAGTACCTGTTTCTGCCAAATCTTCATCACTAAGCTTCCCCTTTGCATCCGAACGATTCTAGGTCCTTCCCTTGGTGTATTCTAGTCCCTTCCTAACTCCAAGGAGTCTACCCCAATACTTTGGAGGCTAAAACCCTAAGGAGGCATTTGGAGGCTAAAACCCCAGGAATGTTTGGAGTTCCAGAAGTACCACATTTGGAGGCTAAAACCCAAAGGAGTCTACCCCAATACTTTGGGGAATCATTACTTCACCATTTGTAATCTTATTCCAAGCATTGTAAGACTCTTAATCATGTTTTCTAATGTTCAAAGTTCTGAGTTTATGTTTATGTTTGCTATGAGTGGCTAGTTTCTTTATACACTTGCTTAAATGATGTTGATTATCACATGATTATTTGGTGATTGTGTTAACATGTTTTAATTCAATTTCAAGTTGATTCTAAGATCCAATTGTGCTAAAGTTTCATAGTGACATTTGTTAAATCAAGTTTGACTAGTTGATAATAATCGTAGAGGTCGAAAGAACTTATTGTTGTTCAACTAGTTATAATCATTTTGTCTATTGATGATTGTTTTTTACCCATTATTCTTGATTAAACAAAGGAACTAAGGTGTGGTTGTAATAAGAACGCTTTTTGATTGTCAAGTTGGATTGATTCGAAACATCTAAAAGGTCGTAAGATTAGTTGTTGACAATCAATTGTACCCTTTTGTCTATAATCAGTTACCTTTTGTATTGACCATTTCTTAAGCAATTTGATAAAGCAAATGGATGTTTTTGTGTTTAAGTTTGTGAAAATAAACTTATGAAACTTGAATTGATCTTGAATTGATTGGTTAAACTTAATGCTTGTTTTTATAAACTAAAATCTTGACGAAGGTTTAACTTGTAAGAACAATAGATTAGTACACCAACTAATTATTATAATCAACATGTTAAGAGGTTAGCATAATCACACTAATCAAGGATAAGAAACTAGTTTAAGCAAGTGTAATTTTTAATCATCTGAATTTTATTATATCTATTTTCGTTGTTATATGTTTTGGATTGTCTTAGTAGATTCAAACTTGTTAATCAGATTCACTCAAATCCCTGCGAACGATCCCGACTTACCTTCATAATCTTGCTATAACGGACGAGTGCACTTGCTCGTATGTGTTATTGGTAAAATTGGTAATTCGTCTTTATAAATTTAAAACTTGTACACACCGGACACATCAAGTTTTTGGAGCCGCTGCCGGGGATTTGATTGTGTTTCAGCAAGTTTTGAATCCACATCAGTCGATTCATTCCGAAATTTTTTTCTCAAAAGCTTCAACCGATCCGGTTGCCTCACAACCGAACCGGTTACACCTTTAACCAAACCAAATTGATCTAACCGATCGGTCGCACCTCACAACCGATCCGGTTACCCTTTTCTGTCCAGAAAACTGTTTTCGTTGTTTGTCCGTGTGTTTAGATATTGCCTGGATTCTCTAGGTCATTTTATGAACACTCGTGCAGCAGGAATAGAACCAATTTCACCTCTTACCAACCCCGAACGTTTGATTCGAAGAAGAAGAAGAACACCTTTCATACCCTTAGCCTATCGTGTACCAAGAGTACCAAGCCCACCATTTGATAACCTAGTAGATGCCAAAGTCGCTTACAACCCTTTCACCAATTTACCTTTTCCCATGGCGGACGATCAACCCATGTGGGGAACCAACCGAGCTGTAGCACCAACCCCTGGGAGTGCTAGTGTTGCTGTCAACCTTGGTGACAACTTCACCGTGAAGGGTCATCATCTTTCCATGATCAAAGACCGTCAATTCGATGGCCGTGCGCAGGCCGATCCGCATAAGCACATTGCAGAATTCATCGAAATTTGTGGCATGTTCCGTTATGGCGACACCGATGTCAATGCCATCAATCTCAAACTTTTTCCATCATCACTTGCCGGAGATGCTAAAGTATGGTACAATGAATTAACCCCAGGAATTATCAACACTTGGGAGGAGATGAGGCAAGCCTTTGTAAGCCGATTCTTTCCACCTGCTATGTTTGATCGATTAATGGGAGAAATTCGTGCTTTCACATAAAATCCCAACGAATCACTTGTCGAAGCTTGGCTTCGGATGAAAGATTTGCTTCATAGTTGTCATGGACATGGATTATCCAAAGGAACCGTTATCCAAATCTTTTACCATAGACTAGATGAAATCTCTCAAGGCATCCTTGATGCTGGAGGAATTTTTCTCTACAAGACTCCTAACGATGCACACCAATTACTCGAAGATCGAGTACTTCTCAAACTCGATTGGTCTAAAGATTCCAAAACCAAACCTCTTCGAAAAACCGTTGCTTTTGTCGAAAACACCGATACCTCAAAACTCATGGAGAAAATGGAAGCTTTAACCTCAAAAATCGACTCGCAATACAAAGATATCAAAGAAGAAATGAAGGAAATGCGAGACGGATGCAACAATTGTGGAGGAAATCACCCATCGTCTGAGTGCGACGATAAGCCTATGGGTGGACCTAACGAAGGAGAAGCGAATTATGTCCAAGGAGGATATCGTGGAGGAGGATATCGTAGTAATTATTACAGTCGAAATTCTGGAAATTGGCAAGACCGCCGACCAAGGGATGACAACCGTGATTCTCAACCACGAACTGACAATCCGCCACCACAAAACTCCGACAAAAAGATGGAAGAATCCGAATTCGAAAAAACCATGAGAGAATTCGTGGCTGCTCAAAAATCTGCAAATGATTTCATCAAAAATCAAATTTTCAATCTCAAAGCCAAAGTTGAGCAGGGACAGAAAAATCATCAAGCATCTATCCAAGATCTTGAAAACAAATTTGGCAGATTTTCTGACCAACATTCCTCTCGACCATCTGGTTCGTTACCAAGTAACACCCAATCCAACCCAAAACCATCAAATGATAAAACGTACCGTCCACCACAAATGAGAAATGAGCATATCAATGTTGTCTTCACAAGAAGTGGTCTCTCGTACGATCCACCCCAAAATCCTAATGAAAATGCTCCTATCACCCAAGATAGCGAGGATGAAGCTGAGGAAACCAACACAACTCAAACCACCAAAAAGAAAACCACACCATCTGTCAAGGCGTACACACCAAAAATTCCATATCCTCAATGCCTTAAGAAAGAAAAAATGGAAGAGCGTTATAAGAAGTTCATTAAAATAATCAAAGAGGTTAGACTCAATGTTCCTCTAGTTGATGTCTTAGCCGGAATGCCCAATTATGGGAAATTCTTGAAAGAACTTCTTAATAACAAAAGCAAGCTAGAGCAAATATCAACTACTTTCCTTAACGAAGAATGCTCAGCCATTGTCCAAAACAAAATCCCACCAAAGCTCGGAGATCCTGGGAGCTTTCTTATTCCATGTACTTTCGGGAATAATATTCAATGCGATGCTTTAGCCGATCTTGGCGCAAGTATCAATTTGATGCCTTATTCGCTGTATTCCAAATTATGCAACAACAGCCTTAAGCCAACAAAAATGAGCATTCGATTAGCAAATCATTCTTATCAATATCCTGTGGGTATTGCCGAGAATATGCTTGTTCAAGTCGGTAAATTCATTTTTCTCGTGGACTTTGTAATTTTAGAAATGGAAGAAGATAGTAAAGTCCCACTCATCTTAGGAAGACCTTTCCTAAATACCGCTGATGCAATCATCAAAGTGAAAGGCAAAGAACTCAACCTTGGAGTTGGAGAAGATCGAATCACCTTTCTAATCGATAAAGCAATGCGCTATCCACGTTCCAGTGATGAAACTTGTTTCAACATCGATGTTATCGACGAAGTCACTGACGAAGAATTGGATGTATTACTTAACGAATCTGATCCATTCATGACTACTTCTGAAAAAATCAATGAAACAGACTTTGACAAAGAGTTTGATGATTTCATGAAAGTAGAGTTTGAAGGAGATAACACGAAGGAGGAAGAAATGGAGGAAGAAAACTTTGAAGAAATAACTTTCGGTGACGAGATGAGAATAAAATCCTCTATCGAAGAACCACCAACTGATCTCGTACTCAAACCTCTGCCTGATCATCTTGAATATGCTTACTTGGAGGAAAACTCACTTCTTCCAGTAGTCATATCTTCATTACTCGAGGCCAATGAGAAAGAAAGTTTAGTTTCTGTCCTCAAAAATCACAAACAAGCTTTCGCTTGGAAAACATCTGACATCCCAGGAATTAGTCCCAATTTCTGCAAACACAAAATCAATTTCGAAGATGGAGTCAAACCTGTTGTTGAACGTCAACGTCGACTCAATCCCAACATGAAAGAAGTTGTCAAAAAGGAAATCATAAAACTTCTCGATGCTGGTATCATTTACCCAATCGAGGATAGTCCTTGGGTGAGTCCCGTTCACTGTGTTCCCAAGAAAGGAGGGATGACGGTTGTGACTAATGAACGGAATGAACTAGTCCCGACTAGAACTGTCACTGGTTGGCGCGTTTGTATTGACTATCGGAAATTAAACAAAGCCACCAGAAAAGATCATTTTCCACTCCCGTTCATGGATCAAATGCTTGAAAGACTAGCAGGAAATAAATTCTTTTGTTTCCTCGATGGATTTTCAGGATATTTCCAAATTCCAATCGATCCTAATGACCAAGAAAAGACCACTTTCACTTTTCCTTTTGGAACCTACGCATATCGGCGTATGCCTTTTGGTCTTTGTAATGCACCTGCGACTTTTCAAAAGTGTATGATAGCCATATTCCAAGACATGCTCGAAACCTCCATGGAAGTTTTTATGGATGACTTTTCAGTATTCAGAAACTCATTTGAAGCTTGTCTTTCCAATCTTGATAAAATGCTCGAAAGATGCAAAGCTGCACACCTTGTTCTTAATTGGGAAAAATGTCACTTCATGGTGACCGAAGGAATTGTGCTTGGCCATAAGATCTCCAGTGCAGGCATGGAAGTAGACAAAGAAAAAATAGACATTATCACGAAACTTCCACCACCAACTAACGTTAAAGCCGTTAGAAGTTTTTTAGGACATGCCGGTTTCTACCGCCGCTTTATCAAATATTTTTCAAAAATATCCCGTCCGATGACAAAACTTCTCGAGAAAGATTCTATCTTTAACTTCAATGCTGATTGCATAAAAGCATTCGAAACGTTGAAATCTCAACTAACTAGTGCTCCGATCATGGTTTCACGTAATTGGTCACTACCCTTCGAGCTTATGTACGATGCCAACGATTTTGCTGTTGGAGCCGTCTTAGGCCAACGAGAAGGAAAACACTTTCGGCCCATATATTTTGCTAGCAAGACACTAAATAGTGCTCAGCAGAATTACACAGTCACATAAAAGGAATTACTGGCCGTAGTTTTCGCATTCGACAAATTCCGATCCTACCTCGTACTCTAAAAAACGGTCGTGTTCACCGATCACTCGGCACTCAAATATCTGTTCACCAAGCAAGATGCTAAACCGCGTCTTATTAGATGGATTCTGCTACTCCAAGAATTTGACATCGAAATCAAAGATAAGAAAGGAGCAGAGAATCTAGCCGCTGATCATTTATCACGTCTTGAAAATCCAGATCTTGAGGAATTAATGGAAGAAGAAATCAATGATTACTTTCTCGATGAAACCCTCATGACCGTCAATGGAAATGACGATCCTTGGTTTGCTGACTTTGCAAACTATCTCGCTGGAGGAATTCTAAGAAAAGGTTTAACCCACGCTCAAAGGAGCAAATTCTTTTCGGAACTTAAATACTAATTTTGGGAAGAACCATATCTTTTCAAAATGTGTCATGACGGAATGATCCGAAGATGTGTTTCTGGTTTCGAAACCCGCAAGATTCTTGACGAATGTCATCATGGCCCAACTGGGGAACATTATGGTCCCTCCACCACAGCTAAAAAAGTTTTTGATGCTGGATTCTATTGGCCAACAATATTCAAAGAAGCACATACACTTGTTCAGAACTGTGATGCTTGCCAAAGAACCACCAACCTTTCACGCAGAGACGAAATGTCGTTAACAAGCATTCAAGTGTGTGAAATATTCGATATTTGGGGAATTGATTTCATGGGACCATTTCCTAAATCCCACAAATACGAATACATTCTCGTTGCTATAGATTATGTGTCCAAATGGGCAGAAGCTGAAGCTTTACCAACGAACGATGCTCGCGTCGTCGTTAATTTTCTCAAAAAACTTTTTGCTCGTTATAGAATCCCCAAAGCCTTGATAAGCGATCGAGGAACCCATTTCTGTAACCAACAAATGGAGAAAACCATGAAAAGATATGGAGTTCATCATCGATTCGCGACTGCTTATCATCCACAAACCAGTGGCCAAGTTGAAAACACCAACAGAGCTCTTAAAAGAATACTCGAAAAAACAGTGAAGGATAATCCTTCAGTGTGGTCGAAGAAACTTGACGATGCTCTGTGGGCATTTCGTACGGCTTATAAAACTCCTATTGGCACAACTCCTTACAGACTCCTGTATGGAAAAACTTGTCATTTGCCGTTCGAAGTTGAACATCGTGCTTACTGGGCTCTCAGAAACTGTAACACCGATCTCAAAATAGCTGGAGAAAAGAGATTCTTGCAATTACACAAACTCGACGAATTAAGACTTCGAGCTTACGAAAATTCTAAACTGTATAAGGCCAGAACAAAAGCTTATCACGACAAAAAGCTGAGAGTTCGAAAAGAATTCAAATCCGGAGATAAAGTTCTGCTTTTCAACATGAAATTCAAATTCAAAGCTCCTAAATTACAACCAAGATGGTTTGGACCATATATCGTTAAACATGGATATCCATCCGGTTATGTCGAACTTTATGACAAACACATTGGAAGTTTCATTGTTAATGGACACCGAATCAAGTTATACTATGATAAGGAGCAAATGAATGAAATATCAGTTGAGACAGTTTCCCCTAAAAATGAATTCGAAACCATCACCTTCGTAGCACCCTTTCCAGGAAGAATCTCACAAATTGTTCGTTGGAAACCATCTACCGAGTTCATCTGGAACGATATTGATGCTACTGGTGAAGAATTCATGTATATCCCCGAACTTTTCAAAATGTTCAAGGTTGCATCTGTGGCCAAGTAAATTCGGGAAGATTCGAGTCAGGCTGATGACTCGGTAATAAAACAAGCGCTTCTCGGGAGGCAACCCGTGTGTTTCTGATTTGATTTTCTGTGGTCACGCCCCAAAGTTTAAACCTTTGGTTGAACTTAAGTGTGGGGGGGGTGACACAACTTAATAAAACTCTTTTGTTTGTATATAAGATTTTGTGCAGGTAATGATTACTCCAGTGGACGCTTGGATGAAGAAAATTAAGCTGACAAACTCATTGGAATAACTGGTTTCATCTCTATTTTCCCTATTTCTATACTTTGAAGTTCGTTTTTCACATTGAGGACAATGTTTAACTTAAGTGTGGGGGGTGAATAGGAAAATTAGAGTTTTCAAGCTTAAAATTAAAATTTTGTTTGCCCTTGTGATCTAGTTATTTTTCACGCTTTTAGGATAATATATTAGAATAAGTGGATCAAACCACTGGTAAAACTGGTAATATTTGAAACTTTGAGATGTGTTCCGATTAATATTGCAATCCATTCTGGGATCGATAAACATTTGCTAGCACAAATTATAGCCCTTACCACTAAAATTGTGAGGATTTGAGCCTGTTCTATAGAAAGCATACATCTTTTATGCTTGGATCTTTTGCTATGAGTGTGCCGGTGATTTTATTTATTCTAGAACTTATGCTTGTAAATCATTACCAGACTGCAGTGAGATCGCATTCATTCGATATAAGTAAATTCGTGTGATAAAGAGGCACCTTACGATTTAACCCAAATGGTGATAACATCAAATAGTCCTGAATATTAAGTGTCAATTTCCCCCGATAATGCTCGTTATTTATATCATTTATATGGATTTACGCTTGTTTTCCATTGTTTTCCACTTTCAGGTAAATTACGAGCATTGGAGCTAAAGAGACGCGGAAATGGAAACATTACTAAAGATTTATCACAGTATGCCTATTTTGAAGAAGTTACGACATAACTCCTCTCTCACATTACGCCGTAACTATTGCGTGACCCAGAATACCAACTTATCAAGAGGTTAGGGCGTAACTCTTCCCAAAGGTTATGACGTAACTACATTAGGTCAAATGAGGATCCGCGCCGCTGATACTTACGCCGTAACTATTGCATCACTTACGACGTAACCATGTTTATTGAAGACTACGGCGTAACTACTTATTAGGTTATGCCGTAACTAGCAGATCTAGTGCATTTATGACGGAATAGAAGGTTATGGCGTAACTCCTACATTGGTTACGCCGTAACCCAGACCTGGCCTATAAATACCCCACGAATTCCAGCATTTCTAATCATCCCATTCTACACACAACTCTCTGAGAATGTGGGAAAAAGCTCAAGGCAGGTCTAGGGGAGCATACGGAGCGTTTTATATTTCTTTTACTTTCAATTCATGTATTTCGTACCTTTGAATATTGAATTGATTTGCATGATTAATATGAACGGCTAAGCACCCTTTAGTGCTAGCCTAGTTATGATTCCTTAATTGTTTTGTTTGCGTTTACCTTTACTTTCGTACAATTATTTCTAAGTGTATGCATGCATATTTCTTTGGTAGTCACCCTTGATTCGGTAGTTTTGAATGGCGGTAGAGGCCAATTGCCTAGGAGATATGACCAACTGACCTTAGGTGAGCGGACTGAGACGGGAAGGGTAAGATATGACGAACTGACGACCCTTTCTACTTGTGCGATTTGACCAGCTGATCACCTATCGTTTGGATGAACTTAAGAATTGGGGGTGTAGTGTCTAAGATTCTAACGGCCGGGCACTCACTATTTAGAATCTAGCAAGTAGCGGTACTTAATGACTTGGCTTAGGGGACCAGGAACAACAGGACTTATGATGGTGCGCCTGATTTCTCCTGTGGTGGCATCTTTGCTGATAAGTTATGGCAAATTGACCAAATGTTGTCCTCTCGAATTTGACCCCACCTGAAGTAATTGGAAGTAGGTAGACGTAGACATAACTAGCTAGGAAGATTGACTAGGTTAGCACCACTATTCCTATATTGATCTCTCTTTTCCCATTTATCTGCTTTCATTCTGCATTAGTAGTTTAATTAATTAATTCCTTATCGAAACCATCATTATTCTGTGACAATTAGACTTAGTAATAATCCAACACACATAGCTCTTGGGACGACCTCGGATTTACCATTTACTACACTACACACGACCAGGTACACTTCCCGTTAGTGCATTAGGGTAGACCATAGGTATAGCGAGACACTATATATATTAAGACCTGGTCAGTAAAACCTGCATGGACCCATTTGTAGCGCTCATCTTTAGCGCTAGATACCCCTAGTTACACCCTCTGAGCCATCCTTTCGTTTTTGTTTCATCCAGAAAAATACAAAAAGATTTTACACTTTAAACCTTAGCCTAACCCTTGTCAATGTCTAAACGGTTGGTTGCTAGTCACCCGGAAAAAGAAGATTGTTTAAATGATTATGAGTTACCGCACCTTGTTAGTTTAGTGAGCCATTTCATGGATGAGTTTATGTAAAAAAAAAATTGTTGAAAGTATGAATGTATTAGCCAATGTGCTATGTTCGAAGAAAGAAAACTATCATGGCGAAGCAAAGCGAAGAGTTGTAGAAATCCGAAGAAAAGAAAATGAAGCTATAATCATTTATTGGTTTGCGGATTGTTTGGTAGCTAGCAACACGGGTATTAGACTTGATTCTATTTTTATTTTAACACCAATTTCATTAACATTCCCATGCCTTATCCATACCCTTAAC
This sequence comes from Chrysanthemum makinoi, assembly GCA_910596185.1. NCBI lineage: Eukaryota > Viridiplantae > Streptophyta > Magnoliopsida > Asterales > Asteraceae > Chrysanthemum > Chrysanthemum makinoi. The sequence goes on along the minus strand of OU343223.1, from coordinate 162,449,638 downwards.
CCTAAGCCATAACATTATAACCCGAATAAAATTCCTCTTTAGATGTTTTTACTTGGTGCTCACGCCACGTCGGTGGAGTTTTGTTTCTTGTACAAGCTTATGGTAATAATCTAATCATGACTGAGCAATGAGTGTGATTTATCTTATTACTCCACTAAAATTGAGTGATTGAGTGAATTATATTTCATTCCTTTTTTGTGAGGTGTTTTGAAATGTTAATCATGCAAGAAAATCATTGGATATTGTCAAACATCTTGAAAGTTTCGCTCTTAAAAAAGCATAATTGATGAATCTTCTCTCGTACTTGTACTTGGTAGATTTGCATCACATTTTTCGTAATCATAAATTTTGTACCAGTGGATGTTTTTCCTAGATTTGCTTGAGGGCAAGCAAAGTTTAAGTGTGGGGGAATTTGATAACGCTCAGATTGTACATGTTTTTAGTAGCGTTATGTGTGCTTTTGTATATGTTATTTGGTTATATTTGTATGATTTCAGTGCTTAATCGCATCAAAAGATGTTTGTCTAGTGTTTATAACCAAGTGCAGGGAAACAAAAGGAAAAGTAAAGGAATGTTCAGCAAATGGAAGATTCCCGTTTCAGTGTAGAATGTGAAGCACAAATCAGTGTTTCTAGTACCTTAAGAAGACCAAGATGATTAAAGAACCAAGCTCTACAAGTCAAAATGAAGTAAAAGTCGATTTCCCGTCACTCAGGAAGACCAACCGTATCGGTTGCAAATGCAACCGGATCGGTTGGAAGATGATCAAAAAGTGCCCAAGACGCCAACCCAACCATTCGGTTGCCGCCCGCAACCGATATGGTTGGAGCCCTTGTAGATGACCAACCGGATCGGTTGGTCATGTGACCGATCCAGTTGGAGTACCTGTTTTTGCCAAATCTTTATCACTAAGCTTCCCCTTTGCATCCAAACGATTCTAGGTCCTTCCCTTGGTGTATTCTAGTCCCTTCCTAACTCCTTGGAGGCCAAGTTCAACAATTAATACCCTAGGCCTTGGAACTAGTATAAATAGAGACCTCTTGTGAGCATATGAGACACACACTTCAATACAACTCTCTCTACACATCAAACAAAGCTGTTAAGCTCTCAAATTCGTCCTTAGAAGTCCAGGAATGTTTGGAGTTCCAGAAGTACCATATTTGGAGGCCAAAACCCTAAGGAGTCTACCCCAATACTTTGGGGAATCATTACTTCGCCATTGGTAATCTTATTCCAACCATTGTAAGACTCTTAATCATGTTTTCTAATGTTCAAAGTTCTGAGTTTATGTTTATGTTTGCTATGAGTGGCTAGTTTCTTTATACACTTGCTTAAATGATGTTGATTATCACATGATTATTTGGTGATTGTGTTAACATGTTTTAATTCAATTTCAAGTTGATTCTAAGATCCAATTATGCTAAAGTTTCATAGTGACATTTGTTAAATCAAGTTTGACTAGTTGATAACAATCGTAGAGTTCGAAAGAACTTATTGTTGTTCAACTAGTTATAATCATTTTGTCTATTGATGATTGCTTTTACCTATTATTCTTGATTAAACAAAGGAACTAAGGTGTGGTTGTAATAAGAACGCTTTTTAATTATCAAGTTGGATTGATTGGAAACATCTAAAAGGTCGTAAGATTAGTTGTTGACAATCAATTGTACCCTTTTGTCTATAATCGGTTACCTTTTGTATGGACCATTTCTTAAGCAATTTGATAAAGAAAATGGATGTTTTTGTGTTTAAGTTTGTGAAAATAAACTTATGAAACTTGAATTGATCTTGAATTGATTGGTTAAACTTAATGCTTGTTTTTATAAACTAAAATCTTGACGAAGGTTTAACTTGTAAGAACAATAGATTAGTACACCAACTAATTATTATAACCAACATGTTAAGAGGTTAGCACAATCACACTAATCAAGGATAAGAAACTAGTTTAAGCAAGTGTAGTTTTTAATCGTCTGAATTTTATTATATCTATTTTCATTGTTATATGTTTTGGATTGTCTTAGTAGATTCAAACTTGTTAATCAGATTCACTCAAATCCCTGCGAACGATCCCGACTTACGTTCATAATCTTGCTATAACGGACGAGTGCACTTGCTCGTATGTGTTATTGGTAAAATTGGTAATTCGTCTTTTATAAATTTAAAACTTTTACACACCGGACACATCAAGTTTTTGGCGCCGCTGCCGGGGATTTGATTGTGTTTCAGCAAGTTTTGAATCCACATCAGTCGATTCATTCCAAATTTTTTTTCTCAGAAGCTTCTACCGATCCGGTTGCCTCACAACCGAACCGGTTACACCTTTAACCAAACCAAATTGATCTAACCGATCGGTCGCACCTCACAACCGATCCGGTTACCCTTTTCTGTCCAGAAAACTGTTTCCGTTGTTTGTCCATGTGTTTAGATATTGCATGGATTCTCTAGGTCATTGTATGAACACTTGTGCTGCAGGAATAGAACCAATTTCACCTCTTACCAACCCTCAAAGTTTGATTCGAAGAAGAAGATGAACACCTTTCATACCCTTAGCCGATCGTGTACCAAGAGTACCAAACCCACCATTTGATAACCTCGTAGAAGTCAAAGTCGTTTACAACCCTTTCACCAATTTACCTTTTCCCATGGCGGACGATCAACCCATGTGGGGAACCAAATGAGCCGTTGCACCAACCCCTGGGAGTGCTATTGTTGCTGTCAACCTTGGTGACAACTTCACTGTGAAAGGTCATCATCTTTCCATGATCAAAGACCGTCAATTCGATGGCCGTGCGCGGGCCGATCCGCATAAGCACATTGCCGAATTCATCGAAATTTGTGGCAAGTTCCGTTATGGCGACATCGATGTCAATGCCATCAAACTCAAACATTTTCCATCATCACTTGCTGGAGATGCTAAAATATGGTACAATGAATTAACCACATGAATTATCAACACAACATCAACATTTCCTTTCCAAGAATGAATATTTCCATGGCATATTATTTCTTAACTAAAATACACCGTTGGTCCCTAAACTTGTCCCTTCGCATCACGATGGGACAAACTTGGGCGTTTTCACCACTGGAGGTCCAAAACATGGGGTTTATATGCCACACTCGTCCCTTGACCATTAACGCCGAAGTCAATGTTATGTTGTTGAGGGAAAAACCGTCTTTTACTGTAGCATTCTTTATACAAACCGTTGTACAGTGTTTGTAGCTGCTATATTTATGTGTAACACGGTTTGGTTGTCAGTTATCATCCATCTCTAAACTATCCTACAACAGTCTTCTACAAAATGATAATTGTTTCAACATGGTACGTTGCTGGTGTGGTAAGCAAGCTATTATTCGCACTTCATGGACCTCTGCCAACCCAGGTGATAACGCTCAGATTGTACATGTTTTTAGTAGCGTTATGTGTGCTTTTGTATATGTTATTTGGTTATATTTGTATGATTTCAGTGCTTAATCGCATCAAAAGATGTTTGTCTGGTGTTTATAACCAAGTGCAGGGAAACAGAAGGAAAAGTAAAGGAATGTTCAGCAACTGGAAGATTCCAGTTTCAGTGTAGCATGTCAAGCACAAATCAGTGTTTCTAGTACCTTAAGAAGACCAAGATGATTGAAGAACCAAGCTCTACAAGTCAAAATGAAGTAAAAGTCGATTTCCCGTCACTCAGGAAGACCAACCGGATCAGTTGCAAATACAACCGGATCGGTTGGAAGATGAACAAAAAGTGCCCAAGACGCCAACCCAACCGTTCGGTTGCCGTCCGCAACCGATACGGTTGGAGCCCTTATAGAAGACCAACCAGATCGGTTGGTCATGTGACCGATCCGGTTGGAGTACCTATTTCATCCAAATCTTCATCACTAAGTTTCCTCTTTGCATCCAAACGATTCTAGGTCCTTCCCATGGTGTATTGTAGTCCCTTCCTAACTCCTTGGAGGCCAAGTTAAGCAATTAATACCCTAGGCCTTGGAACTAGTATAAATAGAGACCTTTTGTGAGCATATGAGACACACACTTCAATACAACTCTCTCTACTCATCAAACAAAGCTCTTAAGCTCTCAAATTCGTCCTTAGAAGTCCAGGAAAGTTTGGAGTTCCAGAAGTACCACATTTGGAGGCCAAAACCCCAAGGAGTCTACCCCAATACTTTGGGGAATCATTACTTCACCATTTGTAATCTTATTCCAAGCATTGTAAGACTCTTAATCATGTTTTCTAATGTTCAAAGTTCTGAGTTTATGTTTATGTTTGCTATGAGTGGCTAGTTTCTTTATACACTTGCTTAAATGATGTTGATTATCATATGATTATTTGGTGATTGTGTTAACATGTTTTAATTCAATTTCAAGTTGATTCTAAGATCCAATTGTGCTAAAGTTTCATAGTGACATTTGTTAAATCAAGTTTGACTAGTTGATAATAATCGTAGAGGTCAAAAGAACTTATTGTTGTTCAACTAGTTATAATCATTTTGTCTATTGATGATTGTTTTTACCCATTATTCTTGATTAAACAAAGGAACTAAGGTGTGGTTGTAATAAGAACGCTTTTTGATTATCAAGTTGGATTGATTGGAAACATCTAAAAGGTCGTAAGATTAGTTGTTGACAATCAATTGTACCCTTTTGTCTATAATCGGTTATCTTTTGTATTGACCATTTCTTAAGCAATTTGATAAAGCAAATGGATGTTTTTGTGTTTAAGTTTGTGAAAATAAACTTATGAAACTTGAATTGATCTTGAATTGATTGGTTAAACTTAATGCTTGTTTTTATAAACTAAAATCTTGACGAAGGTTTAACTTGTAAAAACAATAGATTAGTACACCAACTAATTATTCTAACCAACATGTTAAGAGGTTACCACAATCACACTAATCAAGGATTAGAAACTAGTTTAAGCAAGTGTAGTTTTTAATCATCTGAATTTTATTATATCTATTTTCATTGTTATATGTTTTAGATTGTCTTAGTAGATTCAAACTTGTTAATCAGATTCACTCAAATCCCTGCGAACGATCCCGACTTACCTTCATAATCTTGCTATAACGGACGAGTGCACTTGCTCGTATGTGTTATTGGTAAAATTGGTAATTCGTCTTTTATAAATTTAAAACTTGTACACACCGGACACATCACCATGGCGTCGATTCTTTGGTTGTCTTGTTGAAGTAAGTGCGTCTTAATATTTATTGTATTAGTTTGTTTTCTCAAGCAACAAAGTACATTGTAACAATGGTGGTTGTTTAATGACTTGTCATAATCATTAATAAGGGTCTTCTTGTCGGTGGATACGATGGTATGATCCTGAAGTCTGTGCTCATTCAAGAATGATCATACCAGGCCTTTTGAGGGGGAGAAATGAGCTTGAGGAAAGATTAGAAGCTGCTCAAGGTGATGTGTGGAAGTGGAAGATTTACCTGGTGCTCAGTTGGGTATTGTTCTTGATTGTTTATGCATTGGGATAACTTTTTAGCTTTTATGTAATGAGGCGAGATGGTTAATGTTCATTATCTTGAATTGTAGTAACGTTGCGTCCCAGAAGGTTATGAATCTTGTTATTATCATCGGTTTACTGTATGTTTATAGCTTTATGCACATGGTTAAGATTAAAGTTGACTTTTAATTGTCAACATTGTTATGAAGTATTCAGTTTGTTTTTGACTTTCAATGACTTATGGGTATGCAGATGGTTAACAATTTGTTTAGGTTTGACTTTTAATTGTCAACATTCTTATGAGGTTCTGTTTAGCTTTGGTTACTTTTGATGCAAATTATTCACACATCAAGCTTAGTCAATCTATAAAAATATACAATAATGACATGGTTCCATAGTTAATGCAAATGGATATAATTCCAAATGCATAAAATTGAATACTTTTCAAAGCATGAGAACTACATTTAGACATACACACATATGTTTTTAGAGTACATAACTTGTCTATAGGAAATAAACTAAATGAAACATTATCTAGCTAATTAGCATAACAGAATTGACCTATGGTGAGGCCATCATTCTTTCCAGTGCAGCCTGCTGCCTAGTCATTCTTCGTTTAGCAGGCTGTGTTGAAGCAGAAACTGCTTGCACGTCACTTGACTGCAGCTGAGAATCAGACTGTGATTGATCATGTTGCTGGGATTTACACTAGGATTGCTCATGCATCCTGGAATCGGCAATTGCTTTATCTTGATTTTGCTGGGAATGAGAGAGGGATTCATCTTGTATCCTAGGATCTTCTGTTGCTTCATCTTGATGTTGCTGGGATTGAGACAGTGATGCATCATGTATGATGGCATCTTCAGTTGCTTGATCTTGATTTTCAAATTGAACACCACTTTTTTGAACTGCACTAACTTGACTTTCAACAACACCTTTACCTTTAGGATGTGTCTTTTTTGCTGCTTCTTTGTTACCTTTAGGATGTGTCTTTTTTGCTGCAGCTTTTGTAGGCACTTGTTTGACATTTCCCATATGGCCAGTTCGACTACTTTCAGCTCCACCATACCCTAGACATATTTTCCGGTTGTGTCCAACAATGCCACAAATACTACACTTAACACTCTTCCAAGCCCTTGAAAGCTTACCATTCTTCACAATCTCTTCACTTTCAGGAGCCATCCTAACTCTTTTTCTACCTCTTGAGCTAGGCGGCTTTGTTTCGGATTTCAGTGGAACAATTGTTGTTGGCACAATTGATTTTTCCCAATGTTCGCTGCTAGTTATAGGCTGGACATGGTGTTTGTAGGTTGCCTCCTAAGTGAGAAGATAGTAACAAGGATGAGCCCATGTTTCTACATCTCCTACTTGTTGCCCATTTAAAGCCATATTCCAATTGGTAGCAACAACATGTTTACATGGTAAACCTGTTATCTCCCATCTTCTGCAAGTACAAGACTTTTCTACAACATTAACTACACATTTGTCACCCCATGGTCCACTAAACTGAAACTTAGTTCCCCCATTCCATAAAACATTATACTTAACAGCCTCTTTCTTATTACCCTCTAACATGTATTGTGCAGTTGGTGTAGTAGCCTATCACTCTTCTCACTCACCATAAGAACATGCATTATCTTCTTCATGCAATATTCCCTTATGTATTCTAAGGCTGTAATAATTGGTTTGTTTAAACCCTCAATTATTTTGTCATGAAACACTTGACACATGTTATTAAGTAACACATCAGAAGTAGCTCTCCCTAAAGATAAGCAATAATAAACATGTATTAATTATAACTATTTATACTGCATTAACAAATACAAATTAACTGAAACAGATAGATGACTTGCATGAAAAATGTGACCTTGACCACTGGATCGGTGGTATCTTACTTAACCAATCATGGGCTGGTTGATTAAATTTCTTGAAATCAGCCATATCTTTCTGAAACTGTACAACAGTTGAGGCTGTTGCACATTTCCACAGATGCTCTTTGTAGGCCCTACCTTTCCATGGAAGTTTCATTTTCTCATGAATGTTTCTAATACAGAATCTGTGTTCTGCATCAGGGAAAACATCTCTTAAAGCTCCACTTATATCCTGCACAAAATCAAATATGTTTACTGTCTGTTTCAAAACAGAGAGACTTAAATTGATGAACAGATTAAGGGAGTACCTTTTGCGTGCCAGTAATAAAAGTGATGCTTGAGATTGGCTCAAGTGCTATATCATCGGATAAACAATGAAGAAACCAAGTCCATGATCCTATGTTTTCTGATTCAGCAAAAGCATAAGCTAAAGGGTATATACCATTGTTGCTATCAATTCCCACAGCTGTCATCAGTTGACCATTCAAAGGACCACGAATTGGAAAAGCATCCAACCCCAACAACGATCTCCCACACACTTTAAATCCCTCCTTCAGTGCACCTAAACAAACATACACTCTCTTGAATTCTCTCGTTGGAAGAGCCTCATCTGCAGGTCGTTCCACATTCATCACAACGGTTGTATTAGGGTTTCTCTTCTGCAACTCTTGAACATAATCTCTCAACATGGTAAATTATAGCTTTAATTGACCCCTGATGGCTGTTAATGCTAAGTTTTTGGCCCTTAAAACCTTCTGCAGGGAAACTTCAAGCTCGTATTGGTTGGTAAGTTGATTATGCACAGACTTGACAAGAACCGGTGGATTGGTTTCAATTTGTGCTGTAATTTTCTTTTAGATATAGTTAAGGTCAAACAAGTGTGTTGCTCATTATATGTTCTGACTGACCATGTACATGTCTCACCATTCCTGCCGACAAACAATAGCCATGGGCAGAGTATTTCTGAAGGGTCCTTTTTGCCAGAAAGCAATGCATTTATACCCCTTCTGCTTAATGGACTTCTACATGGGTCTATATCCAGTCCAGGACCTTCACTTGGTCCTGAAAGTGGAACACAACCCTTACATCTGACCCTTATTCTTGTTTTGTCATTCTTCAGAAAAAACAACTCCCTCCTAGTTTCTATTGAATGCTCTCTTACCTTAGTTTTGACATCCACTGCAGTAGGAAAGTCCTGACCACAATAGAAGAATGTGGTATAGAATCCATTTGCAAAGTCTGCCTGTCGGTAAGAAACATACTCACTGTAAAAGACATCATCAACCATCACAGGTAAATCATTTTCCAAATGCATGTCATCACTTATATTACTGGTTGTTCCTGCTTGACCTAAATCATTAGTCTGACCTACTTGGACCAAAGCAAGTTGTGCATCATTCTCCTGACAAGTATTCTCTTCATTTCCTTGAATTGAATCATCAACAGCATTGCCTTAGTCACTAGTGTCACTCACTTGTAACAGAGTAACATCAACAACATGATCCTCTTCCATGTTATTGGCATAAACAGATGCGCATCCTACTTCACCTAAATGATTATGCTGAGTCAATTGAAACAAATTTACATCAACATCAGGCTCCTCAAACCTGTTATTGTCATCAACTAGTGCTCTTCCTACTTTCTCTAAGTGCTTCCCCTGAGTCACTCGGAACAGATTAACCTCAAAATTATCAGGCTCCTTAATAGCATTGTCCTCATCAAGAAGTACTAAAGCACACTCACTGTTATGAATAGGCTGGCTAGCAAATGGTGTGTCTAGGGTGGAAAATACAGGCTCAATGTTTGGCAAATTTCTAGATTCACCAATATCATTGAGTTCCATAGGTACTTGTGTAAGTTGCATAAAAGGATCTAGTGCAGGCTCATTATCAAGATCATCTAACACCAATCGTCTACAACAAGATTGAATAGCAGCACTAGCAGCTTTTCTGCTATTTTCATCCATCTCCCAAAAGACAGTCTTAATAGATTGTGGGGACATTTTAGACAACTCTAATCTTGTCTTACCTATTTCCACATACACATGTATCAACTTATTGTATTTGACAACATCTTTCAACAACTCAACATAAGCAACTTCACGCAAACTAAACAATCCGTCATCCAATGTACAACCAGGCTTAAGAAAGTAGAAATAATTGGTTTGTCCATTCTCATAAACCGATTTGGGTCATGAGAGCATCCATTTCATCAACGGATACTTCTTTTATTTCCACATAATCAACAAGGCATTCCTTGCCTCCTTGATATATTCTACCTGGAAAGTATTTGAATGAACCTTCATAATGGAACCTCATGCTAAAGGATCCTAGTTCATCTGCTGTATAAAAAATGTACAAAAACAATGTTACGATAAAGTTACCTTAAAGGGGAATAACTTAAACAATCGTACTAACATATAATTTTAATAGACTATAACCAAAAAACACTTACCATATCTCCTGATTGCAGCTTTTTCCTCAATTTCATGGTCATCAAAGAAAGGATATTCTCTAATTCGCCATAGAGTAAATCCAAGGTTGGTGTTTTTTATTTTCTTACTTAGATGATTTGATTTGATGATTGACATTGCATTAGGATTTTTTGGTTAGGCTTCCAAAACAAGTTTGGGGATGAGCAATGAGTACACAACTTAGTTATATTATACATTATGGCGGGAAATTGGAGAAGACATCTGCTATAGTACATCAAGGTAATAAGACGAGTGTACCTTCAACAGTAAAAGGATAACAGGATTTTATGGAGTATAACGGAACGTTGACCTCGGCGTTAATGGTCAAAGGATGAGTTTGGCATATAAACCCCATGTTTTGGACCTCCAGCGATTAAAAAGCCCAAGTTTGTCCCATCGTGATGCGAAGGGACAAGTTTAGGGACCAACGGTGTATTTTAGTCTTTGTTATATATAAATATCATTTTGGTCTTTCATTTAGAGATGAACATTCATAACAACATATACAATATTCTTCGTGTTTTTCTTTCATTCTTGTGTCTAGAATTTTAGTGTGTTCTTGTCTAATCCTATATACGCATTTCGTATAACACAAAGCATCAAACAAGGTCGAAATATTAGATTTAAAAAATGGGATAATTACTTGAAAATGTATCATACTTGTCATTTTTTGTTATTGTGTACTTAATTTCGATTATTGTGTGTATTTTGTGACTATTCAGCCATGTAGAATGACCATTTTACCTTTCAAAATTTTAAAAAAGTAAGGATAAAATAGTCACAAAATACACACAATAATCAAAATTTGAAAGTTTAGCATATACAATAAAAAAAGTTCAATACACACAGTAATGAAAAGTAACAAATATAATATATTTTCAAACAATTAATCATTTAAAAAATAGATTATACACGATTCAAAAATTATCCAAAAGATTTTTGAGTATTAATACCAAATGTCTTAAACGATTTTTCATGCAACACTGTAGTCACCAACATTAATTAAATACTAAAATATACCGTTGGTCTCTAAACTTGTACCTGCGCATCATGATGGGACAAACCATGTCTTTTTCATCGTTGGGAGTCCAAAACTTGGGTTTTATACTCTAGACAAGTCCCTTGACCAATTTTTTGTTAGTCAACGTCTGTTATTTTCCCCATGTGCCTTGCACATGAGGGCAAAATAGTCATTTCATTATTTTGGTTAATTATTTTGGTGGTAAGACTAGTACAACTTTAGGGACTAACGGTGTATTTGATCAATAAAATTATACCATCACTACCACCACCCTCCATTTATCTCTTTTTCCTGCTTCTCTCTCTAAATTTCTGCTTCTCTCTCTATATTAACATTATCACTATTATCAAATCTCATAAACTCATCCACAAAAAAAACATAATCTCAATCAAACACCATCACCATTCTCTCTCTAAAAACATCATCACCATTTTCAAATCATGTAGGTTAAATTAAAGACCTAAAAAATTTAGGGGTGTATGGATGGTGTGTTTGGAGGTAATTTATTCTAACTTTGAAAATCAAATTATATAATCAGTTGATTAAATCTAAGGTTAGGTAGGTGTTTGCATACATTTCATATAGAATTAATTGTCTTGCAACAACTTGTTATTCCTTCATATTGAGTTATTTTTTCCATCAAAATCAGATTAGGAAGTACAAAACTGTTTATTATGATTAAAGTCGCAATAATTAGTTTAGTAGCACATTTGGTCAACCCTGAAGGTTCCAAGTAGATAGTGCTCCACCGCCAAGTTATCCTCACATGTCGTCGTTACTTCTTTCAGTCTCATTCCTCCACCCTTTTTATATTTGTACCTTTGATTCTAATTCAGTTAATTTCTTAAAACGGCAACCTACTTTCATACTTCTACCACTTACAACAACTTATGCACTAGTTTTATTTTATCAATACAATAACCTACTTCCGATTTGTAGGTTTCTCTAGTATGATGGTCGAACCAAATACTATAGACCCAAACACAATTAAGGAAAGAATCACATCTGCACTCAAGGATTTTAGATTCCGTGACAAGGGAGTGCTTGTTCAGTTTTGGTCACCTGTTGCTGTCCGAAACCATACCACCACCACCAAGATAAGTAGAGAAACATCAGGATCAATCGTTGCATCATCGTACTCATTATCGTCATCATCATCATAATTTCCATTATTAATATTATTAACATTATTTTGAAAATAAGCTTCACATTCTTCAATCTCAGTATCTAAATCCATATCACCACCACCACCACCATACCTTAAATTATTCCTACCATTTCTACTCCCAACAGAAATCATCCAAACAAAAAACACCACACTTTTTTTTACTAATTATTTAATTATTTATATAATAATAATTACAATAAAAACACAATTTGCTTAATGAAATTTAAAAATCTCATCGACCCATTTCATAAAATCGAAAACCCATCAAAACCCACAAAGGAATTAATCCAAAACATCAAGATCCGATTATTAATAATTTATCAACAATTGATGACAAAAAAAGGGAAAATAAAATATGAGCTGATCTGTGGTTAAATTTTTATAAAAATTGTTTTATGTAAAATTTGATGGAATTGAAATCGATGAGCGATGAAAAGAAACAAAAACAGAGCTCATAATTTGAAGCTAAAATGAAAATGTTCTTTTAGAAATTACTATAATGTTGCTCATAATTATAAGAGTAATTATCCATAGCTCATTTTGTGTGCACTGCAATTTTTTGGGTCTTTAATCTAACCTACATGATTTGAAAATGGTGATGATGTTAATTTTAGAGAGAGAATGGTGATGGTGTTTGATTGAGATTATGTTTTTTTGTGGAGGAGTTTATGAGATTTGAAAATAGTGATGGTGTTAATTTTAGAGAGAGAAGCAGAAATTTAGAGAGAGAGACAAGAAAAAAAATAAAGGGAGGGTGGTGCTAGTGATGGTATAATTTTATTGATCAAATACACCGTTAGTCCCCAAAGTTGTACCAGTCTTACCACCAAAATAATTAACCAAAACAATGAAATGTCCATTTTGCCCTCATGTACAAGGCACATGGGGAAAATAACAGACGTTGACTAACATAAAATTGGTCAAGGGACTTGTCTAGAGTATAAAACCCAAGTTTTGGACTCCCAACGATGAAAAAGGCAAGGTTTGTCCTAATATGATGCGCAGGTATAATTTTAGGGACCAACGGTGTATTTTAGTCTTATTTATTTCTATCTATGCCATGTGAGGAGTACCTATTATACCATTATCCGCTTATCTCTTCTCTTTTTTCTTCTTTGATAATTGGTTAACACCCAAAACATTATTTTAAATACTTTAAAAATATATATACATATTTTTTTGAAATAGCTAGATCAGAGCTTTGGAGGGAAAACAGTTATGTTAGTCAACGACTTTCGGCATACTCTTCTAGTAAAAAAGGAGAATCAAAAGCATAAATAATAACTACTTCAATAGCTAGATCAGAGCTATGGACATACTTTAAAATCTACCACGTGAAACTAAATATGCGCCTTCTACAAACAAACCTAAATGAAGATGAAAAGAATGGCATCTAAATGTTTTTTCTTGGCTACTTTATATCAGAGATGGGGAAATTGGTGTGCCAAACGAATCAGACACATGAAATTATTTGTAGGTCATGATGAGGTGTAACTTCATACGCTTTTAAGGGGTCATTTAGCCTCTAAATTTGTACGTATTTGATCATTTATTTCCCTAAATTGTTTCTATTTGAGTTTTAGGTACGTGGAAAAGCAAATGCTGGAAAAATATGCATTTTGGGCTTAATTGGACGAGAAAAAGAAGAAAATGACCATACACTCAGAAGCACCGTCACAAAAGGAGGTGTGACGGCGTCACAGCTATAACGTGACGCCGTCACTTGAAGATGTTGTGACCAATCAGGCTCCTTAGACGGCCTCGAGGTGATGGTGTCAAGACCAAGTATATGAAGGCAGACGGAGTCACAGTTCCTAAGTGACACCGTCACAACTAAGTCGGTGCAAGATTGAAACCCTAGATGCGGCGGGCTGACGGCATCACAACTTACAAGTGGCACCGTCACGTTTCTAATCCTATATATATTTTCGTATTATTTTCATTATAGGGGTGGAACTTTGTGTGCAATTTGTAGAGGACAATCCCTAGACGATTTTTATCCGTTTTATAGGCTATTTTGCCACCCGTAACTCCATGTTTTATTGAAGATAAGTTATTTAATTATTAATCATTACAATATGTCTATGTGTTGTATGATTATTTTTCTTTCTTCTATTTGATCTAACATGCTAGGCTAAATTATATTGTGTTTGCTTATGATTGCATGAAACCTATTTGTAATCTTTAATATTATAGCTTCTTTTTAGTGGTGTGCGCGTTAGGCATTAAAAAACTAGTTGTCTTTCTTCTCTCCGATCTAACTGTTAGTATTATGTATTTGTATAATGTATAGGCCCGTTTCTCTATGATCGGGCTCAAGCCCAAGATCTTCTAGGGTTTCTCTTGTATTTGTATGTCCCAGTTTTGGGAATTCTAGTCAATGAAACACAATATTCTACATGGTATCAGTAGAAAATCTCCTCTCCTAAAACCCTAATACTTCCGCTGCTCATCTCCCTCTGTCGCAACTTCCCTCTCACCTCTCTGCTCCTTCAATTCGATCCAACCTATCCCCATTCTTGATCTATCTCCACCATGACTGTCATCGACCCCCCTCACAACCTACTATTCTTCTCTCCGATAAATTAATGGAAATCACCAATCTCAATAACATCATCCCTGTTCAACTCGACGTGGATGAGATGAATTACTCATCATGGGTGTATTTCTTCACCCATCTTTGTCGCGGAAACCTCCTATTGGATCACCTTGAAACCAAGAGTGGCCAAGATGCACCAAGTACCTCTTCGCCTCCGGATGCGGAGTGGTTGAAAATTGATTCAATTCTTTATTCATGGATTTTTGTTACTGTCTCCAAAACCCTTCAACAACGGTTAGTTGTTGGAAACCCTAAAACGGATCAAGAGGCATGGGATACTCTAGCCGTGATCTTTTCTGACAATAAAAGGACCCGCTCCATTGTTTTGAAAGCGGAGTTACGATCCTTGAAACTCGGTGATATGGGCATTGATGCGTATTTTTGAAAAATTGAATCCATTGCAATGATCCTAAATAGCCTTGCCTCACGTTTAGATGATGACGATGTGGTAACATTTGCATTGGAAGGGTTACCCGCAAGGTACGATAACATGGCCACCATCATTGCTCATCGGGATCCCTTTCCCGATCTCAAAACTGTTAGATCCATGCTCACCACGGAGGAGATGCGGTTAAAGGCTCGTGTTCAAGACCCGTTGTCCGATTCAACGTCATCCTCACCATTGGTGTTATTAGCCAACACCGGTTCCAACTCTCGCCATTCATCTTCCTCCTTGGAAAAGGTCCACAAGCCGTGTTTAAATTGGAGTAAAGGCTCCTGCAGATTTGGCGCTTCATGCAAGTTTTTGCACAATGGTACGCATGGTAGTGGTCCCCCCAATCTCAATCATCCACCAATAATTTATCACCTAATGATTTGCAAACTCTCTAACATCTTTTGGCTAAAATGGGATGTCACGCACCCAACAATGGTCCTCTCTTGCCTGGTCAAAATGCTCCCCCTAAAGCAATGAACCATGTGGCTTTTTATACCAGTCCACCTAGTTTTGGCCTGCCATCTGCTTTGTATACCCTTCAGCTCAGCGGTTCGTGAACCCCTCATCATATGGGATGACAGGCCACACGACGGTTTATCCCTATTCTGGCCAGTCCACCCTGGCAGTTCAGTTCTTGCAACATCAAGCGGTTCAACAGTCCCACCCAGTTCAACATCAGGCGGTTCACCAGTCCACACCAACAGTCCAGCAGTCCACCTACCCGGGTCAGTCACCAGTTCAGTTGCATTTTCCTGCCCCGGTTCATAAACAGTCCGGTATCCTTGGACCTACACCGGCTCCACTTGGGGTGACAAGTCAGTTTTCTTCGGGAGGATCTTTAGGGGCTGTTTCAGGTCACGAGACTATTCTGACACATGCATTTGCCACTCCCACCCTTCATGAACCCGCTCTTGGAAATTAGAATATGGATACAGGTGCGTCTTCTCTTCTAAATGACTCGGTCAATAATCTTAGTGATGTATTTAATTCGAGTATTTATTCATCTGTTGCGGTTGGTGACGGGCACACTATTCCCGTCACCAACTATGGCCATAGCATTTTACCGACCCTTTTCGACCTCTTCTAAAAACGCTTCTTATCACCCCCATATTGTTAAAAACTTAATTTTTGTGCGTCGGTTTGTATGTGAAAATTATTGTGTTGAATTTGATCTTTTGGTTTTTTTAAGGACTTTCAAACCGTCAAGTCTTTGCCGCTTTGTGATAGCGCCGACCTCTACCGATCATCAAGCCTTCTCCCATTCCTCAAGCCTACCTCATAAGTCAGATATAGTGGCATCAACGTCTTGGTCATCCAGGAAGTGAAGTGTTGCATCGTGTTATTTCTAATAATTCTATTTCATGTAATAAAGAGAAATATCCCGTGCTTTGCCATGCTTGTCAGCTTGGCAAACACGTGCGACTTCCATTTATTAGTTCATCTACTTTAGTTCAAAGTTGTTTCGATATTGTTCACTCAGATTTATGGGCTTCCCCTATCCCGAGTCTGTCTGGTTTCAAATATTATGTTATTTTTCTGGATCATTATTCTCAGTTTGTATGGATTTATCTGTTGGTTAAAAAATCTGATGTTTTGTCCAAATTTACATTATTTCGCACATTTGTCAAAACTAAATTTAACCGTGAAATCAAGTCCTTTCAGTGTGACCATGGTGGTGAATTTGATAACTATGCTTTTCATAAATTATTTAACAACAATGGGATACAATTTCGTTTCTCCTGTCCCCGCACCTCCCAATAAAATGGTAAATCTAAACGCATGATTCGCACCATTAACAACCTTATCCGCACCTTGCTTTTTCAAGCCCACCTACCCCCAAACTACTGGGTCGAAGCCCTCAACATGGTCGTTTACCTCTTAAATATTTTACCCTCCCTTGCCATTGACAATGAAATCCCCTTTACACACATGTTTGGCACCACACCTGATTACCGTATTTTACGTGTTTTTGGGTGTCTTTGTTACCCTCACATTGATGCCGACCACAAACTCGGGCCATGAGCCTCACTATCCATATTTTTTGGGCATGCCACTAATCATTGTGGCTACCGTTGCTTAGACCTAAACACTAACAAAATTATTATATCTCGACATGTCACCTTTGATGAGTCAGTTTTTCCATTTGGTTCCACCACACCCACTGTGAAACCATCTTACGACTTCTTGGATGATTCCTCTGATATCATTTCCAACATCATAAAACTCACCCCAACACCAACTCCATCCTCACAACCATCTGTTCCTGAACCACCACCCCCACCTACTTCCCCTATTACACCCGTTTTTGACTCTTCACCCTCTCCCACTGTGGCATCCCTAGACATACTTCCCTCCCCACAAATCACCAACCCTCCTATACAGCATCCTGCCCCCGTTTCCGTTTCCCAAACTACCCCTATTGCTAACCCTACCCCGACCACGACTTGGTTTCATCCCATGGTTACACCGTGTCGGGACTACCCATCCCAATCCTCGTTACGCTTGTCATGTGTCTTCGGTTTTCCCTTTACCCCGATCCTATAACGCTGCTTTCTACGATCCGAATAGGTTAAATGCTATGTATGATGAATTTATTGCTCTTATTAAAAACAACACTTGGATTCTTATACCCCGTCCTACGGGCACCAACATTGTTCACTGTATGTGGTTATTTCATCACAATTACTTGGCGGATGGTACCCTCAGTCGCTACAAGGCTCTCCTTGTCACGAATGGCAACACTCAGATAGAGGGGGTTGATGTTGATGAGACCTTTATGTGGAAAACTAGAAGGAGGGTTGAATAGTTTACCGATTAAAAATTTTGTTTTGAAACTTATTGAAAGATCAATTGATATTGATCTTAGATATGTTAGTGAATAATAATCAATGTGCAATATATATATAGTAAATAAGGAAAGAAACAATCAAACCACGACAAGTTGTTTATAGTGGTTCGGTCTACAAGGACTCTTTTTTCCTTGCCCTACTCCACTCCCCGAGTCTCACACTCGAGATTTTAACTTCACTAGTCAACAAGCTCCTTTCACCGGCGGAGAAACCTTTACACTTCTCTTACACACTATTTCCGACACAAAGCTAGATGTCGAGTTCTTTTCCAAGGGTACAACCACTCCCACACACAATGTATTTTAAGGACTAAAATACTAATCACTCACACTCACAAGTTTATGATGGTTTGGTACAATAATGATGTATGAATCAAGACTAGATCATACAACAATAAACAAACAAGACTTCCAACTATTTGTTGAAGCTTGAATATGCCTTGATCTTCTTTGCTACAAAAGAGGATCACTATAATGATTTGAAACTGAGTTAGAAATGTTAGAGAGAAGGAATGTATGTGATTATGCTAGAAAGAGATGAGAAAACAACTTGGTTTGACTTGCTATTTATAGCCAAAAAGAACAGCAGGTACCACGGACCACATAACCCATAAAAGGGTTCTACCCGTGTATAATTTTGGTGACGCCGGGGTCTGACAGCAAGATTACCAAAATCTTACCAAAGTAAACCAAATCCATCCAAGATTGTGTAAGATATGTAGGGTCCAAATCTACACAAAATATATAGTGAAATCCTCTAGAGATTTCAATGATGCACTACATGATGTCATATGTGTTTTCTATTTTTAGAAATATGTTAAATGTAAATACATATGTAATGTTTTGTTTTAAGAAACTAAAACATGCTTGATCTAAAAATGTTAACATACATTATGGTTTAGAGGCATATCAAAAATATGATTAATCAAAATGTAAATGCTTGAGTGATGAAGATATTATTTGAGGAAAAGCTTGTTTTAATATCCATTAAACTTGACAAGCTTTAAGCTTTATAAAAATAAAATTTACTTTTGTCGTTACAAAACTTAGGTAAAGATCATAAAATATAAATAACGTTTAATGCCGATCTTTGTATTAACAATCTCCCCCTTTTTATTGAGGACAAAATATAAATTTTATTTTTATAAAAGATGTAAAGTTTGTACAAGAGTTATAAAAATATGAAATTAATTTTAGAACTTGAAAGATTTAGATAAAGATGGTAATACTAGTTTGTCAAATATAGACATGATGTTGACTTTTCAGAAACTCAAAGTATGCAGTTGACTTTATTTGAAAGTCAAAGTCTTCATTAGTCAAAGTATGATGTTGACTTTTTAGAAAGTCAAAGTATGCAGTTGACTTTTATAGAAAGTCAAAGTCCAAGTTCTATAATATTTCTCCCCCTTTTTGTCGAAACAAAAAGAAGAGGCGAGGCATAATATGTAATGAGCCCGAGCCATTATCTCCCCTTTAGCCAATGCTCCCCCTAAATTGGGTGCTAAGAGAAAGATACATGTATTGTGAAAAAGCTACAAAAAATATGTTAGTAGTAAGCATCATCACAAGCATTTCCAATCACCATTTAACAATTAACAACAATATAAGAAATACCATTCACTTGTTAAAATTTTCATGATATGAAAATCATGAAATGTAACACAATGATGTGTTAGTACATGAAGAAAATCCTAGAAAAATAAAAATATAATCCTAGAAAATTAGAAAAATACAAAGAAAATCCTAGAAAAATAAAAATACTTAAAAGATAGACTAGGAACCTCCTATTTAGGTGGTGGATGAGCAAGAGCATTGATTCGCTCTAGGATGTGGTTGAGGATGAACCTCATTTCATCTTGAAGCTCATGGACCATCACCCGGGTCCGGTCGCTAATGTGGGCGGTCCGCTAACAATTTGAGCAACCGTGTCTAGGGGGTAATATGGTTCATGAATTTGTGGTGGTGGAATGGTGGAATTGTTGGTGTTGGTAGTTGGAGTGGTGATTAGGGAGGCTAGCAAAGCATTTTTCATTAGCATGGTTTCACTAAGGTGAGAGTCCACCATATTGGAGAATTTGTGGAGATGGTGTAGCTCGGCTTCTATCTCCTCTTTAGTTGGGTGATCATCCCACATGGATTCATCAATGTCCTCTATATGAGGAGGCATAGATGTTGGAGGTAGTGGATGATCCCCATACAAAGGGCCATGAATTTCATTGTGAATAGGATGGAAAAGAAGAGGTTGATGCCCCAACGGGGCGTTTGGGTCAAAGGATGGACGTGGAGACTCATGAGCTATTCGCTCAATAGTACCAAATGATGGTAGTGGTGGTGGATTATTGGGCCTAGGAGGCAAGTCCTCCAAGTCCTCCAAAAATGGGTTTGGAGATGTAGGTGGTGTAGAGAATAGTTCTAATGGGATGAGTGTTGGAGATTTAGGAGGTGATGGTGATTTAGATAATTGGATAGGAGCCGGTGGTGGTGAGCTAGTAATGGGAGTCTTTGTTGGTGGTGGAGTAGTGACTATAATAGGTGATTTTGGAGGTGGTGTAGGAGTAGTTAAAGTGAGGAAGTTCTCATCTCTTATGGGAGATGAGATGGTTAAGGGAGAGGAATCGGAAGATGAGCTTATGTTGACAAAGCAACATGGTCTAACGCTCATTCTAGCCGTTCTCTTGCAAAGATGGAGAAGACTTAGTCATTTTTGCTTAAGTTTGTGCTAGTAAATGAGAAGAATTGAGAAGGTGTGAGGATGACCATCTTAGAAGCTCTTAATTTATAGGATTATGAAATTATGGAGAAATGTGTTTGATTTGATGTTAAACCATATAAGAAAGGAGGTTTCTAATGATTTGGAAGTGTTTTTAATGCTAGTCATATCACCTAAGTCTAGCCATATAAGAAGGATGGAGTGAAGAGACAAAGATATGTAATAAATGTGTTCTAATGATTGTTGGATCTTGAGAATCAGATCACCCACGGATTACAAGGAACCAAATTTTTGGTTCCTTCCTCTATGAAAAAGGGTTCCCTGGGTGAATTTTTGGAATTTTTGAATTTTAGTGGGAAATGGATATCCTATATGTGTAAGTGTGTTAAACTAGTTCTAATATGGATAAAAACTAGTAAAAACTATCCTAGAAGCAAATTATGGTATTTTGGAATGTTGAAATAAGCGAAATTTAGAAAGTTACCCGGGTTCCATGACACCAATTTTTTACACAGTGGAACCAAAATTTTGGTCTTGCCTATTAGGGTTTGGAGTACAAAATTTTTCTCAGACGAACAAAAATTGGTGTTGCGTCGATCCGTGGTGATCGAAATCTTCACAGACCCGTTTTTTAACCATCGGGGACTTTTCTGAAACCTGAATGTTTTCTTAAAACATATGACATTAATTATTTCTAGTTAGGAACAGTCGATAACGCATACACAAACATAGTGGAGCATAGATTTTGACCAAGGGTTAACGATTTTCACATATAAGTGAAAATGGGTAAAATTTGATAACACTCTTGTGCTATCCCCCTGCATAAACCGGTTAGCATACAACATTGTTTCAAGTTAGTTTATCATCCTACAAAGTAAAAATGACCAAATAGTATCATACATCATTGTTTTAAACTTGTTCCAAACACTCCTTTAAAAACCTTACTTATCCAACTTTTTGTAGATCTTTGTCATCATCCTTCCAAGGCACTTAAACATCCCCTTGGTTTGCTTGAACTCCGCCGATTCATTCTCAATCTCGGGAAGAGATGCATAGTACTCTTGAGGTGGAAGTCGAGAATTTGGGAGACCATCTTCGGAGCTATTTGATGATGATGATGATGGAGTTGGTGGTTTTGCCCTTTACCTTTGCCTTAGTCTTAGCCACTCTTCGCCACAACTCAAAGGGGTACAAATATGTGAGGGATAAGAGAATAATATAGCAATAACCCTTTTGGATTTGGTGAAATGGGTGCAAATGCTCTATAGAGACAGGTGAGTAGCATCCCGTATGGAAGAGCAATGGAGCCTTGAGTAGGAACATCTACCATTCTCCTAGCAATATAGTAAGCTAAGTTGAATGGTTGACGAGTGGACAAGTTGTAGAGCATGTGACAAAGGCAAGCATTGATGTGGTCTCTATTTCCTATGGTGCTAATGACATTGGCTCTAAGAAGTTCCTCCCACTTTTTGAATTTGGGCTTGAGCTCATTGAGTTCCATACCATATGGATCTCGGTTTACTTCCTTTCCTTTCGCCGAGTGACGGGTTGGAGCTACCCTTTCATTGAAAATTTGCTCACGAATGATGTCCTTGTCCACCAAAGGAGTTTGGTAGGGACCAGAGCGGTCATTGATAGCATCAAGGATAGTGAGTGACCACTTATCCGAGTAAACACATGTACCACGCGGTATGTTTAGAATTCCTAGCACTTGAGCAAATTGGTTTAGGGAGATGGTGTAGTCATTTTATTGATCCTAAACCTAAGATCCATTTGATTATCCTCATTTGTGAAAGAGACAACACTAGCATAGAATTCTAGGACAAACCTAGGACAAATTGGTTCATCGATGTCAAGGAGACAATCGAAGTTGATAGTGGCAAGCTCTTGACGGAGATTAGTTCCATCGACAAAAGAAGGATGAATGGTCCTACCCTCATGGAAGTTACCCGCCCGCACTCTTAAAGATTTCCACTTGGTCTTTAGTGAGGCCCTTGGTTTTGTGATGTGAAGGGATGTAGTTAAGAGTGTCCTTGTGATCATAGAATTTTGCGGCTACCATGGTTGTTCCTATGAGAAAGAATTTATATGTTTTAGTAAAAATGAAAACAAGCTTAGCGTTTTTGTTCTAGTGTGTGCCTGATTGGTCCCGAACCGTCAAGTTATCTCACGCAAGCTAGCCACTTGTGAATGACCAACCGTAAGAAACTCAAAACAGACTCGAAACCAAATGCAATTTAGATCGAGGAATATAGTGTATTCCTCGTCGCTAAGTCCCCTGAGACTCAAATGTGTGTAAACACTTGATCGATGATAGAGTGATCACTAGGATAGTGATCGAAAGGTTTTGATGAATTATTACACTCTGATTGATTGGAATGGAATTGGAAACGTAATTTGAAAGCACAATAATCAAATAAGAGAACGAAATACGTCGCTTAAAAACTACGAAACGCATACAAAATAAAAAGTGAAATTTAAAAAATAAAAGACCTAAAAATATGAAAATAACATTTTTGAAATCCTAAAAATAAAAGAAAATTATTAGAAAAAGAAAATTATTTTTACCACTATTTAATTAATTATTATTAATTAAAAACTATTTTAAACTATTTAAAAATAACCTAAAATAAAAGAAAATATGAAATAAGGCTAGAAAAATAAGATTATGATTCAGAAAAATCTAAAATATTATAAAACTAATTTTAAAATTAAAAATATATTTTTCACACTTTTTATATATTTATTACTAATTAATTATTATTTAAAATACACTTAAATAATAGAAAATATCAAATAAACCTGGAAAAATAAAATTTTAACTTGGAAAAATCTAAAATATGATAAAACTAATTTTAAAACTGAAAAGATATTTTTTATGCTTTTTAATTATTTATTACTAATTATTTAATACTTTTAACTATTTAAAATTATAATAAATACTAAAAGATAGAGAAAATATGAAACTTTTCTAAAATAACTTAAGGTGACATAAAACTAAGAAAAATATAAAAACAAGATTTGCTTATTAATAAGATGAAAAGAAAAATCAAAAAGCTAAAACCTATTAAATAAACACTATCAACTTTGTTTAAAATGAAGTTTTTCTAGATTTTCTTTTTGAGAACTACTTAAATACTAAAAATATGAAACTTTAACAAAGACAAAAATTTTACAAACTTAAAATAAGCGGTTTACAAGCTTATGAGCCAACAAGAGGCTTATTAGCTTATTTTGTGGAATTAAGCTCAAAGAAGCTTGAAAACGGCTGAAACAAGAGTGGAATAAGATTCAAACAAGCTAGTGCTACTAATATGAAGCTAAAAGATACAAATAAGCACACTGAAAAGCTAGGACAAAGACAATAAGCACTTGGCTTAAACTGAAAAATGGACAGAACAAAAGGCTACTTGCAGGCCTAGCAAACAAGCTAGAAAATGAAAAACCAAGCTTGAGACTTCAAGATGGATTGGTTGGCTTTCCAAAGAACTAAGAATCACAAGATTTGACCAACAAATAAGCTCTGTGTGAGCTTATGTTTGAGCTTGTAAAATCGTGATCAAAAACTCGATATACCGAGGTGAGATGGGACAAATAAAAGCTACTAGCAACCCTATTAAATAAGCCAAAAGTAGAATAAGCACTGGAATGAAAAGGCGACAGCTAGGTGACCTTTCCAAAAGCCAAGATTCAAAATCTAGTCTCACTAACAAGCTCAGTGAGCTTGAGAAGTGGACTTGAACCGTGCATGGGCACAATTTTCAAAACAAGTCCCAAAGGAAACTAGAAAATAAGCACTTAATAAGCTGATTCAAAGAAAACTAGCATTTTTCTAATTTAGATTAGCAACTAAACTTTGATATTCCAAGAGCTTATATCCTAAATCTTAATAATAAAAACACGATTGAAATCCTAGAGTTTATTCAAAAGCGACCCAATGAAAATTTTGACTTTTATCAAAACCATGAGTTGACTAATATGAACTTTGATTTGATCGTGGACTTGAATAAGATGTATTAAGATATATAAAGAAGGCCGGATTTGATCAACCCTAACAACTTACTAACACAAAATCATGCTCATGAATCATGAAGATCCAACTTGATAAGCAACAAAGATGAGATCATATGGTATTTTGACTTTTGATATAACAAGCACTAGTTTTCTTGGTTTCTTTAAGTTATTAGGTGTGTATGTAATACGTAACCTTAGGCACAAACAAACAACCCAACAAGTCCTGCTATGGTCTAAGCAGGCAAATCCAAACACCACTCTAAGCAAGCTTTGGAACTTTTTCAAAGTAAATCATGATTAAAACCATGAAACTTATTTCAGACCTTATAATATCATGTATTAACACTAGATAAGCATTAAGTAACAACCATAATAACATAAAACTCAATAATGATCTATATGCTATTTAAAGCTTTAAAATGAACTTTTTGTAAACTACAAATTTAAAAGAACAACAACTGATTTTATTGGTTAGATTTACTTAATTAGAACTAATAAACAATAAAACACAAGAATTAAAGCTACTAAATACCCAAGACAGTGATATGCAATAAATGAGCAAAAAGGCTTACAAAAGCTTCCAAGCTCAAAACTGAGATCAAGTACCAAATATCACCCCTATTAGCTTACCACTAAGCTTCTAACCCAAGGCTATCCATAATCTACCACGCTCCAAATGTGAATGCCATTTCCAATGGATTTTTTTATTTTTCAACTATTTAATTTGTATTTTTGGTGATTTTTGATTTTGCTTCTAAACTGAGTTTTAGTGTTTCTAAAAGCTTGAATAAGCTTTCTAGGAGCTTATGTGATCTATTTTAGTCCATATAAACAACCAATAACAACATTAGCACATTTTGAGATTTTGAAATGAAAACTGCATAAACTTGAAATTAAGCTTAAAACTTGAAATTGATTCTTGCAAAAGTTTAATAATACAAGAAGAGTTGAAATGCAAAGCTTGAAATCTAAAACATACACTGAAATTTTAAGTTAAGTGAAAACGACATAAAAGAAGCTAAGTTATACTAGATATATCCATACAATGCCTCTCTTCCTTCTTTTATAGACTTTTTGGACTCCTTTGATATCTCTGAATCTTTCCCACTAATTTCCAACCATTGGATTGCACAAAATCATCATAATCGTCCACTTGTAGATTTAGCGCCAATTTCTTCTTTAGCAGGTGTTGATATTAATTGGGTTGGTTTGAATCAATTAAAGGTTTTTGGGTGTTAGTGGAGGTGGAGGGGACAAGGGAAAACCATGACTGGTTTTGTGATTCAGCTTGTGGAGAGGAGGGTGAACAGTGCTGGGCGGTATATTGCATGTTTGACTTTCGTTGACCGTGGCTTATAATAACTTGGGGTCAAAATGGATTGTGACAGGGATCAAAATGTATTCTGACCTAGCTCAAGGGTCAAGGGTCAAGGTGTTGGGCTAAGGTTGGGCCAGCTGGTTGTTGGATTGGATTTGGGCTTGATATATTAATAAGGGTCTGGTTTGGTATATGTTAACACAAGGACTAGAATTGCAAATTTACCAAACTTGAAGGGTGATCTTGCCAACTTTCTAAACTTATCACAAGGACTAATTTTGACAAACTTTGATAGTACAAGGATAACTTTTGCATGAAATTCCATTTTAGAAATCCAAGGACTATTTTGCAATTTTCAAAGTTTAGGGACCTTTTCCGCCATTTGACCAAAGAATCATTCAAGGACCAATTTTAACAACTTAGAATATTTCAGGGACCTTGAATGATAAAACTCCACATTTTGAATTCCGGGGACTAGATTTGACAACTTTTAAAACTTGGGGGCTAAAAGCGCCAATTTTGCAAACTTGAATCATTTTTCATCTGATTTTAATATTTTTAAATTTAAAACACATAAAACACTGATTTGTGATATTTTCATCATTTTGATGCATTTTTAGTGTTTTCGGATGATTTTGCGATTTAGATTGTACAAAATGATGAGTATTTAGACACTCATCAATCCCCACCTTTGAGATATTGCTAGTCCCTAGCAATGATTTAGATCTTTAATGGATTTTAAAACTCTTTACCAAAAGCCATCACTTACGGAGTAGCCAATTGTTTTGATTCAAGGAAGAACCTTGGTACAACGATAACCAAATAATTTTGAGCAAATCATAAGTGTAAATTTGATTTGTCTTTACCGAAGCCGTTTGCTCTAGACTAGCCAACTCTTAGATAAATTATCAGAATTATCTTTGGTGAGTCGATTACCAATTATGGATTTTCCACTTGCCTTTACCACAAGCCATAAACTTGCGGGCTAGCCAACTCTTCACTTTTTAGGATATGGTGAGTTGAATACCATACAATTTTGGGCAAATTGCAAGCCATAAAGCGGTTTGAGAAATCTTTACCAAGAGCCGTTTGCTCTGGATGAGCCAATCCTTTTGTCTTTTAGACATGGCGGACTGATTACCATATGATGAATAAGTGAAAAACACTTATTCCAAAAAAAAAATTTTGGCCAAAAACGGGAGAATTGGGTGGATAATACATGATAAAATTCGTGAGAATTCCCCCCCACACTTAGAAATGAATATTGCCCTCAATATTCAAAGTACTGCGGCGGTTATGCTTGAAGAACGTAAAAGGGAAATATTACGGCCTTTATTTGGAAAGATTTTTTTTTTGAAAAGATTTTATATACAACGGTGGCAACTCCCCACACTAGGGTGGTAGAACAGAGAAAGAAGACAGAAATATGGGTGAAAACCCATATGGTGTGTGCTATTTGTTTTTGATTCCCGAGTCATTAGCTTGACTCGATCCCGCATTCATTGGTTCATGGGGAAAGTTTGTAGATCCGGGACAACCACGGGGGGAATGTCCTCTCCAAAATAATGCTTCACTCGATGACCATTCACTTTAAAATTAGGACCATCGGATTGAGATAACTCAATGGTACCATAAGGATAAACCTTAGCGATAGTAAATGGACCAGACCAGCGGGACTTGAGCTTTCCCGAGAAAATCTTCAATCTTGAATTGAAAAGAAGGACTCGATCACCAGCGTTGAAAACGCGGTTCTTGATTTTAGAGTCATGAATCTTCTTTGTCTTTTGCTTATAGATCAAAGAGTTCTCATAAGCTTGATCACGGAGTTCATTTAATTCATTCATTTGAACTTTTCGTGATCACCGGTATCTGAATATCGAAATTTGCATGTTTTAAGGCCCAGTATGCCTTGTGCTCTAACTCAATCGGAAGATGACATGCCTTTCCGTACACTAGCTTGTATGGAGTACACCCGATGGGTGTTTTGTAAAATGCGGAAGGCCCAGTGCGTCATCCGGTTTATCCGACGGGATGCATGATTTTAAGCCTCTTGTCCTCTCCGAATTCTTTTAATACCACGGTTGGAAACTTCCACCGCCACTTGTTTGGGGGTGGTATGCGATAGAGGCGGTGGGTAACACCATACTTTTGCATGACACGATCAAATTGATCATTGCAAAAATGGGTACCACGATCAGCGATTATCGCTCTCGAGTTCCAAACACGCAAAAAGAGATTTTAAGAATTTCACAACTACTCGGGCATCATTGGTAGGTAAAGCTTTCGCTTCAACCCATTTTGACAAATAGTCAGCGGCCACGAGTATGTATTTGTTTCCTCGAGATGATGGAAATGGCCCCATAAAGTCAATACCCCAGATGTCAAATATCTCACAAACTTGAATGGCATTTTGCGGCATTTCATTTCTTTGAGATATATTTCCGTGGCGTTGACAAGCGTCCACGAGCTTTGACAAATTAGTGGGCATCCTTATAGATTGTGGGCCAATAAAACCCGGAATCAAACACCTTTTGGGCGGTGTAGTTTGGACTATGATGGCCCCGGTGGGTCGGCATGGCAAGCCGTGAGAATGTCAAGAGCTTCACGACCATACACACATCGCCGGATGACTTGATCAGCACAAATTTTGAATAAGAAGGGGTCGTCCCAGAAGTAATGTTTAACATCTTTGAAGAATTTGTTCTTCTTTTGGGTCGACATCCCTTTCACAATGAAGTTACCCGCATGGTAATTTGCGAAGTCAACAAACCATGGGGTAGAAGAGTTTCCACGAAAGAAACGCGTGAGTGTCTCGAGGAAATGTTTCATTTATTTCCTTTTTATCGAAAACATCTTGGTGAGGGTTCTCTAATGCGACGAGATGATCGGCACTAGATTCTAAGCTCCTTTTTTATCACGTATAATGATATCAAATTCTTGGAGGAGGAGAATCCAACGGAGCAATCTCGGCTTTGCATCTTGTTTTGCAAAGAGATATTTGAGAGCAATAATCCGTATACACCGCATTTGGTCAAGATTAAATATGGCGAAACTTCTCAACGCATACACCACGGCTAATAGCTCTTTTTACGTGGTGGTGTAATGAGTTTGAGCTTAGATCATAGTTTTACTTGCTTAGTGGATAGGTTTGAAAATGCTTGTTTCTCGTTGCCCTAAGACGCACGATAGCAAAATCACTTGCATCGCACATGAGCTCAAAGGGCAAGTCGGTCGGAACAACGAGAATGGGTGCTTGAGTAAGCTTTTTCTTCAATTTTTCAAAAGCTATGATGCACTCGGGTGAGAAGATAAAAGGAGCATCCTTTTCAAGAAGATGGGTCATAGGCCAGGCGATTTTAGAAAAATCTTGTATGAATCTGCGATAGAAACCGGCATGACCTAAAAACTCCTAATACCTTTGACGGTAATAGGATGAGGCAGTTTAGCAATAACATCGACTTTTGCTCTATCTACCTCAATCCCATTTTTGAAATCTTATGGCCAAGGACTATGCCTTCTTTGACCATAAAGTGGCTTTTCTCCCAATTTAGACAAAGATTGGTGTCTTCACACCTTTGAAGCATTTTTCTAAATGGGAGAGACATGTTTGAAAAGAATCCCCAATGACCGAGAAATCATCCATAAACACCTCCATTGTTTCCCCGATCATGTAGTGGAATATGGCCATCATACATCGTTGGAGCGTGCGGGGAGCATTACATAAGCCAAAAGGCATACGTTTGTAGGCAAAAGTTCCGTATGGGCGGTGAATGTGGTCTTCTCTTGATCCTGTGGATCAATAGGGATCTGAAAATAACCAGAGAAACCATCAAGGAAGCAATAGTATTCATTCCACCTAATCTCTCAAGCATTTGGTCCATGAAGGGTAGAGGAAAATGGTCTTTACAGGTGGCGTCATTCAACTTACGATAGTCAATACACACACACGCCATCCGTAACGGCCGAGTTGGAATTAACTTCGTTATCTTCATTTGTGACAACGGTTAATGCCACCCTTTTAGGAACACATGAATTGGGCTAACCCAGGACTATCTGAGATCGGGTAAATCAATCACGCATCAAGAAGTTTTATAACCTCTTGTTTGATAACATCATGGATTTTTGGATTCACTCGTCTCGATGTTGAACTATTGGTTTGAAATCATCCTCCATCAAGATTTTGTGAGTACAAAACTCCGGGTTGATACCCTTAATGTCGGAGAGTTTCCAAGCAATTGCTTGCTTGTGTGACTTCAAAACCTTTATGAGAGCATCTTTTCATCCTTTACTCAAATCTCGGGCAATAATGACGGGTAATTTATCATCGCCCTCAAGAAATGCATACTCGAGATGAGGAGGTAAGTCCTTAAGCTCAACCTCGAAATTCTTGTTTCCTCAAGCGACTTGACTTCCTTATTATGAAGCTCGACGGGAGGGAGAGGAGGAGAAGTGTCCTGATTTAACAACTTCTTTAAAAGAATATCTCCCTCTAGATTAATCTCATTTTGATTAATCTCATCCGGATGAATCACTAGGGTGAGGGATTGATGATGGATCATCATTAAGCAACTTCTCAATAAGAAGTATGTCCCCTCAATGTCAATCGAGCATGATCAATTTCCCATGGAACAGAATCACTAGCCAAGTATGCTTCAATCTCTTCCAAGATGAAGTCTCTTCCCTCAAAAGGAGTAATAGAAGGAGTAGAATTGGCTATGATAGGTTGGGAAGATGTGGTGGGATCCCCATCACGTAATTATGAGAATAACCAAGAACTTCTTGAGAGTACTCTTCAGAAGCAACATCAATGATATCTATTAGGTTAACCGACTTCGGAATCATAATTTGCGGAGTACCTCGAAGTTTGATCAAGGTTAAAAGTACTTGGCTTCATTACCAACACGCGTAATGTGATTTCTGCTCAAATACATCTATGAGAGCCGCGGCCGTTCTCGGGAATCCTCGACCAACAATGAGAGGAACCCGATGATCGGCATCAAAATCAACAACCACGGTCGGTACTGGAAATGGAACTTTCCTACTTTCAAATCGTCCCGGCAATGCCAAGAGGATGGGATATGGAACGATCTGCAAGCTCGAGAGTCATGCATGTAGGAGTGAGTTCCGGAAGAGAAAGTTTCTTCCATCTTGAATAAGGCATCGGGTTGATGCTTGCACCAAGATCCGCTAGGGCAAAGCATTCAACCATTCACGGAAATACACAAGGTAAGAGAAATTTTCCGGGATCTCCAAGCTTTTCGAGGAAGCTTCTTGGGATAGCTGGCGAGTTCTCGTTAAGAGGAGTTTTAGCCATTTCAAACAACTTTTCCTTGTTGCTTAACATGTGTTTGAGAGTGGATGCAAACTTGGGCATCGGCATGATAGCATCCATAAGCTTATGTCAAAATGTAACTCTTGGAAAATTTGAAAAAATTTGTCCATTTGATGACCGGCTTTCTCGCGGAGCTTTTGCTCATTCAAACGTGATGGGTAAGGAATAGAAGATTTGGATTTCGGTTTTCAAGCTGGGCTTTTGGAGGTTCAAAACAACTCACTGGATTTGACTTGGGTTTCGGACAACTTGAGGTTGGACTACCAGAAGGTAGGGCGTGTCTTGTGCCGTGGGCTTGAATAATGCACCTTGTCCATTGTATCCTTGGTAACTTGACTCATTTCTCCTAGTGGAGGAGGCATTGGAGTCGTAGGTCCATTGTGTGTCCTAGGTTCACTTTCTACTACCTTTGGGAGACAAGAAGAAGAGGTAGTAGGAATAGCGAGTCCATCATATGAAACACCACTTACGGTTGTGATCGCATTTGCATAGCCCTCGGGTTAGTGATCGTGTTGCTTTCGAAAGTTTTCTGAGCAGGGTTGATCATTTAAAGACTTCTTAAGATCGGCAATCGGTGACCAACAACTGTTCATTTCATCTTGGGACTTCATGAATTGTTTCAACAACTCATCGGATGATGGTCTGGAGGAACAATGGCGGGAAGTGGATTAGGAAAATTCTGGCCTCTAATGTTAGGATTAGGGCCTTGGTTTTGAAAATTTCCTTGATTAGGATTCATATTCCCATGAAATTGATTCCCTCGATTGAAGTTGTTTTGATGAAGGTTCCCTTGATGTTGGAAACCTTGATTTGGTGCAGGATAGAAATTACCTTGGTTTTGGTAACCTTGGTGCATTCTAGGTTGGTTCGATTCGGTTTTGCATGTTATGATTACGGTTAAAGCCGGGTGGTGCACGATTAGTGTTAGCGGTAGTGTGGTTCATTTTGAGGACGGTATTGATTACCTCCCTGATGCGAACTACCGGCTAGAGCATTGGCTTCAAATGGACTACCATCGGTGGCAATACAATTGTAGTATGCATGAGGACCACCACAAGTAACACAACTCTCGACTTTCTTCACTTCACCATGTGTTGGTGTGCAGTGAAGGTCACTTTCTTTTGGTTAGCAAGAACCAAAGCTTGAACAATATCTGTGAGTTTGTCAATCTTAGCATCGGTGCTAGATGTACTCCGGGGAGTTGAAGAAGAAGAAGGTCGAGCATGAGGCCGATATGTCTTTGCTTTCGGAAAGGCGGACCTGAGATTTGTTCTCAATGATTTGCAAGGCTTCTTTGGTAGTCTTGCTCGGAAATTACCTCAGCGGAGGCATTCAAAGAGTCTTGATTAGTGCAGTTTGAGACCATTATAGAAAGTATCCATTTGCATTAACTAGGTAAAACCATGATGCGGACACTTGCGAAGCAACTCTTTGTAACGATCCCATGCCTCCCGAGCGATTCATCAAATCTCTGAGAAAATTCCATTATCTCATTCTTAAGACTTGTGGTTCGGGATGGAGGATAGAACTCGTTAACAAACTTGGTGACAAGATCTTCCCATGTCTCAATGGAGCGAGGGGTTGTTTCTCAAGCCAATTCGGGCTTGTCCTCTAGAGAAAATGGGAAAAGAAGAAGCTTGATAGCTTCATGTGGGACATTCTTGTACTTGATGGTAGATGCAATCTTGTTAAACCATCGAATGTGTGCATGAGGATCATCCCGCTCAAAACCATAGAATTGGCTTTGGGTTACTAGATTAAGCAACCAGGTTTTGAGCTCGAAAGTGTCGACGATGGTGGGACAACAATAGCATCTCCGTAACCCTCGATGGGTGCTTAGAGAAGCTCATTCATGGGCTTATCTTACGCCATTCGACGGTGGTGGTGGTGGTAGGCGTTCTCGATCCGCGGTGAAGGAGCGAGCGTCCTCTACGTCTCGAGGAATCTTTCCAAGTTCTGAAAGTGGACTTGTAGAGCTGGAAGAACGAGTGCGCATGCACTAAGTATAAAAATCAATTTTCAAAACAAATGCGAGGCAAAGCGACAAGTGAACTTAACCAATAATCACAAATGAAATGGCTTCTTTGAAAAAGGTACACCAAATCACAAGGACACAAAGGCAAGTTTTAAATCGTGGTTGGGAACTTATTATGGTCACACCCCGGTTAGTAGGTGTCTTGCCTTGATTTCGGTGGTTGATTTTATGTATATATTAAGTACCGAAAAGGCGTAGGTAATGATTTGTGCAGATGGTTTAAAAACTTTTGGACAATATTTTTGGTATCGTCTCGTTTAACCAAATCGTATCTCTTTTAAGAATCACCTCAAAGAAAATACAAGATAGAAAGCGTTCCGATTGTTTTGTTGTTTTATATTGTTTTTGGTGTTTTTAACACTTTAGGAAAAGTGCTAATGAACTTTTTGATTTTCTTATAACTTTACAAAAACTTTTTACAAATGGTGGGATATGTGCAAGAATGGGTCTGAAAATGGCTTAACACACGCTAAAGCCTCCCCGGCAGCGGCGCCAAAATTTGATTGGTCCCGAACCGTCAAGTTATCTCACGCAAGCTAGCCACTTGTGAATGACCAACCGTAAGAAACTCAAAACAGCTCAGAAACCAAATACAATTTAGATCAGAGGAATATAGTGTATTCCTGGGTCGTTAAGTCCCACGGAGACTCAATGGTGTGTAAACACTTGATCAGATGATAGAGTGATCACTAAGGATAGTGATCAGTAAAGGTTTTGATGAATTATTACACTACTGATTGATTGGAATGGAATTGGAAACATAATTTGAAAGCACAATAATCAGATAAGAGAAACGTAAATACGTACGTTTAAAAACTACGTAGCGTACAAAATAAAAAGTGAAATTTAAAAAATAAAAGACCTAAAAATATGAAAATAACATTTTTGAAATCCTAAAAATAAAATAAAATTATTAGAAAAATAAAATTATTTTTACCACTATTTAATTAATTATTATTAATTAAAAACTATTTTAAACTATTTAAAAATAACCTAAAATAAAAGAAAATATGAAATAAGGCTAGAAAAATAAGATTATGATTCAGAAAAATCTAAAATATTATAAAACTAATTTTAAAATTAAAAATATATTTTTCACACTTTTTATATATTTATTACTAATTAATTATTATTTAAAATACACTTAAATAATAGAAAATATCAAATAAACCTGGAAAAATAAAATTTTAACTTGGAAAAATCTAAAATATGATAAAACTAATTTTAAAACTGAAAAGATATTTTTTATGCTTTTTAATTATTTATTACTAATTATTTAATACTTTTAACTATTTAAAATTATAATAAATACTAAAAAGATAGAGAAAAATATGAAACTTTTTCTAAAAATAACTTAAGGTGACAGAAAACTAAGAAAAATATAAAAACAAGATTTGCTTATTAATAAGATGAAAAGAAAAATCAAAAAGCTAAAACCTATTAAATAAACACTATCACTGTTTTAAAAATGAAGTTTTTCTGGATTTTCTTTTTGAGAACTACTTAAATACTAAAAATATGAAACTTTTACAAAGACAAAAATTTTACAAACTTAAAATAAGCAGTTTTACAAGCTTATGAGCCAACAGTAGGCTTATTAGCTTATTTTGTGGAATTAAGCTCAAAGAAGCTTGAAAACTGGAAACAAGAGTGGAATAAGATTCAAACAAGCTAGTGCTACTAATATGAAGCTAAAAGATACAAATAAGCACACTGAAAAGCTAGGACAAAGACAATAAGCACTTGGCTTAAGCGAAAAATGGACAGAACAAGGCTACTTGCGGCCCTAGCAAACAAGCTAAAAAATGAAAAACCAAGCTTGAGACTTCAAGATGGCTTGGTTGGCTTTCCAAAGAACTAAGAATCACAAGATTTGACCAACAAATAAGCTCTGTGTGAGCTTATGTTTGAGCTTGTAAAGCTGTGATCAAAACTTCGATATACCTTGAGTGAAATGGGACAAATAAAAAACTACTAGCAGCCCTATTAAATAAGCCAAAAAGCTGAGAATAAGCACTGGAATGAAAAGACAGCTAGGTGAGCTTTCCAAAAAGCCAAGATTCAAAATCTAAGTCTCACTAATAAGCTCTGTGTGAGCTTGTGAAAGTGGACTTAAAACTGGTGCACAGGGCACAATTTTCAAAACAGGTCCCAAAGGAAACTAGAAAATAAGCACTTAATAAGTTGATTCAAAGAAAACTAGCATTTTTCTAATTTAGATTAGCAACTAAACTTTGATATTCCAAGAGCTTATATCCTAAATCTTAATAATAAAAACAGTTGAAATCCTAGAGTTTATTCAAAAGCGACCCAATGAAAATTTTGACTTTTATCAAAACCAACGAGTTGACTAATATGAACTTTGATTTGATCACTGGACTGAATAAGATGTATTAAGATATATAAAGACTGATTTGATCAACCCTAACAACTTACTAACACAAAATCATGCTCATGAATCATGAAGATCAACGATAAGCAACAAAGATGAGATCATATGGTATTTTGACTTTTGATATAACAAGCACTAGTTTTCTTGGTTTCTTTAAGTTATTAGGTGTGTATGTCACACAGAGCAGGCACAAACAAACAACCCAACAAGTCTGCTATGGTCTAAGCAGGCAAATCCAAACACCCTCCAAGCAACTGTTTTGGAACTTTTTCAAAGTAAATCCGATTAAAACCATGAAACTTATTTCAGACCTTATAATATCATGTATTAACACTAGATAAGCATTAAGTAACAACCATAATAACATAAAACTCAATAATGATCTATATGCTATTTAAACTGTTAAAATGAACTTTTTGTAAACTACAAATTTAAAAGAACAACAACTGATTTTATTGGTTAGATTTACTTAATTAGAACTAATAAAAAATAAAACACAAGAATTAAAGCTACTAAATACCCAAGACAGTGATATGCAATAAATGAGCAAAAAGGCTTACAAAAGCTTCCAAGCTCAAAACTGAGATCAAGTACCAAATATCACCCCTATTAGCTTACCACTAAGCTTCTAACCCAAGGCCATCCATAATCTACCTGCTCCATTTGTGAATGCCATTTCCAATAGATTTTTATTTTTCAACTATTTAATTTGTATTTTTGGTGATTTTTGATTTTTGCTTCTAAACTGACTTTTAGTGTTTCTAAAAGCTTGAATAAGCTTTCTAGGAGCTTATGTGATCTATTTCAGTCCATATAAACAACCAATAACAACATTAGCACATTTTGAGATTTTGAAATGAAAGCGCATAAACTTGAAATTAAGCTTAAAACTTGAAATTGATTCTTGCAAAAGTTTAATAATACCTTGAAGAGTTGAAATGCAAAGCTTGAAATCTAAAACATACTTTGAAATTTTAAGCTAAGTGAAAGCGACATAAAAAGCTAAGTTATACTAGATATATCCATACAATGCCTCTCTTCCTTCTTTTATAGACTTTTTGGACTCCTTTGATATCTCTGAATCTTTCCCACTAATTTCCAACCATTGGATTGCACAAAATCATCATAATCGTCCACTTGTAGATTTGGCGCCAATTTCTTCTTTAGCAGGTGTTGATATTAATTGGGTTGGTTTGAATCAATTAAAGGTTTTTGGGTGTTAGTGGAGGTGGAGGGGACAAGGGAAAACCATGACTGGTTTTGTGATTCAGCTTGTGGAGAGGAGGGTGAGCAGATCTTTGGGCGGTATATTGCATGTTTGACTTTAAGTTGACCGTGGCTTATAATAAGCGGGTCAAAATGGATTGTGACAGGGATCAAAATGTATTTTGACCTAGCTCAAGGGTCAAGCCAAAGGGTCAAGGGTCAAGGTGTTGGGCTAAGGTTGGGCCGGCTGGTTGTTGGATTGGATTTGGGCTTGATATATTAATAAGGGTCCGGTTTGGTATATGTTAACACAAGGACTAGAATTGCAAATTTACCAAACTTGAAGGATTGATCTTGCCAACTTTCCAAACTTATCACAAGGACTAATTTTGACAAACTTTGATAGTACAAGGATAACTTTTGCATGAAATTCCATTTTAGAAATCCAAGGACTATTTTTGCAATTTTTCAAAGTTTAAGGACCTTTCACGCCATTTGACCAAACAATCATTCAAGGACCAATTTTAACAACTTAGAATATTTCAGGGACCTTGAATGATAAAACTCCACATTTTGAATTCCGGGGACTAGATTTGACAACTTTTAAAACTTAGGGGGCTAAAAGC
Organism: Chrysanthemum makinoi; assembly: GCA_910596185.1. NCBI lineage: Eukaryota > Viridiplantae > Streptophyta > Magnoliopsida > Asterales > Asteraceae > Chrysanthemum > Chrysanthemum makinoi. The sequence goes on along the minus strand of OU343223.1, from coordinate 162,412,136 downwards.
GCCAATTTTGCAAACTTGAATCATTTTTCATCGATTTTTTTGATATTTTTGCAATTAAAACACATAAAACACTGATTTGTGATATTTTCATCATTTTGATGCATTTTTGAGTGTTTTCAGATGATTTTGCAGTTTAGATTGTACAAAAATGATGAGTATTTAGACACTCATCAGTGCCTATATGAAAACAATTTAGAGTTGCGGTTATCTCGACTCATTTCATGCATAAAATGGTTTTCAACGGGGGTGTTTGGCAAAAATCAGGAGATAACCCAAACGTTCCTTATTCAATGTGGCTTCATTTGAATATACCCCGGAATGCATATTAGTTATGCATTACCTTTAGTATTCAAGAGACATTATGCAAGTGATGAAAAATTTACGTTTCTATGTGTATTAACAATGAAAAATTGTTTTCCTACAAGTGAGAAGCTTTTCAAAATTTTGACATGGGGTTTTTGTTTAATTAGAATAAGGCCTTATAGTAATTATCTTTTAAGTAGTGGGAAACATGATTAGTTTATGCAATGTGACAATGTAGTAACTAATTTTAGTAACTAGTTATGCAATTTGCCAATTGAATTCATGTTTTGTACAAGAATATACATAATCCCCATGTAGTGATTTTGTGCACAAATTAGAATCCTAGACTCAGAATTAAGAGAAGTAATGTAGTTAGGATACTTAGAATGATGTTTTCTTCAGTGTTTAATGGGAGAGAAAGTCTTAACAATAAGGTAGGTGTGTTGTTGATACATTTTGGTAAAGTGGATTGTGAGGAAGAAGATGTTTTGTAAGTAGAATTTTTGCTACTGTTGTCACCATAGACCAGACGTCACCAAATGTTTGGTTTTGTCCGTTTGGTCGTTTGGTGTCGTGGGAACAGTAGTAGCTTTAAGCTAATTTGTTTTGTTTTGGTTGTTCTAAGATTTAGACTATGTTTTAACTACATGTTTGGTTCCATTAATCCTAAGCCAAGTCTAAGAAGATTAAATGGTTCTCGTTTGAGAGGTTTAGTTAGGATGTCGGCAATGTTTTCTTCGGAGGATACTTTCTCAATTGAGATGTTTCCTTTTTGAACATTATCGCGAAGAAAGTGATGGCGGATTTCAATATGCTTCGTTCGAGCATGTTGGACGGTATTTTTGCTGAGATCAATAGCTCCTTTGTTGTCGCAAAGTATAGAGATATCGTTGAGATGAATTCCATAATCCACGAGAGCTTGCTTCATCCAAAGAGCTTGTTGACATGCTTTTCCGGCTGAGACGTATTCGGCTTCAGTAGTTGAGATAGCTAGAGCCGTTTATTTCTTTGCAAACCATGAGGTGAGACAATGTCCGACAAAAGTACAAATACCACTTGTAATTTTTCTATCGACATAGTCACCGGCATGATCCGAGTCAGCATACACTATAGTTTCTACACCCGTTCCTTTGGGATACCATAATCCTAAACATGTCGTTCCATTAATGTATCTAAATATCATTTTCAAGGCTTCTAAGTGTGATGCTTTGGGATCTTCCTGAAAGCGAGCACATAGACAAACACTAAACATAATATCGGGTCTACTAGCCGTGAGATAGAGTAGGCTACCGATCATTCCTCTATATTTAGTGTTATCTACCGATTCACCTTCCTCATCCTTGGTGAGTTTTGTGTCCGAGGACATGGGTGTCTTAGTTGGTTTTGAGTCTTCAAGGCCAAATTTCTTAAGTATATATTTTATGTATTTAGATTGATTAAAGAATATGCCATCTTCTAGTTGTTTAATTTGAAGTCCTAAAAAGAAGTTTAACTCACCCATCATACTCATCTCAAACTCGTCGTGTATGATTTTAGAGAAATCATCACATAGCTCTTGACAAGTTGATCCAAATATGATGTCATCAACGTATATTTGAACTATGATAATGTGTGATTCCTTTTTCTTGGTAAAGAGAGTATTATCTACTAATCCCATGGTATATTTTTTTCTACTAGAAAAGTCTTAAGCCGATCGTACCAAGCTTTTGGTGCTTGCTTAAGTCCGTATAATGCCTTCTTGAGTTTGAAGACATGATGTGGTTTTTCAAAGTCGGTAAAACCGGTAGGTTGAGCAACATATACTTCTTCGTTAATAAACCCATTAAGGAATGCACTCTTAACATCCATTTGAAATAATTTAAAGTCATAAGCACATGCATATGCAAGTAAGATTCTAATAGACTCGAGCCTAGCTACCGGTGCATAAGTTTAAATGTAATCAATCCCTTCTTGTTGATTGTAACCTTGTGCGACAAGCCTAGCTTTGTTTCTAGACACTATACCATTTTCGTCCATTTTATTTCGAAAAACCCATTTCATTCCAATTATAGTTTGATCTTTAGGTTTTGGAACCAATCTCCAAACATCATTTCTAACAAATTGGTTTGACTCTTCTTGCATAGCAATTACCCAAGATTCATATTTTATTGCTTCGTTTATGTTTTTCGGTTCAATGGTTGATACAAAGCAAAAGTAATTACTTTTATTTTGGGCTTGTGATCTTAACGTTCTTTGATTTAGTTGTCCTATGACTTTTTCTAAAGGATGACTTTTGGATTCTTTGATGTTTATAATTTCTTTATTTAATGGTTCATCTTCCTTGTCATTTTCAATTATTTCTTGACTTTCTACAAGTTGATTTTCAACTAAGTCATCATCTACCAAAGGTGATGTTTTAGAAGTAGGTGGACTTTCGTCGAATGTTATGTTCAACGATTCCTCGACTCTCATTGTTTCTTTGTTTAAGACTATGTACGCTTTACTAGTTTGTGAGTAACCAAGAAATATACCTTCATAAGACTTTTGGTCAAACTTGGTGATATAGTCTTTGGTATTAAGAATGAAACATTTAAACCCAAACACTCTAAAATATTCTAAAGTTGGCTTTTTGCCTTTATATAATTCATATGGTGTTTTGTTTAAGAAAGGACGTATTAAAACTCTATTTAAAATGTATGTAGAAGTATCAACGGCGTTACACCAAAACTTTTGAGGTATGTTTTGTTCATTAAGCATTGTTCTACTCATTTCTTGAATGGTTCAATTTTTACGTTCTACAACTCCATTAGATTGAGGTGTTCGAGGAGCGAGAAGTTATGTGTTATACCATTTGTATCACAAAAGTTTCCAAATTGTGTTTCATTGTCTAACTCGCGGCCATGATCCGTTCGGATCGACACAATGTTAACACCTAGTTGATTTTGAATTTTATTGCTATGTATTTAAATTTATCAAAAGCTTCATTTTTAGTTTTCAAAAATAATGTCCAAGTGAACCTTGAGTAATCATCTACTATGACCAAAGTGTATAAGTTTCCTCCTGTAGGATCGAATATATTATTGTGTTGATGATTCGGGTGGTCTTGGATGATCAAAATACATGTTAGCCATTAGAGAGAGAAAGTTAGAGAGTTGGGTGTTCTTGCTAGAGACTTGGTTCTCAAATGTAAAAGGTTAGATTGAATGAAGCACCACCCCTTCCATGGATGGAAGGGGTATTTATAGTTCTGAACATAACGACCTCCTATCGGCTGTGGATCAGGGGATACTGAGTGGGTAAAGACCTGTCCTTCCTCCACGGTGTTACACTACGCTAAACTAAACTAATAACTAACTAATAAACTGATAAATAACGTAAACAATGACAAATCTACGAGCTAACATATGCTAGACCATTATTGGGGTGACCGACTCTTTAACATGGAATTTCCAATTCCTAACAATCTCCCCCTAAGGGAGGTCACCCCATGAAATACATTTTTCTTCCTTGCATTCTATCTTTGACTTCGTTCTTGAGCTCGTAGACTTGAATTTTTCACTTCCGCAATCTTTGTGCTTAAGCAGTGACACTTCATAGTCTGCATATTTTGTACTTTTAGTGTAGGCCTTTAACTGATCCACATCTTTGATGATCTTCGAGGTTTCATTGAGATCATCACCACAACAAATCTCTCGGATAACCATTTTGTTGTGTTGCCATCATGTGAAGTTGTGACTTTCGGACCGACATGCTCACACTTTTGAATCATGACATCTTTCCATCGAGTAGCGGAAGCTTTTCTTGGTTCAAGATATTTGCAGTAGCAGGCATGAACATAGTATAGAAATATCGAGCGGGTTATGTAGATATGCACCGGTCATGATTTCTTCAAATTAAGTGTGGATCTTTGTGAGCATGCGGCTTTGGAATGACTCCTCAATTACGATCGGTACACCGTCCAAATGTACCTGCAAACAACATTAGCAATAAAACACACGAAAGTGTCTTTGATCACTTTCGTTGAATTGAGGTACCACGGCCCACGGTTCCCGTTGATCAAGATACAAATCTGCACTGTGATCGAGGTAGGATTCGAAGAATCTCCTTGACGAGGGTTTCGCGTATTTGTTCTAGCTGTTCTCAAACCGGAACATCTCAAAGAAGACAACACGGGTGAGTGAACCATGATGAATTGAGATTCGATTGATGAAAAATGTTTTGAAAACAATCGCGTATTGCTTAGAAGAAAGAGTTTTGCAATACGACGAAGGTTTTATGAGAAAGATCAATTTTCAATCAAAATACTTTTGTATTTAAAAGAGTACACATTCGACGTGCTAGAGAAAGAAGATTTGCACATCGAGCGGTTTTTCAAAAGTATTTTTCAATCGAAATACTTTTTGTGTTTGAACACATAAGTACACATTCGATGTGCTAGAGAAAAGAAGATTTGCACACCGAACGGTTTTCCAAAAGTATTTGTCAATTCCATTTCCTGGACCAAGGTTGATTCACGAGTGAATCGCCCCATCGTTTCTATCCGGTTGTCACATGGTTGATCTATAGAATAGATCTCACATGCCACCTACCAGGAGCTTGTTTGATGTTGGCTCTAGAAGGCTTTCCATCTTCATTGTGAATATGTATGCATATCACTCGGATGTTCTGGCAATACCACAAGGATAATGCGTAGGACTCTTAATATATACTTACTTTCCACATTATGTGGAACAGCAAGTCTTCAAGAATTTAATGTCCTAATGAGATATTGTGGATGATCTCTTGGCTCTAGACTCAATCGTGCACATTTGGTTCCTATGCCGGAGACTAGGGAGAGGGTCTCCTTCTTCAATATCAACAATCTCTAAGAGAAAGTCGATAGATAATGTCGGTTCCCCGTGAGAATGAAACAAGCCCTTTTAATAGGAACTTGAGTAGCTTGGGAAGTTTAGTGCAGTGCGTCACTGGGTCCATGACGTCTTTTCTTCAATACCGGAGTTACCTAAGTAACCACCAGTAGCATATGTATTGAACCGGTTTTACGCCCTAAGGTTGAATTATTGGAGGGCTATTTTTTTCACCCTTTTCATATTCATTTCTTTTTCATTCTTCAACCCCTTCATTGCTTACCGAGACTTCATAACTAGAACCTTGTTGGGTTTATTCCAGATTACTAGCTCGTCTCGATCCGCACTCTTCCCATTTATCATTTTTCTTCTTTTTTCATCATACCTAAGGACTCTACACTATCTAGTGGATTATCCCTGGGTAGATCCCTCCGGTTCTGGCGGATCGTGGGAACGAATACCTAACCTAACCATCCTTATAACTCCATACATAAAGTAAAATGGTAGGTCTTTTGGTACAGTTCATTCTTACTTGAGACCAATTGAAAAATCATTTGGAAAAACAATCAAGGTACTTGTGATACGAGATCAAAGCATTTTGTACCTTAATAGTTTTGATCATTTAGAAAACCTCCCCCTCAACATGTGCATATGATTTAGAAATTGTTTATCACATGGAGGCAAGAGGACTTTGAAATATTATATTTGATCACAATTTTCATAGAAAAAGCCATTTGATTTTCTTTGGTAAATTCTCCCCTCAATATGTGCATAGGATTTTTGAAATCATTTTATCACATAGAGGCAAGAGTTAATTTGAAGCACATCCACAATCACAAGCGCCATTAAGAAACCATTTTAAAACTCAATCAAGGTACTCTATGTTAAAACATAAACGCTTTTGTACCTCGATAGTTTTATTTTCCTTTAAAATGCTCCCCTCAATATGTGCTTCAAGATTCGAAGGCGTTTAGCACATATGAGAGAGCAGCCTGCACAATTAAATCAAAACGATCACCTTTTATCAAATTTCATTATTAAATCACAAATTCTCCCCCGATCAAAAATATCAAACCCTTTGAGATTTTGGATCCCAAGTGATTTAATTAGGTTTAGAAAACATGGGAGAAAATGTGGCCTTGTCTAAATACTCATCTGGTTTTTGGATAAATCCTCCTCCTCAACATGTGCATTATGTATTTGAAATCGTTTGGCACATGGAGGCAGGAGTGCCTATAAAGGACTAAAACCAATTCCATTTAAAACAGATTTGAGATTTAAATCACGATCTATACCCCGATCATAAATATCAAACCATTTAAGATTTGTGATCCCAACTGATTTAAATCATTTAGAAAACTTTGGGGAAAGACGTGGCAAGATTCAATTTTGAAAGATGACAGAAAAGGACCATTTTAAGACACTAAAGATTGTTAGTGTCAGGTATGATAGTTTTTAAGAGATATTTAAGTAAAATAAAACAATTTCACAATCAAACAAGAACAGAAAAAAAATTTCATTTTGAAAGACCTTGATTCAAAAGAAAAATCATACCATGACATAACATTAAATCTTTAGATCACCACATTTTACCGTACAAACCGGAACTTTTATGAAGAACTATTGTTTGAAAATATTATATTTTAAATCACTCTCCCCCTCAATCGATGACAGAAGTCAATAATTGAGTGACTTAGGTTTTGATAAAAAGAAGTCCGGTGATTTTCAAAAATTAGTCAAATTATTCAAAATTGTTTAAAAATGGTATCTTGCACAAAGATACGTTAGGTGGTTGAGAAGCTTCTGTTGTTGTTGCTGTAGGGTTTGGAAGAAAATACGTCTGCGATGCGGTGAGACTTCTTCTTACGTTACATTTTGAATGCCAACCGAGGTCAAATTAAGCTCTGTTTCTTCAATCACTTAGAAGAAAACCATCTGCTGATGCGGTGAGACCTCTTACGTTGCATTTATGCCAACTCTCCATAGAAGTCCAATTAAGCTCCGTTTCTTCATTTGTCAACCCAAGATATAGTTACCCTTTCCTTTCGGCATCCAATCATCTTCAATTGTGGGATCCGGATAGGGAACATTCTTATAACCAATATACCTGCATACGTTAGTGAACACACATCCAGATATATGGTGGTCGACATCACCCAAACAACAATCGACTAATGAGAGTCAATGCAACATATCAATCAGATCAATTAAATGTATGGGAATAATGTGTTCATCAAACTCTAATCATCTAATCCTAGCAATCATATCCTAGGCACCTAGTCCTTCAACATAGGTTAACATAATTTTAATTAAGCATATTAGGATAATTAAGAAAGCTCGTTAGAAGATATAGATTTGAAAACATTCTCCCCTCAACCAATAACTCATTTTATAAAAGATTTTAAAAGTGCTGAAGTCATTGATTGAGTTTCCAAATTTTATAAAAACTCTGAATCGGATTGATTTTAAGCAACTTATTTACCACCATTTTTGAAAACAACAAATATTTTTCGGAAGAATTTTAGACGGAAAAACATTTGTGTAGGAACAGCAATCCTTCGACATACTTTCCTCATTTTTGTTTTTAGGATAAGTGCACGAAATGTTTGAAAATTGGTTTAGCGCAGCACTTTCCTTTCATGAAGAGCGGGTTGCTATTTGAAATAATAGCAAACCATAGTTTAAGCACGGGTTCTGATCGGAAGTAGCTGCAAGCCATAATTTGAGACATGTTTAGAAATGAATATTTACACCTTCTGCTCGAACTTCATCTATGGTCCCGTGCCATTATTGAATTACATTTCTAAGACCGTAGATGTTATCGATACCAGAAGACATGTCATGAGAAAACATATTTTTGGTATTTTTGAAATTTTCTGATTTTTATGGGTTTTGTTGATTTTATATTTTTCTATTTTGTTTTTGTTGGTTTTATATTTTTGTATTTTGTTTTGATAAATATTTACAAAGATAGAAGATGATATAGTTAAAGAAGATGATGATCGAGTGCGAGATAAGGATATCGAGCGACGTCGTTGAAGATAGAAGTCATCAACTCTTAAACATTCACCATCAAAGCTTCCAGGGCTCTTGAATCGAAGAGAGAAATTTAGCCACTTGAAAGTGAGACTTTGGCAGCTTCCCCCCAAACCGAAAATCCATGTGATGAGCAGATTCGAAGCTCTATTTCAAGCTTTCCTTAGCAGGTGCAGAGAGTACACCATTATCATAAATCCCGCTGCTCCTTTTAAGACCGATAATCGAAATTCTCCATTCGAGGTTATATCATCCAATAGAACATCGAAGCGTTTCATCCCACACTTAAATAAGCTTCTCAAATTTCTTTTCCACTGAGGTCTAAAGCAATCCATTCCAAAAGCGGTGACAAGAGAACAATTCCCCCAAGTAGTTGAATTGAAGCAGTCAATTTCTTTGTATAATGCTTAAGAACTCTCCCGAACACACATCATGAAGGGAATGAAAACACCTTCCCGTGTTCACATTTTTCTTCCCGGATGATCGTGTATGAAGCTCAAGAACCGAAGTACACCAATACCCAAGAGCTCTCCCGAATACACATCATGAGGGAATGAAAACACCTCCCCATGTTCACATTTTTCTTCCCTGATGATCGTGTATGAAGCTCAAGTATCCAGTATACCAATACCCAAGGAAGGAATAACTGATAACATTGAAGAAGCAGGCCAAGTCACTGAATATCTCTGCGGATGAAAATCTCTGCGGATGTCAACTCCGGAATAAGTGATTATATCTCTGAATCACTAATTAAGCCCTCAAGTGAAACAGTGAGCACCCCCAATGTACACACTCTCTCTCCTCTGATGATTGTGATAACAACGAGATCATCACGCACTTGTGTACCTCTTTTATCTTCAGAAACTAACACTTTCATCGCTTCCCCCACATAGTTGGAATAAGAATACTAAGCGCCTTGATGAGTAAAACCTTGAGTTTCTCTGCGGTCATGACATTTGTTTTCCGGGATATCTTCAATCACTTAGAAGAATTAAGTTCATCAAGTTTACTCGCCATGAGTCAAATCTTGAGTTTCTCTGTGGTAATAACATTTGTCTTCCCGGGATATCTTCAATTACTTAGAAGTATTAAGTTCATCAAGTTTACTCGCGTTTAGATGCTCGTCTCCTTACCCCTTGCTGGTTTTGACACTTAGACTCAGCAACTCTTTGTAAGTCTGTATACTAGAAATATTTTTGAGAAGAACATCATTAGCTCAGATGTATCTGTGAGAATCAACTTCTTTGAAGAATAACGTGAGAAAGTCTAATTAGGGATTAAATTTGGCTTTACACTCTTCCCTAATTAGTGCTCTCCCCTAAACCGACAATCTTTATGATGAATGCTTGAATTGAAAAGAAGTCTTTAAATAATCAAATGCAACTCGTCTTTAGTCTTCTAACATGTAGAGAAAAATGTAGAAGACGTAGACTCGACCTTCTTCAAGATTGTCCGAATGGGGAACAGATGTTAACATCTTCAACTCACACCAAAAGCATCCCACCAAAATCATCCCAATTAACTTACATCTTGCAAATCCCTTAACTAAAATCCCTCCCAATCAAACAAGAACAGAAAGATGTTCATCAAGGAAATTAGCAATCAGCCCGCAACGAACACACAAGATGGTAACACCAAACTACCAATCACATCAAACAAGAACAGAGAGATTGTTCGGAATCATCATGTTGATGTATACGTGAAGCATTAACCGGAAGCACTTTGTTGATAAACTCATCAATCCGAGTGAAGATGTCAACCAATGGCTCTTAGAAAAGAAAAACTCCATGTGAAGATGACCCGATAAGAAGAAGCTCGGTTCTTACATGAGTTTAGAGCCGTATGACCATTTATATTCTCAAATATCAATCAACAACGCAAAAAATTCACACTTCTTCTCCCCTCAAGAATTGCATACGGAGATGCCATTCTTGACTAAATAAGTGAAAATCATCCGAATGTTCTATTCACACTTCTCTCCGCAAAATAAGCACATGATGTCGCCATCTTCATTATAATCGAGCACGTGGAATGAGAAAATAATCAGTGGTAGCCCGGTTCACTTTATGACTGAAGCGCATGGAAAAAGCATGAAGCATGTTGATGAGAATGGTCATTAATAAGAAGATTTCTCTTCTTCAGAAGATAAAGCGCACTGGCACGTACACTTTTCTTTTCTTTAGCGAACGAGGCATGAACTGATGTGTTCATAAGTCATAAGAAGATTTCTCTTCTTCAGAAGATAATGCACACTGAAACGTACACATTTCTTTTCTTTAGAGAGCGAGGCATGAACTGTTGTGTTCAAACGTCATAAGAAGATTTCTCTTCTTTGGAAGATAAAGCGCACTGAAACGTACACTTTTCTTTTCTTTAGAGTATGAGGCATGAACTGTAGTGTTCATACGTCATTATCTCTCTCTTTTCAATCTCTTGGCAAACCATGTAATCAATCACCATTATCATTCAGTAGGCTCTTTGTAGTGACAGCTGATGGAGAAAACCCAATATGATGAATTTGACCACGAAGTAAACTAACGAACTTCGTGACTTAAACTTGCACATATGTAACAAAGAACGGTGCCGAGAATTCATGCTCCATTGAATCTCTTAAGTACTCTATACTCTTCAACCAACCAACCATCAAGTAATAGACGTACATTACCTCTTGAAAATCCACAATTGAATTTGACACTGAGCACTACAACGTAACTCCTTAAAGTGATAGTTATTTTTGTGGTAAAAAGAGCCCAATTCCCCCAGAAAAAATAGACTCTCAAAAATAACTAGATTTCCAAGTCTTCGTTTTTGAAAATAAGCTAGAACAAGGATCATGAAGAATCTTCATCCATCCATCCCCTGATATCTTTAGATACTAAGTACACTCGCCCGTGATAATTCACTTCAACCTCAAATAAATAATACTGAATTACGCCGTTGTCACATCTTCTAAGCTGCTCAAATCTAGCCTTCTTTGACATTTAAATGAACTTTGATAATGGTTTCATCCAGACCATGGTCAAAAGCACATAACCCCGTAAAACCATGTAATAACCAAACCGCCATGACGAATATCCAAACACACATCCAATTCATGAAGTACACCCTTTTATCCCTTCTTGAAAGCAGAACCCGTAACACCAGCATCGAGAAGACCCGAGAATACGCTTTCCTTTCTACAAGATGGTTCCATCATCACGGGATTTTACAATTCTATAGTTTAAACCGAGAAATAGTTTCTTTCGCGGGATTTTACAAAACCAAGAATAAACCGTATGATAGTTCCGGATATGCACTTTACAATTACCAGGATGTTTCCATTGTTACGGGATTTTACAAGTCTATGATTTAAACCGAGAAATAGGTTCTTTCGCGGGATTTTAAAAAAATCAAGACAAAACCGTAAACAATGTCTGCTTGAATGTATTATAACAATTTAGGTCTCGGTGAATATCTGTTTTAGGGGAACATGCAGTGGCTCATCTACGATTCATTTACCAATATCAACACCATCATCAACCATCCAATTAAATACTTTGGCAAATACATCCATCACGCATTCTGTCGGCTAATGTAGTGACCACATGGAGAAGTAAGCCAGATATACCAAACTTGATCATGAAGTAGAATTCCCCCGATTTGTTACTTAAACTTGTACTAATCCTTGTGAACAAGAAACGGTGTACCCAATGTACAAAACCTCTTGACAGTCTCAACTGAGTGAGACACCGAAGTGATAGCTACGTTGTGGGTTAAGTGAGAAAGAATCACAAAGCCAAATAATTAGCCAAGTCTTTATCACACTCTGTAAATGCCCAAACAAGTCATCTTCGCGAAAGGTAGAAAGAAAGAAGACGAAGTAAGTAAACTTGCCCGAAAAACCTCACTTCAAAGCCAAATAAGAAATACCGTACAAACAACCCCATAGTCAACATTGTCCAATTTTTGATTCAAGCCGTGACGTAATATCCTTCGTGGAGATGTATACACCAAAGTACCAAAAAATCATAACCCATCGACTCTCATCATCACACCAAATCTCATCATCAAAACTCTTTAACAAATCAGATAGAAACAATCCAATATTGAGAAGCCCATATATCCATTATCCAAGTTCAAAACATATATTACTCAAGCTCGGCCCAGATAACTTAAAGACATTTAGCTCATGAGATACATTAATCCCCCCGTCAAACTATTTAGATCCTATACATAGTAAAACAAGCAAATCCGCTCCGGCCCATCCAAATAGAGTTTGCACGATCCAAAAGAGATAAATGTAGCCCACGTCATATCAACTCAATACATTGAAAGATGTCAACCAACTCAAAAAGCTCATTACCGGTTATATTAACTCGAAAGATATCAACTCAATAAAACGTATAAGTTACATTGAATAAAAACCCATCACCAGATATATCTAATTGGCCCATGAATAGTGAGTAAAACCAGATCCAACAAATCAAACTCGTTAAGGATCCAAATCGGTCCATGTGATAAAACACCCAAGGCCCAAAACAACCATATCGCGGCTCACATAACTCAAGATCTTCAGCCGATCCATTTGATAAATCTACCCTAATTAACCGGTTATAAAAGGCCACAAACACACTCACTTAACCCTAATCTTACTCTTCCAAAAGAAAACATACGCCTCCAAATATTCCCAAGTCACGGATTACTTGAACAAACCCTATAATCTCTCAAGTATTGTTCGCCTTCTTATTCACTCATCACACTCTCCATGAGAACCTTCCTATACAACTCATATCGACCAAGCCACAGGGATGGCTTAGGGTTTTATTATCGAGAGACTTAGATTCGCCACAGGGATGGCATAAAGATGAAGAGGGCTGTGAGTTCGAATCCAAACGAATACTGGTAGGTTAATACATGTTATTCATTATCGTATTATGGACCCTTTTTGCTGTTGAATGATTGAATGAGCAAAGTAACTAATCATAACATTATTGTTATGAATTAGTACTTGTCGGCTCAAAAAATAAATGGAGTTAATTCCATAAACGATCAATGAGGTATTCGTTCTTGTGTGTATAGATCATTCGAGGTCTATGTGTTAGTATAACCTTACACAAATGGAACAAACTGAGATCGAGCCTTTTGAATGTACACGAATCAAGGAATGAATGAACTTTTTGAGTTTTGTTCATTTTCTTTAATGTATTCGAATAGATCATGAGTCAGAGCATCAAAAAATATTGTCGATGATGTTAAAATTCGTGTATAAGGACCTGTGGGTCTTGATATCTTGTATGACACACGAATTAGAACTGAGATCAATTACATTTTTTTTTATGGATCAGTGATGAGTTATTATGGGATGATAGGATCTAGAGATACCTTTACAGCCATAAGAATCTGAGATCATGTAGATGATAGAGATGGTTGATATTGTGAGTCTAGGTCTAGGATTGATTAATGGATACGAATGATATCGTTTTGGACACTGAATTGGCTTTGGTGCTGATATCTTGAATCAACTAGTCAGTTTGTAATCGTTATAGAGTAAAGCACATGGGTGATGATGGTGTTATACTGAGGTCATGATGTTTAATGGTATATGGTATTTTTCTTTGAGGTCATGGTCAGTCAAGTCTTTTCTTCTTCATCATTTCTTCCATTCTGTCTCAAGTCGCTAGGTCAAAGTAAGTCGCTACAACACATACAACTCGCTTCACTTTATCAAAACAAGTCGCTAAATAGTGACAAGTCGCTAGGTCAAGTGTCAAGTCGCTATTGCCTTTAAAGAAAGTCAACAAATCACCAGTCGCTACAGATTTCTTTAAGCAATTCGCTAGCATAACTCGCTACACTAATGCAATGAATCTAGACGACTTGTAAAGACAAGTCGCCACCAGTGAATGTAACAAGTCGCTAGGTAGATTCAATGAATTTGGACTATTATGAGGACAAATCGCTAACTTGATCCGGTGAGTTTTCCGACCATTTTCCGACCATCTTCATCTAAACCCAGAAAAAACATTAAAGATGCACCTTTTTGACCCATTTTGTCCACTCAACATGACCATTTGACATTCAAACTTCAAGGTATTTGGTTCAGCAAAAAGCAAAAGTGATAAGCAAAAACTGACTTGACAACACATTAACACAAGAATCAGTATAAAGAATGACATTTGACCAATATAGGATACAAAAGCTTGTACAAACGGTTTAACCACAATACTCTAAAAACGTTTTCCAACCAAAACAAGTACAACACGCCACGAGCACAATCAAACCGCAATAAATCATCAAAACACAATAACCTGGCTCTGGTACCAATTGTAGGATCGAATATATTATTGTGTTGATGATTCGGGTGGTCTTGGATGATCAAAATACATGTTAGCCATTAGAGAGAAAGTTAGAGAGTTGGGTGTTCTTGCTAGAGACTTGGTTCTCAAATCTAAAAGGTTAGATTGAATGAAGCACCACCCCTTCCATGGATGGAAAGGGTATTTATAGTTACAGACATAACGACCTCCTATCGGCCGTGGATCGGGATACAGTGGGTAAAGTCCCGTCCTTCCTCCACGGTGTTACACTACGCTAAACTAAACTAATAACTAACTAATAAACTGATAAATAACGTAAACAATGATAAATCTACGAGCTAACATATGCTAGACCATTATTGGGGTGACCGACTCTATAACATGGAATTTCCAATTCCTAACACCTCCATAACTTCTTATAGCGGATGGACCAAACAAGTCCATATGCAAAAGCTCTAGACACTTAGATGTGGACACCATGTTTTTAGCCTTATGGCTACTATGAGTTTGTTTACCAATTTTGCAAGCGTCGTAAAAATGTTGGTCATATTTTAGTTTTGGTAAATTTCTAACTAGTTCTTTTGAAGAAAGGTTTTGGATAAGTCTCATATTAGCGTGACCTAATCATCTATGCCAAATAGTAGAGTTATCATCTAAGGTTGTTAGACAAAGTTTGTCATTAGATGTTTTATCTATTTTCATGACGTATATGTTATTTTTCCTAACTCCTTTAGCTATGGTGATACCATCTTTTGGTATTTTACTACCATTTTCTTCAAATAGTACTTTATACTTCTTATCACATAATTGGCTAATACTAAGTAGATTAAATCCTAACCTGTCGACATGAGCAACATTTTCAATAGTTAGGGAGTTATGAGCGATCGTACCTTTGCCAATGATTTTGCTTTTGAGATTGCTACCAAAAGTGACATTACCGCCGTTATACTCTTGGTATGTTGAAAATAGGCTTTTGTTGCCCGTCATGTGTCTTGAGCATCCACTATCTTTTATCCATTCATCAGGTTCTAATCCAACTTTCAAGCATACCTATGATACAAAAAACTCATGCGTTTGGTCCCCAATATCTCATGGGTCCGTTTGGGTTAAACATACCATTTACTTGGTTCATGTATGGAAATGATGGGTAAGGGTTCCATGGCATGTAATTTGGAGTTTGATATGGTCTAGGGAAGTTTTGATTCCAACCGGTATGTTGATTGCTTTTGGGAAAGGGGCGTTTGGCAATAGATGTTTTTGGCCGTTGTTGAGTAGTTTTAGATCTAAATTCATTTCTTGCGAGTCCTACTCCTAATGTAACAACATGTTTTAGTTTAACATTATCCTTGGTTTTCTTTGTTACTTTGACAAATTCACTACGGTCCGTATTGTAAACATTATGTCCTGCTGCAGTCCCCATGACACCAAATGTTTCATCGGACGGAACCCTATTTTTGGGTCCGTCTGGTCCTTGCTGTACTGCATCAGTTTTGACAGTTTGTTTGTCTTTTTCGGCCGTGTTGGTTTGACTATTTAGAATTAGTACTTCATTAAAACCTAGTCCATTCATGTTTCCTGGTACTTTTTGAATTCTAACTATCTCATCGGCACAAGCAATATTTTTGTTAAACCTTTTAAACTTAGAGTTATGTTCGATAAGAACTTCTTATGTGAGTTTTAGCTTTTCTATTTCAAGACTAAGCTCTTGACATGATTTACAATCATTGTCATTTGCTTTCCCTTTTTCTAATTGTTTTGCCTTTTCTTTTAACTCATAAATTTCATTTTCTAAAAATTCCTTTTTAGTCTTTAAAAACTTGTTTTTAGTTATTATTTTTAAGCTAAGCTCACACAATTGATTATATTGTTTTTGCAAGGTGTCTTCATCAATAGAAGAGTAAGATGAGTCGAAATGTACCTCATTTGATTCATGTGCCATTAGAGCGATCTCATCCTTGCTTGGTTCTTCATCATCCTCACTATCACTCCAAGCACCACTTACAAAAGCTCGTTGAGTTTTGCTTTTAGGTGGCTTGGGGCAATCTCCTATTAGATGGCTTGTATCACCGCATCTAAAGCACTTCCTTTCACCTTTTCCTCTTTTGTCATCTCGGTCTTTTCGGAATGGCTTCTTTTCATCTCGAGGTTGTCTTACGAACTTTCATCTTCTTCTAAAGAACTTTTTGAAATCTCTAACGGCCATAGCATACTCCTCATCTTCACTACCGGAGCAAGATTCGTCATCATCACTTGATTCTGTTTCTTCCTTTAGAGCAACAGATTACACTTTCTCTCTTTTTTCCTTTGATGATTTCCGAATCTTTCTCCATCACCATTTCGTGTACTTTGAGGTTTTCGATTAGCTCGTCAAGTGACATTATTGAGAGATCTTTTGATTCCTCAATAGCCGTTACTTTAGCTCTCCATTTCGGATGGAGTGCTCTAAGAAATTTCCTGACAAAGTTCTTACTACGAAAAGATTCATCAAGTGCTTTAAGAGAAGTAATAATAGTATTAAAGCCAGCAAAATCACAATCAATGGTTTCATCTTCAGGGATAACAAATTGTTCATATTGTTGAACAAGAATATCAACTTTGTTATCCTTAACTTGTGAATTTCCTTGATGTGTAATAATCAAAGATTCCCAAATGTCTTTTCCGGTTTCACACATAAATTTTTTTTCATATTCTTTTCTAGGTAAAGCATTATAAAGCATCATTTTAGCTTCATTATTTTTCGCTATTAATTTCTTTTGATCATCAATAGAAATATCTTTTGTTGTAGAACTAAAGTCTCCTTTATTTATAACAAACCAAAGATCTATATCTTTTGATTTTACATATGTTTCAAAACGGTTTTTCCGATAGATAAATCCATTAATTTCAAAGAATGGTGGTCTTTGCATAGATTGCCCTTCTTTAAAGTTTTCGGAATCCATGGATCGTTTCAAGTTTATAAAATACAATATATTTTAGAAATTCTTGAGCAACGAAGCTCTGGTACCAATTGTGGAAAACTAGAATGGGGGCTGAATAGTTTACCGATTAAAAACTTTGTTTTGAACCTTATTGAAAGATCAATTGATATTGATCTTAGATATGTTAGTGAATAATAATCAATATTCAAGCAATATATATATATAGAGTAAATAAGGAAAGAAACAATCAAACCACGACAAGTTGTTTATAGTGGTTCGGTCTACAAGGACTCTTTTTCCTTGCCCTACTCCACTCCCCGAGTCTCACACTCGAGAGTTTAACTTCAATAGTCAACAAGTTCCTTTCACCGGTGGAGAAACCTTTACACTTCGCTTACACACTATTTCCGACACTAAGCTAGATGTCGAGTTCTTTTCCAAGGATACAACCACTCCCACACACAATGTATTTTAAGGACTAAAATACTAACCACTCACACTCACAAGTTTATGATGGTTTGGTACAATAATGATGTATGAATCAAGACTAGATCATACAACAATAAACAAACAAGACTTCCAACTATTTGTTGAAGCCTGAATATGCCTTGATCTTCTTTGCTACAAAAGAGGATCACTATAATGATATGAAACTAAGTTAGAAATGTTAGAGAGAAGGAATATATGTGATTATGCTAGAAAGGGATGAGAAAACAACTTGGTTTGGCTTGCTATTTATAGCCAAAAAGAACAGCAGGCACCACGGACCACGGAACCCATAAAAGGGTTCCGCCCATGTATAATTTTGGTGCCGCCGGGGTCTGATAGCAAGATTACCAAAATCTTACCAAAATCAACCAAATCCATCCAAGATTGTGTAAGATATGTAAAGTCCAAATCTACACAAAATATCTAGTGAAATCCTCTAGAGATTTCAATGATGCACTACATGATGTCATATGTTGTTTTCTATTTTTAGAAATATGTTAAATATAAATACATATGTAATGTTTTGTTTTAAGAAACTAAAATATGCTTGATCTAAAAATGTTAACATACATTATGGTTTAGAGGCATATTAAAAATATGATTAATCAAAATGTAAATGCTTGAGTGATGAAGATATTATTTGAGGAAAAGCTTGTTTTAATATCCATTAAACTTGACAAGCTTTAAGCTTTATAAAAATTAAATTTACTTTTGTCGTTAACAAAACTTAGGTAAAGATCATAAAATATAAATAACGTTTAATGACGATATTTCTATTATCACTTTAGCCCGGTTGTTAAACCTGGCACTATACGCACCGTTCTCAGTTTGGCTGCTTCTAGACGTTGGCCGGTTCACCAGCTTGATGTTAAGAATGCCTTTTTGCACGGGGATTTATCTGAGACTGTTTACATGCACCAGCCCCTTGGTTTTCGTGATACTGTGCATCCGGATTATGTATGTTTGTTACGCAGATCTCTGTATGGGTTGAAACAAGCTCCTCGGGCTTGGTTTCAGCGCTTTGCTACCTAAGTTCTTGGGATTGATTTTACACACAGTCGCTGTGACTCCTCCTGGCTTATCTTTTATTATAGACTAAAATACACCGTTGGTCCCTAAACTTATACCTGCGCATCACGATGGGATAAAAGTGGGGATTTTCATCGCCCGGAGTCCCTTTTCCAAGTTTCATACTCTTAACTGGTCCTTTGACCATATTTTCGTCAGTCAACGACGTTAGTTGCCGTTTGCTTTGTCTTTAGTCCAAGGGCACAATTGTCATTTCCTTATTTCAATTAACAATTTCTGTATTATTGCCACATGTAATGTAACCCTCTTCCCGCCTCATAAACACATAGACTGTATTATTTTTGTCCCAGAACTTTCGTTACAAGAATTATCAGAATTCACAAACCCTAATTGCATGTCACAAAACCCTTGTTTATCATTTATAAAACCGAAACATGGACTTTACTCTATGGAAAGTAAGAAGACATCTAGGTTATCCAATTGATGATACCGTCCTGTACGACTATGCTAAGAAGAAATACTGTACTGTCTTTTTTTTATTATAGTTATTGGAATTTCTAATTGGGGTATTTATTGCTTGGCAATTAAGTTTTTAGAATGCCCTAAACATATATTGACATGTTTTCAGGTGGTAGATCTAATATGTTTAGCATGAGGGTTCATCACAACGATTTCTTTAAAGACTAGGCTGGTAGAATCTACGTTAGAGATATGGAAAATTTAGTTGATTTGGTTGATGTTGATAGTTTGTTAGTCGAAGAGTTGGATGTTCTTATGTATGAATTGGGTTATTAGCTTGGTTCAAAAAATTACTATTACTTTGTTAAGCCTGGTAGTAATTTAGATGATGGTTTGTATAGCTTAAGTGAGAGTGCAAATTTAGAAATATTGAAAGATCTTGTTGATGACCATAAGATGATAGAAGTTTATGTTGAAAATGGTAAGAAAATATTGGATGTTGATGAAATGTCACCAAAGTCAATTAGGACAGTTATTGTTGATGTGGATGCAACAAAGAAAAAGGCAGCTCTTGCTATTGTTCCATATTGCTCAAACAAATTGTTCTTAGAAAACATTGTTAATAAATATGTGGTAGAGGATATATATCAAGTTACACATCAACCTTTGGAAGTCAATACTTTGTGTTAATACAAATAAGCCGTAAAAAGTTTATTTATATTTTATGATCTTCTAATGTTTTGTCGATAACAACGTAAAATCATTTTAACGAAACAAATAAAATACGTAAATGGTTTAAGCCAATAGTTTACTAACATACTTATATTTTCATATAAATCACTAAACAAGTAATAGTGCTTTCATGATTTAGTAATGCATATTTACAACAACTAGTGTTTACATATTGGGTAGATATATACATACTTAGTATGTATTATAATGGGTAATAGATTGGGTAGAAGTTTAAGTATTTAACCCATTGACTTAATACATTGAATGTAGTTGGGTAAAACCCAAAGTCCATGATCCATACCCATGAAGCATAATCTATAACCCATAACCCATTGCATGACATCATGCATAAGTCATAATAGGTATTATCCATGACCCATGGAGCTAACCCATGACCCATGGAGCTAACCCATGACCCATTGACTAGATGCATTGCATCTTCTAGATACATTGTATCTACTTGGATACCCATGGTCTAAAGCCTATGACCCATGAACCTTAACCCATGACCCATGGCCCAAAACCCAAGGGTAAAGAGGAGTGTCTCACGGATCCCTCTGAATACACTAGACGAATCCCTCAAGCAAGGGATCCGTGGAACAGTAGCATATTTTGTCTATAAATAGTGAGCCATTTCTTCATTATAACTCACTTCTTTCACACACATTTTCTCTTAGTGTTGTAAACTCTCTAACCTCAGATCTAAGGGATCTTTCTATGTAGTTTTATGTTTGTGTGATTCTCTAGGTTCCTCTTAAAGGCGAGATCACCACCTCTTGAAGTTGAGCAAGCTCAAGTCCATGGGTTACCAAGCTTCATCATCATCAAGACTACTGATGGTATCTTGTTGATAGTTCTTTCTTCCTCTCTAGAAGTGTTGTGTCTAAGGCATTAGTGAAGGATGCCAAAAGGGTCAAGACGAAGGCATTAGTGAAAGGTTCCAAACGTCCGTGTCAAGGGCATTAGTGAAGGATGCCAAAAGAGTCAAGTCAAAGGCATTAGTGAAAGGTGCCAAAAGATCATGTCAAAGGCATTAGTAAAAATGCCAGGGGTGTACAATCGATATGGTGCATCGATGTACAAATAGAGATAGGTTGTGTCCAAGGATATTGATAGCCTTGATGATGTTGTAATAAGGAGTTGGTCTCCTTTGGGATAGGTGTTGTGTAGTGTTGGGTAGTAGTTCCAACTTTGTAATGGAACTCGGTATCTAGCCTTGTACCATATAGAGTGTAGGCGACGTTGTGATAGGTTTGGTTCTACCTCGTGGAAGAACCCGGTGTCCAGCCTTGTACCGGAAAAAGAGTAGGCGACGTTGTGAAGGCTTCTCCGCCACAAGGAGTTTGTGTTGTGTAGTGATTACGAACTCTCGAGTAGGTGACTCGGGGAGTGGAGTAGGGTAAGGAAGGTGTCCTTGTAGCCGAACCACTATAAACACTCGTGTCGTGGTTTTGTGTCTCTTACTCCTTACCTTTGTATTACATATTTACATATCTATCTATCAACATCCAACATACACATTTAAATAGATTGACATAAGTCGATCTAAATATTTTTAAAACGAAGTTTTAATTGGTCAAACTATTCAACCCCCCCCTTCTAGTTTTCCACACTTTGGTACAATCTAGTCAGATGCCAGAAATAGAATCCTTGTTTTCATCTGTAGAGGTCTGTCAGAATGAAGATGTTGTAGGTGATGTCAACCAGCATATAGATAAACATGTTGAGCATATCCAAATAGATAGTCCTGAAGAGGTATGTCAAAATGATCAAGAATTAGGTCATCAAGAGGAGGAAATATGTAATCCTGTTGAGCATATCCAAAAAGGTAAATCTGTACAGGTATGTGAAATCAATAAAGCTTTAAGTGATGACAATATGAGTGAAACAGATAGTTATGTGAGTGATGATGATGATATTGAGAACAATCGTGATGGAAACACAGTTGTCGATGAGGCTAATACTTTTGAGGAGCCGGATTTTGATGTTAATCTGTTCAAAGTGACTGAGACTCTGAATTACCATATATAGGTACCTCCAGCCAGATACTGATGATTTTTTAAGAAAAACGAGTTGGATATGTTAGATGATAATGATTTTGCAAGTGGTTTTGAGAATGAGGATGAGTATGTTATTAGGAAGAAAAAAATGAGGGCATACAAGAAACAAAAGTTAAGTGAGGCAGCACAAGTAGAGGATGAAATATATTTTTTACGTGGTCAAACTTTTATGCTGCAAATGAAGAGAAAGATAACATCTACACACTTTCAATAAAGACTAGGAGGAAATTCCAACTCATTAAGAATGACAAACAGAGAATTAGGGTTAGGTGTCTTGGAAAAATACCTTTTTGTGGAATAACCGAAGGTGTTGGGCTAGGAAAGACCCCAAGAGGAAAACGGTCCGATAACTAGAGGCCTTGGAAGGGATGTATATTTGCGATCACTCAAGGAGCAAGCAATAGATTGCCCATGGTTGTTGTATGTAGCCAAAAATACAGATAAAGATGTATGGATTGTTCGAACTTTCAGGGATGAACACAAATGTTTGCAATCAAGAGATATTAAAGCTTGTGACTACAAGTTTCTTTCAAAGCAAATAGTTGACCAAGTTCAAGTCAATCGATATTCCAATAAAACATTCAAGATCATTTCGATGCTTGAGTTTGAAGTTGGTGTCTATGCAAAGGCATTAAAGGCAAAAACAAAAGAGAAAATGAGATTAGGAGTGATCATAAGCAGCAATACACCCTTTTAAGAGACTATGTTGAAGAGTTGCAGAAAACAAACCCAAATACAAGAGTTAGGATAAGTGTATAAATTGAAACAGATGCAACAAGTCCAACCAGAGTTTTCAAGAGAATGTATGTAAGCTTAGGTGCTTTGAAGGAAGGATATAAAGCTTGTCAAAGAGAGTTGTTGGGGTTAGATGGTGCTTTTGTGAGGGGTCCTTTTCACGGCGACATCTTACGGCATCGGTATAGACAACAACAATAGAATATACCCTTTAGCCTATGTGGTTGCAGAAGCTGAAAGCAAAGATTCATGGATTTGGTTTCTTGAATGTCTACGAGATGATCTTGACTTGAAACCAAACTCAAACTACACTTTTATCAACGACAGGAAAAAGGTGATGTTACCTTTTAGTTGATTAGATTCACTTGTATTTTCGATAAATGCTAGTTTTATTAGTAATGAATTGATGTTTATTTGTGTAGGGTATCGTTCTAGCATTAGCAGCAGTATTCCCTAGTGCTAAACACCGATATTGTTTGAAGCACATCCATGATAATATGAAATTGCAATGGAATGCTAAAGCATACAAGGAACATTTGTGGAGATGTGTAGCAGCAACAACCGTCCAACAATTTGAGGCAACCATCTTTGGCATTCAAGAGGTTTATCGAACCTGCCCATGCTTGGTTAAGTAAGATACCACCAACCCATTGGTCAAGGTCGCATTTTTCATGTACTAACCAAATCTATGTCTAAGTGTACATCTTTTGTTCTACGACATTGTTCAACATTGTTGTTTGTATAAATCAAACATGTTGTATAATTGTGTAGGGAGGGCTCATTCTGATGTGTTACTTAATAACATGTGTGAGGTGTTCAATGGGAAACTATTGGGAGGTAGGCACCAACCCATCATTACTGCTTTGGAATACATTAGAGAATACTGTATGAAAAGAATAGTGAATGTTGTGAATGTGATTTACAAGTGTACCGGACCATTAACACCAAAGGCAACACTCATGTTAGACTTGATAAAGAAAGAGGCTTATAAGTACACCGTTTTACGAGTTGAAGGAGATAAGTATCGGTCAGGTGGATGGGGAGATAAGTTTTTTGTGAATGTTGAAGCTAGGGCTTGTATATGTAGAAGATGGGAGCTTACAGGTATGCCATGTAAACATGTTGTTGCTACCCATCGGTGTATGAGGTTCAATGGAATGAAAATAGGATCTGTTGAATCATGGGGTCATCCATGTTACTTGCTTAAGACTTGGGAAGAAACTTACAAACACCACATCCAGTCAATAAATGGTTATCAACATTGGAATAAGTCACAAGTTCCTACAAGTATTCTTCCACCTAAACATCATAAACCATTAGGTAGGCCACGAAAGAAAAGAACTAGGGCTTTTACTGAAAATGATAATAGTGACAAAACCAATAACTTGTCACAGTCTAGTAAGAGTGTGGTTTGTGGTATATGTGGCAATCTTGGACACATGAGGAAAACATGTCTTGGGCAAGAAGGTGTAACAGGAAGTCAAGGCAGTACACAACAGTCTCAAAAAACAGGTTCATCCCAGCCAAAAGTTAAAGCAAAGAAGAAGGCAAAGGTTACATGTCACAACTTTGAAAGAAATGAAAAACCTCAGTGTTAAGCTGATGCTCAATCTCAAGGTGATTTTCAGCCAAGTGTGGTCCAGTCTCAATCTGGAAGTCAAGTTGATGCTGCTTCTGGTGGGTCTCCAAAACAATTTTGGACTAAGACCAAGATTATAGTAGCAAACTTGTCTTCACCACAAAAAAATGTTGGTTAAGCATATGAAAGCCAATGTTTTCCATCGAATATGTATTCCCCTAAACATTATTTGCTGTCTTTAAACAATGTCTGTTTCTGAACTTTGTAGACTACAAAATTTTGTGCATTTGGAAATATATCCATTTGCATTATGTATGAAATCATGTCATGTTAGTCTATGGGTAAAATTGTGTTTTTATTGTATTGATTTGCCACTTTATCGTGTATTTCTACATATTGTTACTAGTTCATACGCATATTAACTGTTGACTTTTACAAAGTCAATTACTGTTCACCCATCTTTGAAACTTCATACGTCTATGATACTTGGATCTATTTTTCTTGAATATGTGTTTTGAGTTGGATATTGTTATTCTATTATCACAAACATCAATGAAGAATAAAAAATGGATGAACAACACCATATCAAGTTTATGTTGATACTCAAAAGTGGTGTCTGTTCATCCATCTCTGATCATTCATCCATCTTTGATAGTTGTATCTGTGTTATGAGTTTGATCGTTTTACTAGTATTTGTGTGGCAAGTGAGGCGGATATATGAATTTTTGGGGCAAAGGACCTATTAGTAAAGGCAACACAGTATAAGGACCAAAGCATAAAAGAAATATAATATTACCACTGTACAAGTTTAGGGACCAACGGTGTATTTTAGTCTATATTATATGTTGATGATATTGTATTGACTGCTTCTTCTGATGGCTTACTACAGTGTATTATTGCATTTTTACATCAGGAGTTCCCTATGACAGATTTGGGATCACTAAATTATTTTTTGGGTATATATGTTACACGTTACTCTTCTGGTATGTTTTTATCTCAGCGCAAGTATGCTCTGAGATATTCTTGAGCGTGCTCACATGCTAGGCTAAATTTCCCGAGCCGAGCTTGAGCTCAGAATATGAGACTCGAAACGAGTTCGAGCTCGAGCTCTGACGGGCTCGAGCTCGGCTCGACTCGTTTCCACCTCCTCTAGATTATAGTTTTGGTTTTCATAACCTTTAATGAATTTACATTAGTTTGTTTTGATTACGCAATCGTTAATTGTTGAGCTAATGGTTAACGTCATCTTTATGTTTTTCACTTTGGATGCTAACAAATGATAATAGAATTGTAGAGTTTTTTTTTTTTTTTTTTTTTCCTTCTTTTTAACCTTTAAGAGCACTCGGTGTGGTAAATTTGTACATGCGTTAAGGGTGACGTGGAGGGTTATTAACGTGTGTTAATGCCATGTTACCATATTGTGGTCTTGTGTTATGTCCATGCGTTGCCTCACACGTTATCATGGTAATGTTGCGTTAAGGTTGAAATGAATTAAAAAATAAAAAAATAAAAAAAATACATAGAGCCCCCCTTAACGTTACATATTCAGCCCCTCAACATGTGTTGATTCATTTTTTTTCCTTTTACCTTTTTTTTTTCTTTTTCTGATATATATGAGAGTGAATGGGTTGATTGTGTGTGTTAACTCTGTGTGTGTGCAGGTGAGAAAGCTTTTTTTTTTTTTTTTTGGTGGGCTTTGGTACCAACCGTTTTTCTAGGATGGGCAATGCTAAAGGAAGATATCATCTAGGGGTGGAAATGAGCCGAGCCGCTCGTGAAAAACTCGGGATTGGATCGGTAAAAAGCTCGAACGAGCCGAGCCTAAACGAGCTCAAGCCCGAGCTCGAGCCTAAGTTGCAGCTCGTTTATTAATTGAGCTCGAGCCCGAGCTTTACATACGAAGCTCGTTTGGGCTCGCGAGCCTAAACGAGCCTAAACAACATTATGATTTTTAAGTATTAAACATATATGCGAGCCGAGCTCTAGGTTATTAACGAGCTCAAATCGTATAAACGAGCTGAGCTTGTGCATAAACGAGCAGAGTCTATATAACATACCACAAGCCGAGCCTATTTAACTTTTCATGTCCAAATTGTATAAACGAGTCGAGCTCGAGCCGAGCACGAGCCTATATAACTTACCACGAGCCGAGCTCGAGCTTAAAGTTTAAGGCTCGAAACGAGCCAAGCTCGAGCTCGAGCCTTTTAAAACTTAAACGAGCCAAGCTCGAGCTCTCAAGGCTCGGGCTCGACTCGACTCATTTTCACCCCTAATATCATCTATATTTGGCCAATTTACAACTTATTGATGCACGTAGCATTTAATAACAGAAATTGATATGTTATTTGTATTTTCTTTTATATATTTATAGTTTTGTAAAAAAAAAATTAAATGTTATTTGTAATTTTTAAATGTTATGTTGTTTATTAAATGAAGTATTAGTTTAAAGTTGAATTTGTAAATTTTATTTTTTAAAGAAAAGTGAGGCACAAAATGTTGAGTTATGATAAAGGGGTGTTTTTTGAGTGTTAAGATTAAAAAGTTAAAGCTAATGTGACGCTGACGCGGCACTGACTTAAGGTTTAACTTGATGACACCCTATGCTCTAACTGAAGAAATAATTAGTTTAAGAAAACTGTGAAGTCATTGACAAGCTCATCTGAATGTTTTTATTTGAGCTTCTAGCAAGCCCATAAGAGCAGTAGGTGTGGCACTCGCCGACCCTCGTCGTGCCACGGTGGCAAATTCGCCGAGCCTCGCCGCGACACCATGGCCCTCTGTCGTGGCCCTCGCCATCTGCACAACGAAGGTATTTCACTTGACATTTTTTTTCTTTTAATTCTTAAGTGTTTTTATGTTTGTGTGTTATGTTTTCTTTTAATTCTTAAATGGATGAAAAAGACAAGTGTGTGTGTATGTACTGTGTGTTTTGGTGAAGAAGATGCAGTTTTTTTTTAAGTGTTGTTAATAGCAAATGATTGGGCTTGTTGATTTTTTTTAGCGCTAGGCTGGTTAAAAAGTTTTACATTTTTTTTAATTGTTTAATTTATTACTTTTTTAGAAATATATTGTATTGTATTTTTATTTTAATTAATAAATTTAGTTTATTTGAAAATTTGAAAAAAAAAATAAAGTTGTAAGTGATGGGCCTCAAATGAGTAAGTTAATGTTTGTTGTGAGTGAAGGGGTTAGTTGTACAGGTTTGTTATAGTGATGTGCCACAGGCCCCGGATGAAGAGTTTTGCTTAGCCATGACGCCTAGAGCTCTAAGTGCTCAAATGTGGAGATCAATGTTAGCAGCAATTTAATGTCTGTTGTTTTGGATACTTCTGGGTACTAGTAATGACATATTTTATACAGTTCTCAGTTCTTTCAGATGGTAATCTTTTGATACAGTTTCTGATCAAATCTTAAAACATGCTCTAAAATGACATATTTTATATAAAAAAAGAAGAATGAGTTGAATATTTTAAAAAAAGCACAATTGCTAAATAAAAAACTTCATTAAATAATAGGGGCTTATATCAGCCAACAAAATTATCCCCACAAAACAGGGATACCAAAAGCCAAAAACATAATTGTGTCAAAAGCATAGCCAAAGTAACATAGTTAATAAAATACTTAGTCGACCTCCTCAATCTTAGGGCCAGCACCGTTTGCACCAGCAGGAACATCATCACCCATAGATGCACTAGCAGCATCCCCAGCTCCACCTTGATACATCTTTGCAATGATCGGGTTACAAACACTCTCAAGCTCTTTGACCTTGTCATCAAACTGATCAGCCTCGGCAAGCTGGTTGTTATCCAACCAAGAGATCGCTTCATCAATCGCATCCTCAATCTTCTTCTTGTCGTCCAAGGTAAGCTTCTCCCCAATCTTCTCATCCTTGATCGGGTTTCTCATGTTGTATGCATAATTCTCCAATGCATTCTTAGACTCGACCTTCTTCTTATGCTCTTCATCCTCTGCCTTGCACTTCTCAGCCTCTTGAACCATCTTCTCAATTTCATCCTTTGAAAGTCTTCCCTTGTCGTTGGTGATGGTAATCTTATTCTTCTGCCCCGTGGTCTCGTCTTCTGCAGAGACATTGAGAATGCCATTGGCATCAATGTCAAAGCAGACTGTGATTTGTGGGACACCTCTTGGTGCAGGAGGGATGCAAGAAAGCTCAAATTTACCAAGAAAGTTGTTATCTCTTGTTCTCGTTCGCTCACCTTCATAGACCTGGATCAAAACACCTGGTTGGTTGTCGGAGTATGTTGAGAAGAATTTCTCTTTCTTAGTTGGGATGGTTGTGTTTCTTGGAATCAAAACAGTCATGACACCACCGGCTATCTCAAGTCCAGTAGACAGAGGGGTGACATCCAAAAGAAGTAAATCTTGAACCTTTTCGTTTCCCTCGCCACTCAAGATAGCAGCTTGGACTGCTGCACCGTATGCAACCGCTTCATCCGGATTGATGCTCTTACAGAGCTCTTTACCGTTAAAGAAATCTTGAAGTAGCTGTTGTACCTTTGGAATCCTGGTAGATCCACCGACTAGAACAATTTCATGGACTGTACTTTTGTCCATCTTAGCATCTCTCAAACATTTCTCAACAGGCTCCATACACTTCCTGAATAGATCCATGTTCAGTTCTTCAAATCTAGCACGAGTAATGGTGGAATAGAAATCAACACCCTCATACAAAGAATCAATCTCAATAGTGGTCTGAGCAGTGGACGATAAAGTTCTCTTTGCTCTTTCACAATATGTCCTCAACCTCTTAAGAGCTCTTGGGTTCCCGGTAATATCCTTCTTATTTTTTCTCTTAAACTCTTGCACAAAGTGATTCACCATTCTGTTATCAAAATCCTCACCACCAAGGTGAGTGTCACCATGTGTTGATTTAACCTCAAAAATACCCTCTTCAATTGTCAAAAGAGACACATCAAAAGTACCGCCACCAAGATCAAAGATCAGCACGTTCTTCTCACCAACGATGCTTGCTTTTTTGTCAAGACCATAAGCAATCGCGTGGCCGGTTGGCTCATTGATGATACGCATGACATTTAGACACGAGATCACACCAGCATCCTTGGTTGCCTGCCTTTGTGAGTCATTGAAATAAGCGAGGGGCCGATGACCACAACATTTTTCATTGTTGTCCCAAGAAAAGCTTCAGCAATTTCCTTCATTTTGATCAAAACCATTGACGAGATTTCCTCTGCAGAGAATTGCTTCTCTTCACCTTTGTAGTTGACAGCAATCATTGGTTTCTCAGCAGGACCAGAATTAACCTTGAAAGGCCACAACTTGATGTCACTTTGTACAGATGCATCACTAAATCTCCTACCAATTAGACGTTTGGCATCTGTTTCAAAATAATGAAGTATGCATGAGCTTATAATCGAATATCAAGCAAACTAACCAAAGAAAGAAAACCAATAGAAAATCAAAAGAAACAATAATAATGATCTTAATACTGAAGACATATAACTTATACAAGAAAAACCAATTTCCACTATATACATTCAACTAAATACAGTAAAGCCTACTAGATTATGGTTTCATTAGCCAAAAAAAATTTTAGAACTAAATAATGCATTGATTTGAGACATGCTAAATCGTTGAAGAGTCGCTTATCTATAGAACCCCTAATGTTATACTTGTATCTACAAGTATGCAAACCTCGTGGAACAATTAAAAAGCTTAGAACATTGGCAAACTAAAAACAAGTCAAGCACTATTTAAAAAACCTTAGACTTTACTATGCAAATAAACTTTAGAAAACGGTAAAAAGCTACTAAACGCATAGATAACCCATAACAGCATAAACAATCATATAATCTAGACATAGCAAACCTTAGAAAAAATACCGTAATGAAGCACTCAGATCAATCAAAAAGCTATTTAAGATACAAAAAAAATGATATAAGGCTCGAGCTGTATAAGATACAAATGATTATAAACACGCAGTCTATCAAAACTAATAGTTCAATCCATAAGAGCTTGAAGGTTATCCATAGAATCCAACTTGTGTACTAATTAAAGAAAATTATTGTTCAACTATGAATACAGTATTTTATATGCAACCTCATAGAAATCGCCCATGAAAACAAGCCAAACAACATCAACAAGCCGTCAAGTCCGAAAATAAAACCCTATAACAAAACCTTCAAGACTCAGCTATGAATACACTATTTATATGGAACCTCGTAAAAATCGCATTTCTCATCTAAGAGAACTCAGAAGATTTTGGATGTGTGTCTCCCAGAACAGGGTAAAGACAAGCAGTAGCAACTGCAAATACCACTAGGTGGTTACCGGATATCACTTGAAATCATGTTATCGCTTTCCAAAGTAAACTATTCGACCCTATGCCTGGGTTACACGAATATCTACTTAGGATAAGACCAAATGTTAGTTATTGAAATAGGCACAAATCAATAACCCTTGCGCATATAAGTGTTTAAGCTTTCAGGTTTGTTTCTCACGGTATTGTACTTTTTTGATGTGTCTTCAAAATGAGATGACACTCTCTATTTATAGTAGAGAACACTCAACACTAATCAATGGACATTATGTGTGATTAACGGCCAATTAATTACCCATAATAAACCTCCATAATCATAGAAATAGTGGTTACATGACCAAATAAACGTGGTCATAAAACAATCATAACAGCCAATTGAATGAGTCAAAGCTATTACAAAATAATTACTGCAACACTACGAGTAGGAACCATTACACTAACAGCAGGAACTGATTCGATCCCAGACCGTCAAGTTTTCTCACGCAAGCCGGCCACTTGTGAATGGCCGACCGTAAGAAACTTCAAACAGTCTGGAACCAAATGCAATGAAAATCAGGAGAGTATAGTGTTTCCCCTGGTCGTTATGTCCCAACGAGCTGTGCGAGAATAGTCAAACGAATAGTGATCAAGAGATTTGAACAGAAAAGAGTTTTTGAGCGATTATAATTCTGAAAGAGCAAACAAATTACGGGGCTTAAATGCAAATTAAAGGAAATTAAAAAGATTAAAAATATTAAATAAACGCTATCACTATTTGCAAAATGGTGTTTTTGATTTTATGTTTTTATAAAACTTTAAATTAAAACTACGTAACGTACAAGAGAAAATGTGAAAATGAAGCAATATTAATCCTAAAAATATGAAAATGATATTTTTACAAACCTAATGATAAAATAAAATTTATAGAAAAAGAAAATTATTTTTATAACTATTTATCTAATTATTATTAATTAAAAACTATTTTTAACTATTTAATAATAGCCTAAAATACAAGAAAATAGGAAATAAAGCTAGAAAAATGAAATTATGACTTAGAAAAATCTAAAATAACAAAAGAGAATTTCCAAAACTATTTTTGTATTTTTATGATTATTTTTCTATTTTCTATGAATTAAAAACTATTTAAAACTAATTAAATTACTTAAAAATACAAATTTAACTAAGAAAAATCTGAAAAAAATATTTTTTTGTCTTTTTATATTTATCTTAACTTAAGAAAAATGAAAAATTATTTTTTTGAAACTTTTCTGAATTATTTGTATTAAATGCTAATTAAAAAGTACTAAAAATTGATTTAAATTAAGAAAAATATAAAGCTTGACTTGGAAAAATATGAAAAATTCAAGAAAAGCCTAAAATAATATATAGAATCTAGGAAAAATGGAAAAACATGTGGTTGTTTGTAAGAAAATGCAACTGCAATGTAAAGTGCTTAAAAATAAGCACTTAGAATAAGCAATAAGCCACCAACAAACACCAAACGTCTGAAGCTATATTATGCTAAAAGAACCAAAATGCAACAAGTATTGACTGCTCTAAACCTCTGGAATTCAAATTGCTAAGATATGAATGATTTGGCAAAGTGCAAAAATGGGTTTACGGGGGCCTACTTGACTATAAAATAAGCACTTAAATAA
This sequence comes from Chrysanthemum makinoi, assembly GCA_910596185.1. Lineage (NCBI taxonomy): Eukaryota > Viridiplantae > Streptophyta > Magnoliopsida > Asterales > Asteraceae > Chrysanthemum > Chrysanthemum makinoi. Next base: position 162,379,739 of record OU343223.1, on the reverse strand, counting down.
GCTAGAAACTAGAAAACAATTGAAGGATCCTAAAGAGGACCTGGCCAAGAACCTATAAACCAAAAGCTAGGCCTGGACAAGCTCAAGTGAGCTCGTGCAAGAGTTTGCACAATCCACTGTCTGGACTTCGGTATCAAGTGAGTCGGAGTTACGCAGAACACCTCTAACCATGTTGACAAGCAATTTTGGAGCTTTTAGAAAATTCACAAAAATATACAAAAATCACAATAATAAACTAGACCAGTAGAACTTTTTAAAACCACAAGTTTCATTTGATTTGGAAGCCAGGCCGAGCTCAAGAAAATTCACCCTAGTTGGGCTCAAAACTGATTTTCAGTATTTGACTTTTTGATAGATTTGAAAGGTTTGACTTATATGAACTTTGCAACTGATTTTAATGACTGAAATAGATGTAATATGATGAAATGAAACTACTACAATCTATTTCTAAGATTTTAGAACATAAATCAAGCTTTTGCTTTTGTAAAACTCAAGCAGTTAAGTTATTAAGACAGATACTTGAGTGATTTTGACTTTGAGTATCTGCGAGCACAAGATTATGACAGATATGAGTATATTAGAGCATACCAAGCTTAGAGCAACAAGTTTTAACAACTGAGCAAGCCTAAAATACTGACTAAAATAAGATCCAAACACCCTGAATACCGATATGCAATTTAAAAGAAAATTATAACGATGAACAAGCTTGTAAAATAGATCAAATTGAGTTTAACTACTCTAATTATCATTAAATAACCAAGACTAAACTAGTGGTAACCACAGATACATATACAAACACAAATTGCAAGCGGGCGAAAATGTAAATGAGACAGATACTCATACTGTCCCGCTTGTTTGCAGGCTAAAACCAGAACCAAACCTATTCTAACCTAGTCTATTTCAACCCCTCCAAGCTCTGCATTACCCAGATTCATCACCATTTCCAATTTAGCATCATGAGTTGACTTTTGTTGACCATCATTCAAAATTGATTTAATACGTTTCATAAGCTTATTAAAAGCTATAAAGAGCTTAAAGGAACTTATCGATCTTAAAACAAGCTAATAAGAGCTTGGACATGAGAGTTTGAGACTGAAATTTCAAACAATAAGCATAAAACTTGAAACCATACTAAATCATTGGAATTGAAACTTGAAAATGTATTACAATGATTTTCCAACTAAGGTTTAACACATAAGCTGAAATTACAAGATTTTGATTTAAACAAAGACATTTATTTAAAAAACGACATAAAAGAAAATTTATAAAACTAACTACTCTTTTTTCTTCTCTCTTCATCCTCTTTTATACTCCAATATGTCTTCTCCTCTCTCTTAGCTAATCCCATCTTTTCATGGCCATTGGATGACTCAGAGTTGATTTGGCCATTGATTGCATTTTGGCGGGAAATGGTTTATTTGCGATGGGTTGAGATTGAGTGTTAGGAGGCATTTAATGTCTTTTGGATTGTTAGGAGATGGAGTGATAAGGAGGGATAAAAAGGTGGCGGAATTGGAGGGTGTGGGTTGGTATGCGGGTTTTGCGGAGAAAGCAAGTGGGAAGAAGAAAAGAAAATGGCATAGGGTGTTTGTTTGACCAACTATTTGGTGGTTTAATATTATGAAGGGGTCAAATGGAGGGGTCCAAATGGGTTATTGGCTGGGGTCCAAAGTAGTTTTGACAAGGCCAAGGTTTAATGACAAGGACTATTTTGCAATTTCTGAATTTACAAGGACCTAGGCTGCCATTTTTGCAAAGATGCTCCAAGGGACTAAAAGTGACAAGCTCCAAAAGTATAAGGACTAATCTTGACATTTTCAAAATTCCAAGGACTATTTTTGCCAAATTTGAAACTTGGAGGACCAAACTTGTAATTTCTCAAAACTTTTGATATTTTTCACTAAAGGACTAATTTTGACAAGTTATGATTTAAAAAGGACCTTTGGTGATTTTTCTTTTGAAATTAGGGCTCAGGGACTATTTTTGACAATTTTAGAAACTTGGGGGACTGAAACTGCCAATTATGCAAACTTAGCTCATTTTCATCGATTTTGAATATTTTGCATCAAAACATATAAAATGCAATTTTTGGAATATTTTGATATTTTGATGCATTCACGAAAGCATTTTTAAAGCGTTTGCAGTTGGTTGACCAAAATGATGAGTATTTACACATTCATCAATCCCCCACACTAAACTATTGCTAGTCCCTATCAATCTTTTATGAAAACTTAATGGATTTGAATCTCTTTACCAAAAGCCATTACTTCAGGAGTAGCCAAATGTTTTAGTTCAAGTAAGAACCATGGTACACAGATAACCATGTGATTTTGAGCAAACCACCGACTTCAACGCGATTTGATTTGTCTTTACGAAGCCGTTTGCTCTAAACTAGCCAACTCTTAGATAAATTATCAATATTATCTTTGGTGAGCTGATTACCAATTATGGTTTTTCCATGCCTTTTTACCACAAGCCATAAACTTGCGGGCTAGCCAACTCTTCACTTTTAAGGATATGGTGAACTGAATACCATACAATTTTGGGCAAATTGCAAGCCGTCAACAGATTTGAGATATCTTTACCAAGAGCCGTTTGCTCATGGATTAGCCAATCCTTTTGTTTATTAGACATGGCGGACTGATAACCATAAGATGAGTAAGTGTAAAACACTTACTCCAAAAAAATTTGGCCAAAATGGAATTGGGTGGTATAATTATATGACAAAATTCGTGAGAATTCCCTCCCACACTAGAAATGAATATTGCCCTCAATATTCAAAGTACCGTGGTTATGCGAAACAAGAAACGTAAAAGGAAATACTACATACACATTATTTTGAAAGTTTTTTTTTTTTTTTTGAATCTTATATATCACACAACATGTGGGGCAACTCCCCCACACTAGGGTGGTAGAAAATAGAAAGAAGTCAGACATATGGGTGAAAACCCATATGGCATGCTCTTTTTTTGATTCAGTCGCTAGCTTGACTCGACCCAATTCATTGGTTCATGGGGAAGTAAGTGGAAGAGACAATCTCCATCGGACTTTCATTCAAAATGTTTGTATAAACATTTGAAGCACGTGAAAGTTCCACACCGATGAGATATACATAGAACCGGCTCAAGAATGATATATGAAAATGCCGGGGTCAAAGATAGTGTCTTCATTCCCGAAGGAGTGAAGATGAAGAAAAATCACAAGATATTTGAGGAAAGGAAGAAAGATTTTGATAACAATCAGGATCCATTCTTCATCCTCAAACGTAGACATATCGGGAGGAATGGTGAGGGTAGTATCATTAATAAGCAAACTCGTATGATAGAGTACACCTTCCTCCGAGCTAATATCATCCTCAAGATCAAAATAGAAATGATCATGTTCAGGAGGAGATATGTCATGAGAGTTCCCGGAGAACTCTTCACGAAGAGAATCATTCACATGAAGTGAAATTGTGAACTCTTGTTCCATTGTGGGCTTATCACTATCCTCGATGCGAGTATCAAAGAGTAGATTCTCAGAAATTAAAGTGAATCAGTCGAATTTAAATAGAGGATTAGTGAGAGTTGTTTTGAGCAACAGAACAAAGTGATCAATATTCTCTATTGGACTGTTAGGGTGAGAAGTGAGTGAACGATCATTATAAAGGAGACTTTCAATCTCTCCGGATCGAAGCGAAATCAAAGAGACCACCATCACTTCCCGATGAAAGTGGATTGATGTGAGTGAGTTCATCGGTGAACTCCTCAAGAAGATGATCAGCATTAGATTGTGGAAGTGATGCCTCAACATACTCGATGTTTCCATATGATGCACAATCTTCGCTAAAATTGGAGAAAGTTTCCAAATGATCATTTGAACACTCAAGAGGGGAAAGAGAATCACACATATAATCAGAAGTTCCCTGTGACTCTCCCGGGATTGGGACAAGGTTCTCAACACTAGACTTTATGAATTCGTCCGATTCCTTTTCAGGAACAGTGTCAAGATGCTCGTCCCCATGTTTAGAGAGTGAGTGGGAGCCGGTGATAGCGGTTGTTTGAGATGGAATCTCAACTGGCGGGATATTAACTGAGGGGAGTTGAGAAATATTTTCTTTAAAAGGATAAAAACTCTCCTCGTCATCATCATATAGATTTGCCTTAAGAAATTGGGAAGCGCCTTAGAGCGCATGCTCTAGGATTAATGATTCTTCCCTAGATTTACGGCCTCTCGTTCTTGTTAGCAATTCTCCCATGGTATTTTCACCACTCACTTGATTCTTAAAGTTACTCATCATATCCTCAAGTGTTTTCATTGCGGTTTCAAAATTTTGGGAGATTTCTTGAGACAACGGCTCAGGTGGAGTTTGAACCGTATGGTACTGTGGAGGTTGGAAATTGTCAAAACCAGAAGTATAGTAATTTTGATTCCACGGTTGACATTGAAAATTATCGTGAGGACCTCCACAATTCTCACAATGATAAAACTGTTGAGCTGGATTGGTGAATCATATGGATGGTCATAACCAAAGTTAAGGCATCACGGAAACTGTTCATAGACAAACGTGTTTCCATATTGACACTCAAATCCTAGGTGAGGGCCTCCACAAAATTCACAGATTATGTTATATGAAGATAAGTTAGAACGTGGTGGGTAATGGAAAAGTTTGAGGGGTCGTTAAATGAGTTAGGATCATAATCAAATGAATTCCTCGAACCACAAAACAAACAACTCCCGTTATGAATATCATTACCACATTGTACACACGTACACCAATGTGAAGAACCAAAAGAGGCTCACCACAACCGACACAAGGAATAAACGATTTAATTTGAGAGTTATGAGAAGGAATCAGTTTATTCAAAGAATCAACAAAACCAACATGGTGATCTGAATGACTATCAAGTCTCGAAGAACATTTTGAAAAATCGGGAGGTGGGACAAGTGGTGTGCTCTGAGAGCTAGCAATTTCCACCACTTCCGTTATGGTCTCTGGTTCGGTTCTTGAAAACGTGAAGATTAGGCAAGTCATTCTTGCTAGTCACGGTCTAAATGCATGTTTGCTTTTAGTAAATCGTGAAAGTTTAGGATCAATTCTAGGCGGTTTAGGAGCAATTGAGGTTTAGACCTTTGGATAACCGTAGGTTGGACGTATTAGCACTTCCATTATCGAGGGAAGTACACGGTCCTGTCACGGTTTCTCGTTCCATTTCCCTACGCTTAATTAATGGATCATCACGAACAACACGAATTCTTGACATTTGTGATAAGGTCTGAAGTTTTTCAACTTCGTCCAAATTCGTCATGATCGAGAGATTCCATGAAAATAGAAGAAGTTAGAATCAAATGGATAGAGGGTAAAGGGATAAAGAATCAAAAAGGGTAAGAGGGTAAAGATGAATATTTTTGGATTTTTGGATAAACATTTTGTGAAAACAAAGAATGAAAATCTTTTTGGGTTTTTGATTTTTATAAGAAAATATAAATACATACAGATGGTATAAACAAGGAGTGAATATCCAATCACTAACGCTAAGCGGAAGATAATCAGCGACTCCACAGGCGTGGCTAAAATTTGATTCGATCGGGCCGAGTCAAGTTTTCTCACACAAGCCGGCCACTTGTGAATGGCCGACCGTAAGAAACTTCAAACAGTCTGGAACCAAATGCAATGAAAATCAGGAGAGTATAGTTTTTCCCCGGGTCGTTATGTCCCAACGAGCTGTGCGAGAATAGTCAAACGAATAGTGATCGAGAGATTTGAACGGAAAAGAGTTTTTGAACGATTATAATTACAGAAAGAGCAAACAAATTACAGGGGCTTAAATGCAAATTAAAGAGAATTAAAAAAGATAAAAAATATTAAATAAACGCTATCACTATTTGCAAAATGGTGTTTTTGATTTTATGTTTTTATAAAACTTTAAATTAAAACTACGTAACGTACAAGAGAAAATGTGAAAATGAAGCAATATTAATCCTAAAAATATGAAAATGATATTTTTACAAACCTAATGATAAAAGAAAATTTATAGAAAAAGAAAATTATTTTTATAACTATTTATCTAATTATTATTAATTAAAAACTATTTTTAACTATTTAATAATAGCCAAAAATACAAGAAAATAGGAAATAAAGCTAGAAAAATGAAATTATGACTTAGAAAAATCTAAAATAACAAAAGAGAATTTCCAAAACTATTTTTGTATTTTTCTGATTATTTTTCTATTTTCTATGAATTAAAACTATTTAAAACTAATTAAATTATTTAAAAATACAAATTTAACTAAGAAAAATCTGGAAAAATATTTTTTGTCTTTTTATATTTATCTTAACTTAAGAAAAATGAAAAATTATTTTTTGAAACTTTTCTTAATTATTTGTATTAAATGCTAATTAAAAAGTACTAAAAATTGATTTAAATTAAGAAAAATAGCAAACTGACTTGGAAAAATTTGAAAAATTCAAGAAAAGCCTAAAATAATATAGAGAATCTAGTAAAAATGGAAAAACAGGTGGTTGTTTGTAAGAAAATGCAACTGCAATGTAAAGTGCTAAAAATAAGCACTTTAGAATAAGCCACCAACAAACACCAAACGATCACGAAGCTATATTATGCTAAAAGAACCAAAATGCAACAAGTATTAACTGCTCTAAACCTCTGGAATTCAAATTGCTAAGATAAGAATGATTTGGCAAAAGTGCCAAATCGGTTCTGGGGGAGCTACTGCATTTATAAAATAAGCACTTAAATAAGCTAGAAACTAGAAAACAATTGAAGGATCCTAAAGAGGACCTGGCCAAGAACCTATAAACCAAAAGCTAGGCTGGACAAGCTCAGTATGAGCTCTGTGCAAAGAGCGCACAATCTGTCGGACTCAGTATCAGTAGTCGGTGCCTGCACATAGCCATGTTGACAAGCAATTTTGGAGCTTTTAGAAAATTCAAAAATATAAAAATCACAATAATAAACTAGACCAGTAGAGCTTTTTAAAACCACAAGTTTCATTTGATTTGGCCCAGGCTGAGCACAAGAAAATTCACGGTTGGGCTCAAAATGGATTTTTCAATATTGACTTTTTGACATATTTGAAAGGTTTGACTTATATGAACTTTGCAATGATTTTAGGACTTAGATAGATGTTATATGATGAAATGGAACTACTACAATCTATTTCTAAGATTTTAGAACACAAATCAAGCTTTTGCTTTTGTAAAACTCAAACAGTTAAGTTATTAAAACTGATACTTGGTGATTTTGACTTTGAGTATCTTGAGCACAAGATTATGACAGATATGAGTATATTAGAGCATACCAAGCTTAGAGCAACAAGTTTTAACAACTGAGCAAGCCTAAAAATCGGCTAAAATAGAGATCCAACACCCTTGAATACACTGATATGCAATTTAAAAGAAGCTAACTGATGAACAAGCTTGTAAAATAGATCAAACTGAGTTTAACTACTCTAATTATCATTAAATAAACAAGACTAAACTAGTGGTAACCACAGATACATATACAAACACAAATTGCAAAACGGCGAAAATGTAAATGAGACAGATACTACATTACTCCCGGTTTGTTTGCGAGCTAAAACCAGAACCAAACCTATTCTAACCTAGTCTATTTCAATCCCTCCAAGCTCTGCATTACCCAGATTCATCACCATTTCCAATTTAGCATCAGTGATTGACTTTTGTTGACCATCATTCAAAATTGATTTAATCTGTTTCATAAGCTTATTAAAAGCTATAAAGAGCTTAAAGGAACTTATCTGATCTTAAAAAAAAGCTAATAAGAGCTTGGACATGAGAGTTTGAGACTGAAATTTCAAACAACAAGCATAAAACTTGAAACCATACTAAATCTTTGAATTGAAACTTGAAAATGTATTACAATGATTTTCCAACTAAGGTTTAACACATAGAAACTGAAATTACAAGCTTTTGATTTAAACTAAGACATTTATTTAAAAAACGACATAAAAGAAAATTTATAAAACTAACTACTCTTTTTTCTTCTCTCTTCATCCTCTTTTATACTCCAATATGTCTTCTCCTCTCTCTCTTAGCTAATCCCACATCTTTTCATGGCCATTGGATGGCTTCAAGTTGATTTTGGCCATTGATTGCATTTTGGCGGGAAATGGTTTATTAGCAGTGGGTTGAGATTGAGTGTTAGGAGGAGAGCATTTAATGTTATTTTGGATTGTTAGGAGATGGAGTGATAAGGAGAGGATAAAAGGTGAGTGGAGGTGTGGGTTGTCTGGGGTTTTCTGAGAGAAAGCAAGTGGGGAAGAAGAAAAGAAAATGGCGCGTAGGGTGTTTGTTTGACCAGCTATTTGACTAGATTTAATATTATGAAGGGGTCAAATGGAGGGTCCAAATGGGTTATTGGCTGGGGTCCAAAGTAGTTTTGACAAGGCCAAGGTTTAATGACAAGGACTATTTTGCAATTTATGAATTTACAAGGACCTAGGCTGCCATTTTTGCAAAGATGCTCCAAGGGACTAAAAGTGACAAGCTCCAAAAGTATAAGGACTAATCTTGACATTTTCAAAATTCCAAGGACTATTTTTGCCAAATTTGAAACTTGGAGGACCAAACTTGTAATTTCTCAAAACTTTTGATATTTTTCACCAAAGGACTAATTTTGACAAGTTATGATTTAAAAGGACCTTTGGTGATTTTTCTTTTGAAATTAGGGCTCAGGGACTATTCCTGACAATTTTAGAAACTTGGGGGCTGAACGCCAATTATGCAAACTTTGCTCATTTTCATCTGATTTTGAACATTTTGCATCTGAAACATATAAAATGCAATTTTGGAATATTTTAGTATTTTGATGCATTTTGAGCATTTTTAAGCGTTTTGCGATTGATTTGAAAAATGATGAGTATTTACACACTCATCAATCCCCCACACTAAACTATTGCTAGTCCTAGCAATCTTTTGAGAAAAACTTAATGGATTTGAATCTCTTTACCAAAAGCCATTACTTACGAGTAGCCAAATGTTTTAGTTCAAGTAAGCATGGTACCCAGATAACCATGTAATTTTGAGCAAACCACCGACTTCCAACGGATTTGATTTGTCTTTACAAGAAGCCGTTTGCTCTGGACTAGCCAACTCTTAGATAAATTATCAATATTATCTTTGGTGAGTGATTACCAATTATGGTTTTCCACTGCCTTTACCACAAGCCATAAACTTGCGGGCTAGCCAACTCTTCACTTTTAAGGATATGGTGAACTGAATACCATACAATTTTGGGCAAATTGCAAGCCGTCAACGGGTTTGAGATATCTTTACCAAGAGCCGTTTGCTCCTGGATTAGCCAATCCTTTTGTTTATTAGACATGGCGGACGATAACCATAAGATGAGTAAGTGAAAACACTTACTCAAAAAAAAAAATTTGGCCAAAAATGGAATTGGTGGTATAATTATATGACAAAATTAGTGAGAATTCCCCACACTAGAAATGAATATTTCCCTCAATATTCAAAGTACCCACGGGTTATGCCGCGAGAACGTAAAGGGAAATACTACATACATTATTTTGAAAGTTTTTTTTTTAATCTTTATATATACACACACAACATGGGGAACCTCCCCACACTAGGGTGGTAGAAAATAGAAAAGTCGAAATATGGGTGAAATATGGCATGCTCTTATTTTGATTCACGTCGCTAGCTTGACTCGACCCCGAATTCATTGGTTCATTGGGAAGTAAGTGGAAGAGACAATCTCCATCGGACTTTCATTCAAAATGTTTGTATAAACATTTGAAGCACGTGAAAGTTCCACACCGATGAGATATACATAGAACCGGCTCAAGAATGATATATGAAAATGTCGGGGTCAAAGATAGTGTCTTCATTCCCGAAGGAGTGAAGATGAAGAGAAATCACAAGATATTTGAGGAAAGGAAGAAAGATTTTGATAACAATCGAGATCCATTCTTCATCCTCAAACGTGAACATATCGGGAGAATGGTGAGGGTAGTATCATTAATAAGCAAACTCGTATGATAAGTACACCTTCCTCGAGCTAATATCATCCTCAAGATCAAAATAGAAATGATCATGTTCGGAGGAATATGTCATGAGAGAGTTCACCGAAGAACTCTTCATGAAGAGAATCATTCACATGAAGTGAAATTGTGAACTCTTGTTCCATTGTGGGCTTATCACTATCCTCGATCGAGTATCAAAGAGTAGATTCTCAGAAATTAAAGTGAATTCAGTCAATTTAAATAGAGGATTAGTGAGAGTTGTTTTGAAGCAGCCGGAACAAAGTGATCAACATTCTCTATTGGACTATTAGGGTGAGAAGTGAGTGAACGATCATTATAAAGGAGACTTTCAATCTCTCGGATCGGCCGAAATCAAAGAACTATCATCACTTCCCGATGAAAGTGGATTGATGTGAGTGAGTTCATCGGTGAACTCCTCAAGAAGATGATCAGCATTAGATTGTGGAAGTGATGCCTCAACATACTCGATGTTTCCATATGATGCACAATCTTCGCTAAAATTGGAGAAAGTTTCCAAATGATTATTTGAACACTCAAGAGAAGAATCACACATATAATCGAAGTTCCTGTGACTCTCCGGAGTTGGGACAAGGTTCTCAACACTAGACTTTATGAATTCGGTCCGATTCCTTTTCGAGAACAGTGTCAAGATGCTCGTCCCCATGTTTAGAGAGTGAGTGGGAGCTTGGGCGTGATAGCAGTTGTTTGAGATGGAATCTCAAGCTGCTGGGATATCAACCGTGAGGGAGTTGAAAATATTTTCTTTAAAAGGATAAAAACTCTCCCGTCTCATCATCATATAGAGCTGCCTTAAGAAATGGGAGCGCCTTAGAGTGCATGCTCTAGGATTAATGATTCTTCCCTAGATTTCACGCCTCTCGTTCTTGGTTAGCAATTCTCCCATGGTCTTTTCACCACTCACTTGATTCTTCAAGTTACTCATCATATCCTCAAGTGTTTTCATTGCGGTTTCAAATTTTGGAGATTTCTTGAGACAACGGCTCGAGTGGAGTTTGAAGTATGGTGCTGTGGAGGTTGGAAATTGTCAAAACGGAAGTATAGTAATTTTGATTCCACGGTTGACATTGAAAATTATCGTGAGGACCTCCACAATTCTCACATGAAGCTGTTGAGCTGGATGGTGAATCATATGGATATTGGTCATAACCAAAGTTCGAGCATCACCTGGAAAGCTGTTCATAGACAAACGTGTTTCCGGATTGACACTCAAATCCTTGGTGAGGGCCTCCACAAAATTCCAGGCAGTTATGTTGATTATATGAAGATAAGTCGGGCGTGGTGGGTAATTGGAAAAGTTTGAGGGAATCGTTAAATGAGTTCTGATAAGGATCATAATCAAATGAATTCCTCGAACCACAAAACAAACAACTCCAGTTATGAATATCATTACCACATTGTACACCGCAGCACCAATGACAGGGTGAACCAAAAAGAGGCTCACCACAACCGACACAAGGAATAAACGATTTAATTTGAGAGTTATGAGAAGGAATCGGTTTATTCAAAGAATCAACAAAACCAACATGGTGATCTGAATGACTATCAAGTCACGAAGAACATTTTGAAAAATCAGGAGGTGGGAAAGTGGTGTGCTCACGAGCTAGAAAATTTCCACCACTTCGTTATGGTCGGTTCGGTTCTTGAGAAACGTGAAGATTAGGCAAGTCATTCTTGCTAGTCACCGGCCTAAATTCTGCATGTTTGCTTTTAACCGTAAATAAAGTGAAAGTTTAGGATCAATTCTAGGCGGTTTAGGAGCAATGAGGGTTTAGACCTTTGGATACCAAGTAGGTTGGACGTATTGCTTCCATTATCGAGTGAAGTACACGGTCGCTGTCACCCGGTTTCTCGTTCCATTTCCCTCACAGCAATTAATGGATCATCACGAACAACCGCGAATTCTTGACATTTTGATAAGGTCACGAAGTTTTCAACTTAGTCCCGATAATTAGTGTGATCGAAGATTCCATGAGGAAAGAAGTTAGAATCAAATGGATAGAGAGTAAAGGGATAAAGAATCAAAAAGGGTAAGAGGGTAAAGATGAATATTTTTGGATTTTTTGGATAAACATTTTGTGAAAACAAAGAATGAAAATCTTTTTGGGTTTTTGATTTTTATAAGAAAATATAAATACATACAGATGGTATAAACAAGGAGTGAATATCCAAAA
>OU343223.1:162210776-162367145 GCA_910596185.1 Chrysanthemum makinoi | reverse complement strand
TCGTATCCAGTCAATGGCACACCCTCTTCTAGCCATCGCTAACAACAAAAGTGGATCTGTGACCAAGGTGGCCTCTGATCCGGTTTTGTTAACACCAGTCACATCACCGGGTTTTGATTCGGTTTTGTATCAAGACGACAGGTACACCAGTCGCATCGCCAGAATCTCTCCCCTTCTCATCTTATTTTCCGGTGACTAAAAAGCCCTTGTCGTTCAGATATGAATTACCAAAAATCATGGCTGTGTATCGATATCAATCACTGAAAACCAACCTTCATCGTTATCAAAAACTAGTCGATTTGTATAGTCTAATTTAACGATTTGTTTTAAGATTTGTTATCAAGAACTAGTCGATGGAATCACCTTTGTATCAAGATCTGTGTATAAAGATTTGCTCGTGACTTCAGATATGACTAACATGTTATGTATAGTCCAAATTAAGGATTTGTTTTAAGATCTGTGTATAAAGATTTGTTTTAAAGAACTAGTCGTTGGCATTACCTTTGTATCAAGATCATATTTGTTTTAAAGATCTGTGTATCAAGATGGGGATTTGATTATATCAAGAACCAATACTTTTTTTTTTGTTTTGTATTTTTTTTTATATTTTTTATAAAAGTTTATCATATAGGCTGTTTGTTTTAAAGATTTGTTATAGTCCGATGTAAGTGTGTAAGTGATGGAACTTTAATGTAAATATATTTTTAATGTAGCAGATGTATCATTATATGTATCTGATGTATCTATTAATGTAAATACATTTTTTAATGTACCTGATGTATCAGTACAAGTTCCTGTGGTCCATCGTGTATTTGTTAATGTAAGTATAAAAATATTTTTTTAATGTACCTGATGTATCAGTAAACGATCTCGTGAATTTATTAATGTAAATATCTTTTTAATGTACCCGTGTATTTATTAATGTACATATATATTAAGAACGTTTGTATCAAATGATATATTAATTTGTTAAAGGATGTCTCAATAAATGTTTAACCAAAAAATAAGCCCTCATAAATATGTTTCCATATGTCTTAATAAATGTTTGACCAAAATACATTAAAAAAATGAATTATTTACTGAAATGCCACTCATCAAACATTAATCTCATTAAATACAAATACAATGATCCAACGGTCCATATTAGGTCTTACTTTTAAAATTTTAAGCATGATATCACATACCTTCCCTATATATATATATATATATATATATATATATATATATATATATATATATATATATATATATATATATATATATATATATTATATATATATATATATATATATATATATATATATATATATATATATATATATATATATATATATATATATATATAGTATGAATCATGCTGATTTTTAATTTTAGTGCGGACGTACGGACAGATCTGGACCGCCCATTCCAGATCTGATCTTGACTTTTTTTTAAAAAGTCAAGATCTGCGCTAACTTCACTTTAGCAATTGATCATGTAAACGATTTTTTTTAATTTTTTTCTTCCTTTTGAGCGATCCTTGCTATTGTTATCTTCTTTCATTTTTTTATTTTTTCAGATTTTTCTGAGCACTTTTTGTTTTCTTGATTATGAGTCCTACCGTGATATTAACGATATTATGATTACTAGTGTGATATTATGAAACTGTGATATTATAAAATGATGATATTATAAAACCAACTGTGATATTAAGTATTTTTACATGTAAAAATAAACTTGATATTAAGAAACATATGATAGTTACTATGATATTAACAATTTTATTAAAAAAACATATGATAGCTACGGTAGTATTAACAATTATATTAAGAAAAGAAAAAAAGTTCCTGTGATAGTAAAAAAAAACCGTGATATTAACATTTTTTCATTAAAAAAAGAACGGTGATATTAATAATATTAGTAAAAAAACAAAAAAGTAATGTGATATAAAAAAAAGTTAGTGTGATATTAACAATTTGTATTTAAAAAAAAATTTATGTGATATTAAGATCAGATCTTGACTTTTGTCAAAATCAGATCTTGACTTTTGTAAAAAAGTCAAAATCGACCTTAATATCACAATACCTTTATTCATGAAAACGATTTTTTTTGAAATTTTTTTCAGCAATTCTTAATAATTTATCATCCTCTTTATTTTTTTAATTTTTTCATAATTTCTTGAAATTGTTTTTTATAAAAAAGCTACTGTGATATTACCGCACCATCCCTACTTAAAAGCTTAATCCCCACCCGATCCTTTCCATATATATATATATAGAGAGAGAGAGCGAGAGAGAGAGAGAGAGAGATTGGATTATTTAAAAAGTTGATCTTAAGAGAAAAGTGAGAGAAGTGATCAACCGTTCTTCCCTTCCTTTTTTTCACACAAAACTACTGGGACCTTATTGTATTTTCATTTATTCTTTAAGGCACGGTTTTGTAAATCCACACCTTTCATATATAATGCATAATTTTTTTCATTTTTTCTTTTTGTTCTTCTGATGTTTTCAATCTAGATGTAAGATTTCTATCATGTTTTTAATATTTATAATTGCTAACTAAAACATTAACGGACAGTGTACACGCTCAAATGTCGCTAGTGAATGGTAAGTATGGGTCGTTTGCAAGGAGTGAGTGAACTAAAGTAACCTAAAAGTATTCTAATTGTCTGTCCTAACTAATAAAGGGGTTTTTTTGTTACAACCACCCTTAGCGGAATTAGTTGCCGCTGGAAATACTTGTTGCCGCCACCTGTTTCGTTGCTTCTCTGTCGTCGCCCTTACCGAAAATAGTTACAACCACCCTTACTAGATTTATGTATAAAGTGTTTGCAATTTTATAATTAGTTTGTGAGTATTTCATTTTATGTAGATGTATTTTTGTAATTTGTTGTAATAAAGTCTATGTGGATTTATTTTTTAATTTTTTTGTAATAAAGTATATATAGATTTAATTTTATTTTGTTGTGTAAATTAGTTTATATGTGAATTTGAAAATTAGTCTTAGCCTTCGCTTTGGTAGATATAAAGGTTTTGGAAACATTGATAGTGTTACAATGAATAATGGCATTGTCGGTATACTTCAAAATTTTTTAGATCTGAGCAGGAATAAAGCGCTTAGTTTGTTAAATTTTGAAATTTTTGAAAAGGTGGAAATTTGTTATATTCATAAGAAGTCAAACTTAAAACTGGGTATCGTAAAATTTTGAAACTTAATCATGTCATGCTTATCGTTGTAAGTGCAAACGGTCCTTTCATTGTTTCCTCCCACACATTTCTTCTCATTCTCTTCAACATTAGCCTAAATTAAACCACCAACTTTATATATAAAGTCTCATATCTTCCTCATTTCTTCTCATCTTCACATCATCTTTGCCAATCTTAGCTTAAAACCTTCTTTCTTTATTTCCATTCATCCTTCCCCACTTCTTCACTTTATAAATTCATATAATCCTCCTTATCATCCCATATCACCAAGATATTAGAAACTTGTCTTGATTGCATATGTATAGTCTCAATTCTTCTGTGTCATACTTTAGAGAACTTATATCTAAGTTATGCATGTCTTGTTCACCAATAGTGTCTTGCTATATACATCTATCATCATTATTATATATACGTGCACGTGTCTACTAACTTTGTTTTGTAGCATTCCTTCATTGCTCGATTATTTGGTAGCTCAAACAAGGAGGAGCATACACCAAAGGGGAGCATTTTCAAATGTCAAACTTCTTATATATGCTTCTCTGCAAGTAGATGATCACATCCCTTGCTCTCCTTTGCATGGGTGGATCGTACCACCCATTGAACGGACATGTTGTAGGCTAAAATTGATAATCAAAATGTTAGCATCTGTTTGCAGCATAAACACCAACTAAACCCACTTGTATAAAATCACAATTATAATTAAACAGATATTACTATAATCAACACATTTAAGGTAAACCACTACAAGATAATAAGGATTTAAAACGTACGCTTTTAGGGGGTCATTTAAGCCCTTAATCGACCCACTTTTATATCCGTTACTGCTTAATTTCGTTCTTTTTCACTTTTTAGGTCTCTTGGAAGCAAAATGCTGGAATGAAGCATTTTTGGACGAAAAGGAGCAAATACATGAAGAAAATGGCAAAGTTAAGATCGAAGCCACTCAAGCTGCTCAAACAGAACCTGACGGTGTCCCAATCAAAGGGCGACGCCATCCCTCTATAAAGACTTGATCAAAAAGTGCACGCGACGGCTCAGTGGAATTTCTGGTCCTAAAGCCTGAAGGCGTCACGCCTTAATTCTGGAAGGTGTCACTCACAAAATCTACTCCAAACGCCGAAGATCCAAGAATCAGACGACGTGGCTACTAAAGACTGACGGCATCACACACACAACATGCGCACGAAGTAGCTGATACTGTTTTGGCCATAACTTTTGCATACGAACTCGGATTTAGGTGATTCAAAAGCCCACGCGACCAGAACGAGAAAATATACAGTTTGGTGAAAAAAAGTATTCGTGACGCCTTCACCTTTTCTTGACAGAAAACCTGCCTATAAATAGAACATTATTACTTCACTTTTCGTAAGTCCGAAACCCTAAGTCCGATTCTAGGGTTTAGGTAGGTGTTCTTCCATCAACTTAGAGGGTTTCAATCACTCCATAAACATCGTGTAATGGTTTGTTTGTTAATTCAATCCTAGGCTATGTCTTCAATTATCATTATTGTTGCTTGCTCTTCATTAATTATGCTTGGCTAATTCACCTAGTATTTGCTTATGATTGTATGAAACTTGTATATAATTAATTAGATCTTATTGATTTCTTAGTGATGCTTGTGTCTATCTTCATCATTAGGGTGTGACAATTTCAATGAGTCTAGTTGGTTTAGTTTATAATTCTTGCATCCTGCTGTCTCTTGTTTAATTGGTAGACGCTAGAGTAAGAAAAACTGGCTTCTTATTTCGTTGTTGCGAGCTTGAACGTCCTAAATAGCAAAAATCCTTAGGAGTGTACCTAGGCCATCGTTGTGTTTATTGCGTGAGTTGTGCTTTATGTCAGTAGGGTATTCGGGGGAGATGCTATTGCACTTGCCGATCCCGTGTATTCTATAGGTGAGTTACAATTCATAGAACTAGGGATTAGGCACCGCCCTGCGACTAACCGGAATACAACGTACCAATTAGATGGGGATGTGACAATTCAGTAGGTAGAATTGGATAGCTAGCAAGGAGTAATACATCATAAGTAGATACGCTTCACGTTCTTGGTTGATCCCTAATTTAGTGAGTAGCTTTTGGGTTAGTTGACTAGCAACTAATTCCGCCTTCCCTTCAAAACCAAGATTTTAATTCTTAAAATATAAAAATATAAAAATAATCATCCCTCACCTTTAGACTTAAATCGACATACACTTCAGCCTAACGAAATTATTCCCCTAGAGAACGATATCAATCCCCGAGGCTTACCCCATACTACACTACAACGATTAGGCTCACTGCCTAGGAGGTTGAAAAACTTGCTCGAAGAAAAGGAAGTTTCCTTTGACCCCGAACGCTTTTTCGCGTGCATCAAGTTTTTGGCGCCGCTGGCGGGGAATAGTTATTGCTTAGGCTTGATTTCTATCTCATTTAGGTCTACTTACAAAATTCCTATCAAGTGAAATTTTTTTCTTTTTAGCTTCCTTGTAGTCTATCCCCCTTCTTTGTGCCTTTGTTCGTAAAACTTGTCCATTGACTCTTCCGTTCACCATTATGGAGAACGCGAATCCACTATATCTGCGATTAGGTTTTTTCATGAAAAAATATAATATTACTAAGGCGGATTATTCAAGCTGGTGGGAAGAAGTAAAGAGAACGGGATCTTATATAAATATATTTGAGTACTTTGAGAAAAGAGACCAAGTTCATAAAAAGTTTAAGGATTTCACCTTAAGAGTTCCATCAAGCCCAAATACCTCATCTAGTGAAACCTATGCATCGTATGAGCCTTCACCTAGGATAAACTCTTGTGAACAACCTCCATGTTTAGAAACTATTTTTAGTGAGGCCCTTAGGAAAACTGACTAAATGTGTCAAAATATTGTGGAAAGCAACCAAGCATTAAACCATAAGTTGGATCAATTACTAGGTTTGGTTTCATCACTACCTAAGGAAACAATTCAGGAGGATTTAGACGAACATGAGCACATTGAACAAAAAGGCTTAGTTTTTAAGATCAATGACTTTGAATCTCAAGAAAATGAACCCTCTAGGAAAATGGAACATAGTGATCAATTTATTGAGGAAGATTCCTATGAATTAGACTTAGAATTTGAAATGGCTAGAGAAGGATTTGAGATACTTAGGAACATGTTTGTGTTAAATTCCACCAAAACACATGACGAGCATATAGGTGATCTAGATGTAATTAAGGATAAGGTGAAAAGTCTAGACCCACAAGGTATCCCACAAGTTCCACCATCATTTAAGGCATACACACCGCTCGTGACATACCCGGAAGTAGTAGAAGAGACTTTAGGAATCCCGATGAAGGTAGAACCTTTGAACCAAAAGCATCTAGAGGATATAGGTTTGAATACTTGTAGTCTCAACCTTACTCTTATTTCTAGGGAATTTCCTAGTGTTGATGAACCGGAACCTCAATCTTTACACAATTTTCCATCTTTAGATATACATATAGGAGACAAAAGAGGAACCGACCCACCCATCAACCCATTTAGTCCGGGTAGTTTTAGGATGAAGGAAGCCATTCACACACCCCATTCACCTTATGTGACAAATTTGCACCCTAAGGGTGTGTATCGCTACTATCACCCGCACTTAAGCTTAAGTGTAGGGAAAACTTCCCTTTTATCCATTAAATAAGGGTAGAGTCAAGCTCGTGACTCGAACAAAAACAATCGCTTCTTGGGAGGCAACCCATGTTTATTTGTTTGAATGTTTGTATTTCAATTTTTGTGTGTTTTATATCTTTTTCATTGTTGTTTATTCTCATGTTAGACTTTGTGAAAATGCTTTATTTTGTCTTTAACATCATCTTAATTACATATAAAGGTATTTTATAAAAAGATAAGTGTAGGGAAGATCACATACGTTTCTAAGAACATGAACATGAGAATTACAACTAGTGAAATTGATATATATGTGTGTTTGTTAGAGTCAAATGCTTGTATCGAGTCATAATGGATGTTTTGTAAGAAAATTTCCAAGTTTTAAAGATGTAATTTTTCTAGAAAAACACAGCAGACCAATTTTTGTCAGGACAACCTGACGGCATCAGGATTAAAGCCTGACGACGTCAGGATAAGCATAAACAGTTTATCATTTTTTTTCATTTTCTGTGCTACTTTCAAATTTTTGGAAATTCCCAGGTCTTAATTTTCCAGAAAAACTGCAAACATCCATTCCACAAGCATTATATCTTATTTGCTTTGTTTCTAAGTCTGGAATTACATCTTGTTGTGATTTTTCTTTGTTCGGTTTGATGCTTTGGGTTGTCGTTTTCTTATGAGTGTGCAGGTTATTTTGAACAAGAAGAAGAAACACATTGGATGAAGCTTATTACTTATGCGTTCTTCTTGGAAGAGAATTTAACCACAACTTCATATATATCCTACCGAGCTGATCATGGGAGTACTAGTTTCTTTTCCTTACTTACCTTCCTTTACCATAACTTTGATGCTTTTGGGGAACATTGGGGACAATGTTCAGTTTAAGTATAGGGAGGGAGAATAAACGGAACTTAGAAACTATTCTTATCCTTGATTATTTGTCTTGTCCTTGGTAATTTGTGTAATAAACTATGAGAAATATTTGTTAGGGCAATTTTAGCACCAAATTTAATTTTTTTATGACATGTACGAGCTAAACTTTAGTCTTACTAACGCGTCTCATGGATATGAGTTATATGACTAACAAAAAAACCGTTTACCACTCAAATTCCACCCCAAAAATGTGAGGTTCGCCCCTAGATCTTTAGAAATAAAAGCATTCACCTTTAATGCTTAGAGAGTTTACCGGTAGTATAATAGATTCTAGAACTTGTTTTGTGATGCATTCTTAGATCGCTAGTGAGACTACACTTATGTAGTTAGGAATAACTAAGTGATAAGAGGCATTAGGATAACCCTTATTTGAAACCTGTATTATAATTACTTCTTCCACATCGGTTGAGTAATTAACCCACACCCTTGCGATGTACTCATCTTTAGTACACGATACCCCTAGTTAACCCCTCAAAGCCTATCATTTTCGCGGTTCTCGTGATGTTTCGGTTTTCCGGAATATCAATGAAGAGCATTGTTTACAATCCACCCTCAATTGTACACCCAAATCGCCTTAGCCTACGTTGTATGCACTCATATTTAGTGCATTATTGTTATCATTACTAAACCCTTAGTTCAAATATCTAGTTACTTGCATGGTTGCTAAGTCGAGTCATATCTTTTGTACACAGTTTTGGGACGATTGGGACTCATGGGTAAAAGTAATATTTTATGGAGTAACGGGAAATAACGATTAATTCAAATTCCCTTTGTCTACGTAATTAAATACTCCAAGTGTTTTGATCTTTTCAAAGGGTCATATAGTGTTAGAGAAATAAAAACTCAAGTGTAGGGATGCTCCTATAAATCCCATATATTTTGATGTTATCGTAGAGGATGGTAGAGTAAAAAGGTATGAAAAATAATCGAAAAAAAAGAGTGTCAATATATATATATATATATATATATATGTATATATATATATATATATATATGTATATATATATATATATGGGCTACGTTCCTACATCTATCTTTATGTTTATGTTTTTAAATTTATGTTTTTTTTGTTTCAAGTTATCTAGTTTAGTGAGTCGAGTCTTGGCTTAGCAACGCCACGCTTTACATGCTTGTAACATAAGATTTTTGACCTGCCACCACTAAATATTCGCTATCCAACAAAACCCTTTGTTTACCTACCGTAAGCCTAACGTTACAACCCTTGTAAAGACCTCTTAGATAGTTGTTCCTAGGTGCTTATGCCAAAGCGGTGGAGGTTTGACTATTGCGGTGCTTTTACTATGTCAGGTAATGGGTGTTTATCTTCCATTTCATTTATTATATTTCATAAAAACCCGAGAGATGGGAGAATCCAAACACCACTTGTGAGGTGCTAGTGTATAATTTCCGTGCTTGTTATGACTATTAAGGTGCTTTTACTTGTTATGAACTATTTTTAAACCAATGCTTCATGCCCCTTAACTTATAAATTGATTGGCCAAAAGCACATTAGCTTGAGGACAAGTAAATACCAAGTGTAGGGATATTTGATAAGGATTTAAAACATACGCTATTAGGGGGTCATTTAAGCTCTTAATCGACCACTTTTATATCCGTAACTACTTAATTTCGTCCCTTTTCACTTTTTAGGCCTCTTGGAAGCAAAATGCTGGAATGAAGCATTTTTGGACGAAAAGGAGCAAATACATGAACAAAATGGCAAAGTCAAGATCGAAGCCACTCAAGCTGCTCAAACAGAACCTGAAGGCATCCCAATCAAAGGGCGACGCCGTCCCTCTATAAAGACTTGATCAAAAAGTGCACGCGATGACTCAGTGGAATTTCTGGTCCTAAAGCCTGACGGCGTCACGCCTTAATTCTGGAAGGCGTCACTCACAAAATCTACTCCAGAAGCCCAAGATCAAAGACTGAAACGACGTCGCTACTAAATACTGACGGCGTCACCCATCTCAATTGACGCCGTCACAAGCTGATCAAGACTATCATAACATGCGCGCGAAGTAGCTGATACTTTTTTGGCCATAACTTTTGCATACGAACTCGGATTTAGGTGATTCAAAATCCCACGAGAACGGAACGAGAAAATCTACAGTTTGGTTAAAAAAGTCTTCGTGATGCCATAATTTTGTCGAGCTGACGCCGTCACCTTCTGCCGATAGAAAATCTGCCTATAAATAGAACATTATTACTTCAGTTTTTGTAAGCCCCAAACCCTAAGTCCGATTCTAGGGTTTAGGTAGGTATTTTTACAGCAACTTAGAGGGTTTCAATCACTCCATAAATATCGTGTAATGATTTGTTTGTTAATTCAATCCTATGTTATGTCTTCAATTATCATTATTGTTGCTTGCTCTTCATTAATTATGCTTGGCTAATTTACCTAGTATTTGCTTATGATTGTATGAAACTTGTATATACTTAATTAGATCTTATTGATTTCTTACTGATGCTTGTATCTATCTTCATCATTAGGGGTGTGACAATTTCAATGAGTCTAACTGGTTTAGTTTCTAATTCTTGCATCCTACTATCTCTTGTTTAATTGATAGACGCTAGAGTAAGGAAAACTGGCTTCTTCTTTCATTGTTGCGAGCTTGAATGTCCTAAATAGCAAAAAGCCATAGGAGTGCACCTAGGCCATCGTTGTGTTTATTGCGTGATTTATGCTATTCCAATAGGGTATTCGGGGGGGATGCTATTGCACTTGCCGATCCCGTGCATTCTATAGGTGAGTTACAATTCATAGAACTAGGGATTAGGCACCGCCCTACGACTAACCGGAATACAACGCACCAATTAGATGGGAATGTCACAATTCAGTAGGTAGAATTGGATAGCTAGCAAGGAGTAATACATCATAAGTAGATACGCTTCACGTTCTTGGTTGATCCCTAATTTAGTGAGTAGCTTTTGGGTTAGTTGACAAACAACTAATTCCGCCCTCCCCTTAAAAACTGAGATTTTAATTCATAAAATATAAAAATATAAAAATAATCATCCCTCACCTTTAGACTTAAATCGACATACACTTCAGCCTAACGACAATATTCCCCTAGAGAACGATATCAATCCCCGAGGCTTACCCCATACTACACTACAACGATTAGGTTCACTTCCTAGGAGGTTGAAAAACTTGCAAATTGTCATTGCTTCTAGGAAATTCAGCATCATATATCTTGGGCTTCCTGTAAAAGATGATGGCAACACAACTTTTTTCCCTCTCAACTTCACTCCTGAGTTTTCATCTTCGGATAATTTTGCTAATTTGGAGTATGTCTCGCATCTTAGATCTTTTTGCTGGTTTTTGATGTATGACATCCTTTCAGATTCAACCATGGTGTATGCGTCTACAATAAACTGTTGGCATAGCCTGCGTGCATTCAGAACCATTGACAAAACATTTGGTCTTTCTTGCAATCGATATGCAAAATATTCTTTCATTGTTACTCTGGTCTTTTTGTTTGTTGCTGTTTTGTCAGTGATACCAAAGTGTTATATGTCTGTTCGATAACCATCTTCAGGGTACGGAAACAACAATGGGTATTGGAGTGCAAGATATGATGGATGTAGCTCACTTATTCGTTTGAGGCCCCCTTCTTTCATGTGCAGAATGATGTCTCTTTGATTTGTTCTAGAGTCAAAATCTCCTACAATTAGTGTCTCCACCTCCGTATCTGTTGGAAGGTTATAATTTCTTCCGTCGCGCTCTCTTGTGCCAATAAGTCGTAATTTAAAGTTATTTTGTTCAGTGGCTGTTTGAAAACATTCGCCAGTCACTCGGAATTGACAAACCAATGGGTTAATGCTATCTAGCATGTCTCGTAAATCAACTGTTAGTTGGTGGTCCAGCGTATGGTTGGTTGATGACGTCTCTTCGTATTTGCTGTAATTGCCATTGAAAATAAGCATAATATAATCAGAATTGATTTTAACATTAAATAAAATGTTTTTTAAAATACGCATAAAATAATTGGATAGGAAAACATGTCCAGCATTTCGTACATACCTGACACAGTTTATCCTATGTTGTATCTCATTTTCTGGATCATAAATATATTGTTGGGCAAACTTTGGTGGTTTTCCTTGTTTAGGTAACAAAGTACCTATTTGATGGTAATTTTGCCCTTGTATCCTATAGCAATATGGTCCACGACCATCAGTGACTGACATGTCTTGTTTGGCGCCCATAGAGGTGAATGAGAACATGGCGTTATATCGCCTGATATTCTCAATGAACGTTGAGTTTTTTGGATGCTCTCCGTTAAGAAGATCCATCAACAATTTCGGTGGTGTCTGCACTTCCTCTCCTAATGTTACTTTTCTTCTGCTACCACAAAGCGAGTATGAATCTGCTGTTGAATGTGCGTTGCCTATCATACTCTCAGCGTGCCAATGATGCACATCGGAAAGTGGCATCTCCGTGATCAATGTAATCTGTCAATGCGAGTTACTCAAACAATAAACATTAATATTAAATACGTGTAAACAATGTTACGATGTGTGTGGCAATTTAAAATATAGTGTTTCTACCGTTTGAAATTCCAACAAACGAATCTCTCTGTATGACATCTTCATTATTTATGTTTGTTCCACTCAACAATTGATGATGTGTAGTTTTTTGTCTTACAACTTTGGCTTTGTCTTTTAGTCTTTCTGACTTGCGCTTAGACGAATATCTAACCGGTTGATCCTCTTCGGGATACCTGGTTGTTTGAATTGTTGCTGCACATGAAAAGTTTTTTTAATTTTAGTTTTTTGTTTAAAATTTTAATAATTGTTTGCGGATACTGTCATATATTTTTAACCTGATTGGGTTTTGTTTTTGGATGGGCGTCCCCTTGGTCGACGTGTTGTAGTGACTGGTTCATTCGTTGTACCTGCATATGTTGGTGTTCGTTATTAAGAATATACAATATTATTAAATTTGTTTGATATTATTAAAAATTGGAATTTACTGACCTGTTTTTGTTTTTTTGGTTGGAGGCGTGCCCATGGGAGGACGAAGTAAGTCATCATTATTAGCTGCCATAAGTATAATGGATTAAATCTTGAGCATATATTTCTTGTGTAAATAGATCTAATAATGAAACTGTGAATATTTTTATGTTTGTTTACTTACTTGAAGAAGCAGAACATGATGTATGTTTGTTAGGCTTTCTACCTGATCTACGAATTAGTAGATCATTACCGGCAACTGTTATATTTAAGCAATTAGTTTCTATAATTTCCGCAGTTATGTAAACAGATGTATTTATTTTCCAATATCAGTGTACCTTGTTGGTTTGGATACTTTGGAGGCTGTACTATTGGTTGTGCTCCGCTGCTTGTATGTTTAGTTGGTGGTAATTGCTCCTCAGAGACACTTGCAGGTTCAGATGAACAACCAGAAGATGATGTATGTTTGTTAGGCTTCCTACCTGGTCTTCGAATTAGTGGATCATTACTGCCGCCTGTTATATTTTAACAATTAGTTGTTGTGTTTTCCGCAGTTACGTAAACAAATGTTTTTATTTTCCAATATCAGTGTACCTTGTTGATTTGGATACTTTGGAGGCTGTGATGTTGATCGTGCTTGCGGTGGTTGTATGTTTTGTTGGTGGTAGTTGCTCTTCAGAGACACTTGCAGGTTCAGATGAAGAAGCAGAAGATGATGTATGTTTGTTAGTCTTTCTACCTAGTCTACGAATTTCTACATTATTACTGTCCACTGTTATATTTGAACAATTAGTTTATGTGTTTTTCGCAGTTACGTAAACAAATGTATTTATTTTCCAATATCAGCGTACCTGGTTAACTTGGATACTTTGGAGGCCGTCCTCTTGGTTTTGCTGTTCTCGTTGTATCTTTTGTTGCTGGTAGTTGCTCCTCAGACACAGTTGCAGGTTCAGATTCCTCCATTTTTTTGTTTCAAACCTAGTTCATATGTTGTCAAAATTTTAGTTTTCGTGTCTATTTATATTTAATGGATAAGTGATATTATTTTTTAATGCTAATCTTTTGTTAAATTTGTTTATAAAAATAATTTTCATTAATATAACAATATAAAGAAACAAAATAATTAGTTATAATAGATAATTATATTTTATTATCTGTTGATTATCATAAGTGGATATATAATCTTTTAGTAACTTCATATGACCAAAAATTAAAAATTGCAATTGCCTTTTTCATGGAATCAACCTACAACTTCGACATCTTTCCCTGTAGCTTGTGAAGTCACACAATACCCTGAACACGTGGTTTTTCTGAATCTGAACATTTTCTTACCGAGACACTGAATTCAAATTAATATCGTATCGCATAGTGGTCTTTTTAAGTAATTTGGATTGTGTGTTAGTTGTATGTTTTTTCTAAACAATTTCGGATTACCCAATCTGTAAAAGCTTGCTAAATAATTAATACAATTTGAAGGTACGAAAGCCAAATTTGGTCAATATGTTGGTTGATGTTCCTTAATACAAAAATAAACAAAAGACATACACTTGCATAATGGTATTCAATTTTAGCAGTGTGTAATTGTTTACAATGTAAATGATCAAAAACATGATAATAAAAGGGAAATTGTATTATTAATCAAACATTATTTCTGACAATTCATTGTTGTATCAAAAGAATCAACTTTAATTATTCGAAATAAAAAATGCTAAAGAAACATAAAACTTGTAGAAGGTTGGTATGGTATTTTAAAAATCTTCGTCGGTGTTGGAGTCATCAGTTGTTTCGTAATCCATAGAAGTTTCGTTAATGAAGCTGTCATCATAATATCTACTGGATACGGATATTTTATTGTATGCATTCGAATCCACTTCCCAAGCTTCATCATCGAAATAGCTGTTATAGGCATGTTCACAATTAAGCATTCCATCAACATCAACCATATCAGGCCACATGTCTTTGTTAATGTTTTCATTGTATTCAACGGCTTCATTGTGACCTTCATCTATCGCTGTATATTTGGAGTCACCTATAAAATTGACATACCATAAAACATCAGCATAATTATAAGCTTTTTTATTCCTGTTTAACTTACAATTCTTCATTTGATTTATAATGGAATGAAACCTGTCAAGGACTTTTCTTTGATATCTTCATCTAGGATACTATATCCGGGTTTACTGTTATCTAAATCATAAAAAGGCTCATCAAGATCATTGATGTTGACCCAAACCCCATCTTCTTAATTGCTTTTGTTGCTACCATATTAGTCATCTGTGTCTTCATCACATAGCATATACTTGTGGTTTTTGAAAAGATTAGAGCTTTCACTTCTTTTTGTTCGCTTAAACTTGATTGGTGTTTCATCATCAGATTCCTAGGGTGAAAAAAACAAATATACGAACATGTTGATTGTACTAATATATATGTGTTTATGCTTTTAAAAAACATCAAATATTTTGTGAAACAAATACCATTGTCTCATCAAATTGGCTCGTATTGGAAGTGTTTTTTGTTTGTTTATGTGGGTTTTTTTCCCGGTCAGCGAATTTCATGGCATTACAAACCTTGTTGCTTCCACTCTTGTGGTTGTTGCTGACTCTTTGTCTTTTTCGTAACGCCGGAGAAGGCTGTAAACATGTAACACATTTAAATTGTTTGTGTTTATAAACTGTATTGAATAACTTACAGAGTATATTCTTCGTACATCTTCATTGTCTGATACAACAATTATTTTTGTATCCTCCTTCAATAAATCAGTCGGTGTAGGCTGCAATTATTTATAAGCGTTTCAGTAATAATGTTTCAGGTATTACAGAAAATAGAATTTTAAATTTTAAATTGTACCTCTTCATCATCTGATATAAGAATCAATGAGATGACCTGGTCTTCAACATGCGCAGATGTACCATCTGTGTGTGTTTTTTTAGAAGATACACCATTTTTTTGTATTATTCTGCAAAAAAATTAGCATGTATAGGCTGCGATTATGTTTAGTTATTAAAGCAATTATGTTTTATTCATTACAAAGTATACAAACTTAAATTTTAAATCATACCTCATCATCATCTGAGATCATAATAACAGAGATGTCATGCAGTTCATTGTGGGAAGAAATCTTAGATTTCGTCTCATAAATTATTAAAAAAAAGGTATATTAAGTTACAAACTCATCGTAGGTTGCATCTGTTGTTGTTAGTAAGGGGTTATTGACACTAAGAATATGGTTGTTAGATAAATGATGCACAGCTTTTATGTTAGAATAGGTCTATATTGTTTGTGATATATCTATCCTACTTACTATGGTTTGGGATAGACTTTGATCAAAGGTTTGATGTGTTGTAGTTATTAAATCTGATATGACATCAGAATTTCTTGAACTTATATACTTTTTATCTATTAAGGTTATTAGATCTTTTGATTGGAAGTATGGTTTTAAAATACACTTTGATCAAAGGTTGCATGTGTTGGTGTTTGTAAAGATTATATGACACAAAATATGATTTAAATTTGGAACTTTGTATTTAGTAAGGTTGTTATGTAAATGATCCACTTTGATCAAAGGTTGCATGTGTAGGTGTTTGTAAGGATTATATGACACAAAATATGATTTAAATTTGGTACTTTGTATTCAGTAAGGTTGTTATAGGTTATTAGATTAATGATCATGAGATATTATGTTACAATATGCCTAAATCAAATATCATTTACTTTTGATTGGAAGTATAGTTTTAAAATACAGTTTGATCAAAGGTTGCATGTGTTGGTGTTTGTAAAGATTATATGACACAAAATATGATTTAAATTTGGTACTTTGTATTTAGTAAGGTTTTTATGTAAATGATCCACTTTGATCAAAGGTTGCATGTGTAGGTGTTTGTAAGGATTATATGACAGAAAATATGATTTAAATTTGGTACTTTGTATTCAGTAAGGTTGTTATGTAAATGATCTTCATATCATGTTTTGTTAATAGTCGTAGAACAAAATTGATATACATTTGTTAATTAAAAAACCAATAAGACATTTGAAATATGTTTTTTACTTAATATGATTTAGGATTGAGTTTCAACAAAGGATGTATGTTTTGTTTGTACGAAGTTACATATGAATCTAAATAGTTTTAACTTTTATATTGTGTATGTATTAATGTTGCTACATAAATAAAGATCAGATTATATGTTACAATAACCATAAATAAATTCTCATATGCCTAAATCAAATATCATATACTTTTGTTGTTTAGTATGGTTTTAATATACAGTTTGATCGAAGGTTGCATGTGTTGTTGTTATTAATTCCCTATTGATATCGAATTTGGTTTAACGTATATACTTTCTATGTATTAAGGTTGTTAGATCAATGAACAACAGATTGTATGTTACAATAGGAATAAGTCAAATCTCATATAGTAAGGTTGCATGTGTTGTTGTTATTAATTCCCTAATGATATCGAATTTGGTTTAACGTATATACTTTCTATGTGTATCTAGTTTGTGATTCTGCAAGATGGGGAGCACTTTTCAGAGTTTTAGGTACTTATCAACTTCATTCCACAAATCTGAAACATATAATTGTGTGTTTTGTGAGTAAACAATTTTAATGTGTTTGTATTTTTTTTGGTTTTAGATGTTACCTGAAGTTTACAACCAAGAAGCGTACCATGGTAATAATGCCATATACATCATTTCAGCTGATGGATATCGTTTCAAGGTCGAGTTGGTTACGCCTCGTTACGGACTATGGTATTTGACATGTCCTAAATGGACCGAATTTTGCAACTGGAACTTATCTGAAGATGTCCACCTGTTGCATTTCATTGAAGAAGGAGAGGATTCCTTTTATGTGACTGGATATTTGCGTAACGGTAAAGAAGTGGCTGGTTATGATGGCCATAGGTCTACTTTCTCAAGGTTGAAAACTTATGTTCTTCCAGATCCTTGTTTGCCACCGGTATTGAATACTGAAAAAGTTTTAAATCTTTTTTCTTAAAACTTAAACAACTTGACACTATAGATTATATTTACAATTTGCATTTCATGGTTTTGGTATACATTCCTACAGACAATTCCAGCCGAGCTACTTCCAAGACTTCAGGAACTCGATGAGGTTACTATCATAGCAAACGGTGAACATTACCCGTGTCATGTTAGGCGTGAAGCAGTTTTGCTAAATACTGGAACGTTTGTTTATCGGTTGTTGGGAGAATCATGGAACACAATGGTGGAGGATATTGGGCTGGAGGCCTGAATTGTGTGTGTCATAACCAAGAATAGGGGAAATCAACTGTGGGTCGATGCTTTTAACGCTGATGGTACCATGATTACCCAGATAGTATACAAAGGAGCACCTACATTAAGGAGACACCAACTTCCGCTGGAGTGGCATGAAGAGAGTATGTATTTTATCTTTTAATTAACTAATTAGGACTGTCTAATTTATAACATTCTTAACATATACAATACATACTTATGATGTGTAGAAGATGATCGAATGAACCATATCTGATTTTGGACATGGACCATTTTGGAGAGTATGATAGGTCCTTCTACAAAGCATATGCAGTCATTCAATGCAACAACATATTGGTAAGTTTCGTTTAATTATTTGGTTATACAATTTTTAAGATTGCAAACATATGCTTATTAGTAATTACAACATCTAAATTTATACGCAATTCCCGCAAAGTTCCTCATGTATGATCGAGCCCTTATCATACACCGAGAATATCGTCAGCAGATGAAAGTGCGAATGGAGCCTCACAACGAAAATCCCGAAAGAAACAATCATGTCAATGTGCACGGGAAGTGGAAGCAACTGGCCTCAAGATGTGGATTTCCATACACCAAGATTATTCGTTTCAAGTATGTATCGAATGGTGAAGATTTGGATGTTGAAGATGGCCAGGACACACAATTCCCAATATTCCATATTTGCTAAGCATTAACATGCACCTCTTAAAATGTTTCTGCTCATGGTTCAACATGTTTAAAACAAACTATTTTATCTCATATTTTGTGTTTTCTAATTAAGACATATGTTTGGTAATTATCATTAGGTATGTTAAATGCAGTTATGTGCAACTGTACGTAAATATGGAAGTATTATGTATATATATTTTAATTATGTAGGCTATCTTTTGGTTTCTTTGAATATGTGTGCAAAACTAACTATAGGAATTACTAACTTTAATTACGTGCTAATTACTTTTTCTGAAAGTTATTTCATAGTTCAACTATATTTTATTTGATTTGCCATGATGTTAAAAACCTTTACATACATATAGTCAAATGTGGTGGAGCTTTTATCAATTTACATACGTAATCAATTTTACAATAACATTTCGAATAATAAAATAATTGGATTATTCAAATAAAACTAAATAATATGTAATGGAAATTAAAATTAGATTATTATATTTAAAAACCACACGTCAATAATAAATTTTTTTGATGATGGAATATTTATCTAACATTGTAGAAATATGCACAAGTTAACAAATACACTTGAATTGTCCTACTCATTCTGACATTACAAAATTAAAATTTTTAATTAAATTCTATTTATCAATTAAATTTTTTTATCATAACTTGAACATTTATATTTGATGTTTCTTACGATGCTAATAAGCAGTTTGAGTTTTCATGGTCAAAGTATATACACATCGTTCACATGTTATAAGAGTAAAATTTAAAAAACAAAATTACAATAAAAAGACACAAAATTATGCATGGGAGGATATATGCAAAGTCTTTTCAGTATTTCCAAAATCAATATTTGGGATAATATGACTGTTTTTTTTTTTTTTTTTTTTTTAAACAAAAAACTATACACATAGAAACATAATTTTTGTATATGTCATTAATGTCTTCATAAACATAAAATAAGCGTCACACCTAAACATATCCAATCTTTCAAATACTTGCTCCAACTTCTATCTTCAATCACACCAGGTAAATGCTCCTCCATTGTTTTTCATTAATCAAAACCATTAACAATCCATATTTTACATTACATATATTGTTACTATGGATGTTATATGAAGTTGTAGATGTTTACTGTTTTAGAAAAGTTCCAGAAATTCAAATCCAAGAATTTTTAAGTAGAAAATGAATGATCGGAAGTTTATATACGTATATGTTTATAGTTATGAAGTTGCATGTTGCGTAATACTTGGTTTAATAAAACGCCCAAATATGAGTTAGGGTTAAGATTACGTTAGATAAATAATAGATATGTTAGTTGCGATTTGAAACATAATTATTACTGTTTGTATAATAGAAAAAATGAGCAACATTTATAATTCTTATTTATCTATAATTATATGTAGGATAATGGCTATGGAATTTATTTTTCGCATTAATCGGCAATCATTCCCTGCAAAACAGGTTCTTATCTAAAACAATTTAGGATATAACTAAAATAAAATGTGTCTGTTTAACTCTTTAAATACATGTTTTCGATTTGTACGCAGTATCTTCCAGATGTGTTTAATGAAACTTGTTACAATGGTAACAATCATGTTTACTTGACAAGTAGAGAGAATGAGGGTTAAGGTTGACATAGTGAAAGTAGCTGGTGAGAAATACGAATTGACCGGTTACAGATGGTCACAGTTCTATTTCGCATTCATACCAATGGATGCTGAGACATTACACTTTGTGCAAGAAGGGGACGATTCCTATTATGTGACCAGCTACGATGCAACCGGATATGAAATAGGTGGTTATGAGGCAATAGTCGGACGGCCAAGCAGGTATTTGAGTAGGATTCTCCCTCAACAGAACATGCTTCATGTATTTAGGTTTCTTACATACGCTTCGTTTTTGGATTGTGTATAATTAAAGTTTCGTATTAAAATTTTAATACATTTCAGATAATTCCAACTGATTTCCTACCGGGTTTAAAGAAGAGGGATACCATCAAAATCTGTGTTAACAAACGTAGGTATACTGTTGTTGTCAGACGTAAAAAAGATAAGGAAAAAAAGGTCGTCATCAATATGTTCTGTCTAATGTGGGTTGGCAAAAGATTGTTGAAAGATTCCATCTTAGAGTAGGGGAGTATGTAGTCTTGATGAGGGAAAGGAACAACTACTTGCGTTTACAGGACTTTAATATGCATGGTAGTCCAATAACTGATATTCACTTTCTTGGAGCAACAAAGCTGAGAAAACACCAACCCGACCTGGATTTTTGGGAACAGGGTATAACCTGTTTAAGCTTTTAATACTTTAAAGACTAAATGTAATGATATTTCAAATATGTTTAAGTGTTTTTTTGTAGTATGTCATTACATCTGATGATAGAATGAGGCATGAATGTTTTTGGGACCAACACATGGACCACTTTGGTGAAAAAACTCATTGTTTCTATGTGGCTTATGAAGATACCATGGACAGGAAACGACTTGTAAGTAGTTATACCTAATTTTCTTATGCTTATGATGTGGCATTTAATAACATATCATTATAATTATTACACTTAATTGCAGTGCATACCATCTAATTTTCTTGACAAACATCCAATGCACACTTATAAAAACTGTTTCATCACACACAAACACATAGAATATGAGATGCGTATAAAAATGGTACTTCACTTAGAAAATCCAGCTCGAACAAACCATGTATACATTCATGGCAAATGGAAGAAATTTGCTCAAGTTTGCAAATTCAAGAAAGACAAAATGCTAAGGTTCAAGTACATGTCGAATCGGGAGGTGTTGAATGGTCCTAACACATGTGTGTTCCCTGTGTTTCATGTATGTTAGAAAATTATTCTGTGAAATAGTTTGGTTATCATTTGTACACAATGGTTTGTTCTACTTTTTTGTGATTTCGAACATTGATGCAACTCTTTAAGGTGTTAGGTTGGTCGTACGTATGGTTAACTAAGACTATGGTTCGCTTGTAAAATATTCTATTAAAGGTGATATGTGTTTTAATGAATGTGTTTGTTTATGGTTCTCTTGTAAAATATTCTATTTAAGGTGAT
This sequence comes from Chrysanthemum makinoi, assembly GCA_910596185.1. Classification (NCBI taxonomy): domain Eukaryota; kingdom Viridiplantae; phylum Streptophyta; class Magnoliopsida; order Asterales; family Asteraceae; genus Chrysanthemum; species Chrysanthemum makinoi. The sequence goes on along the minus strand of OU343223.1, from coordinate 162,345,462 downwards.
ATGTGTTTTAATGAATGTGTTTGTTTATCAAACAATTGTCTTATAATCTGCAATTGATTTGTTTACGACTATCCTATCTAATGCGTCTAAAGTTGTTACCATACAAAATAAGGTACTGATAATGCTTTTAATCATTAAGGTTTGATCGAAAACAATGCGATACATTATTTCCTTTTAAGATCATAGTATAAACTCTTTCTTAAAGTCAGTCACAGTATAATGAAAAAATGATAACTTGTCTATTTTTTATTCTGGTATGGTAAATACATAACCACTTTTTATCTACACACTTGGCTTACCAACTATGAATTATATTCAAAATTTCAATAAATCAAACAATCTAAAAATGTACAAAAATTATTTACTAAATGTAACTGGATGTCTTGTGCTTACAATGAGAAAAAGTAGACCAACGTCTTATTAACTTTTGGTTGGACACGGAGTTAAGCACAGCTATCATACTTCATAAGATATTCTAAGTAATAACTATGGTAGCATATATATTAAAAATTCAGAAACACTAAAAAGATTTAAAACGCGTAACATAATACTTGTCCAATAATAAATGTAAAAAAACTCAAATGTTTAAACTGAATACCAAAATAAAATTGCTCCTATAAGAACCTACATAATAATCTGTTTGCCAAAATCGTAAACTAAAACAATTGATTGTTTATCAAAAAAATGAAATATAACGGTTAAAGAAGATGCAGTGCGTGTTCTATGCATCATTGTTTCCAATATCTATTGTTTGCATCTTTTTATTTGGTTGCACATCTTCCTCATCGACACAATCATTCTATGATAGCTCTTCTATTCCACGGTTTCTTTTTTTCACAACACCAATTGGATCATTCAGAGTATCAACAGTCCTTTCAGCTCCAACACCACTTGCATTATTTGAAAATTTTGAAGTATGTATTTCAGCATTCTGCAATGTACAACAATTACAAAATTAATTTATGCTCTTTTAAAAACATATCTAAATGTAAACTGCATTTAGTAATGAAATGTATAATACCTCCTCCATATCATTTGATGGTTTGGTATTTATATTCTCAGTAACTTGAAAGTGATTTTCTGAATTCTTTCCCTCATCTTCTAAGTCATCTAAATCATATATACCATCTTCTAAATCAACATGAGGAGTATCTAAATTTTCTTCGCCAACGTCTGATTCATCTATATCATGTTCATTATCATCTAAGACATTCCCGAAATTCAACTCATCATCTTCTTTTTCAAAATCATCTTCATCATTTTCAGAATAATCTTCACCATTGCCAAACTCATCTACATTATCGTCTAAACCACCCTCACCATTGTGTAACACATCATCAACATTGTCTGAATAATCTTCCATATTGTATTCCTCATCTTCTATATCCTGTTATGTTTTTCCAATTCAATTTTTATTTAATAACACTTTTGTACAATTTAAGGTTATGATAAAAAATGGACAATGATAAACTAATTTAAAATGGTAATATGAATACCTCTTCATTTAGGAAACCATTCTTGAAGTACATGATTGTATCAACATCATCAGTCACCTTTTCAGTTCGATAGATGTGGCTGTTGTTGCTGTGGTTAAATTCAGAATACTTAAGTTTAAATAGAGATATTGTTTCCCAATAATCTGGTTTAAATCATCTAGGAAGTATTCTTCAGGGTCCATGCCCTGTTTCTCCATAATATGCCCTGTTTCTCCATAATTTGCCACGCTAACAAATTAGTCATCTTGTGTACATTGTTATCAAAAATAACAACCTGTGCGCTTCCACTTTCATCAACAATACGAACAATGATCTTGAACCTTATACACAAAAATTATATAGTTTTAGTATTTCAGTTCTGAATCATAATTGTATAGTTTGGAATACTAATTAAAACACAATGTATTTAATACCTGGATGCAACAGCATATGTTTCTCCGTGTTTCTTACAGAACCACACTTGTTTCTTGTTTCTAGCATTCATTCCACCTTTTGATGAAACTGTTGTTACTCTTGTGTTACATGCTTTACAGGCTGTATAAGCCCAACCATTTTCATATTGGATGCTATGCACAGTAGCATAAACAACAAAACATATATCCTGCATTTTGCATAGTTTTTTATTTATCATATTAAAATCATAAATTAGGACGGCTATTATATGCTTTTTCATAATTAAATAAATGCAAGACAATACTCCTTTCTTACCGGTTTCATGCTTCGGATCATTCCAACAAATCTCTTTACACAACCATGCATAAATTCTGCAGGTGTAACAACAGGTCTTTCTTGATTGTGCAACTGGATCTTGAATTCATTTGCATTATATCATTCTTGCGATTCGTATCTTGTATGTTTTAAAATTATGTTACATACAAATTTAAAGTAAATACATATTAATCAAAGCACAAATATACTATTATTATTAGAAAAACCTTTTCCGAAATAACAGTAACGGCGGAATCTTCCTGTTAATGAAAATCCTGCTTCCAAATAAGGAATTATGCACAGCTGGTTTATCTGTTTTTGTACAAACAACACAAAAAAAAAAAAAAAAAAAAATCAAATTTGTATTAACTAAATGCAACCTATTTGGGTGTATTGAAAATTATTAAAAAAGACATGAGTAAAAACTTACTGTCCAAGTATTTGACCTTCCCAAGCAACAAAAGGATGTCTAAATGGCCAACTTCTTCAAGCCTATTTTCATAGTCGTTCCACATTAACGCCCAATTATCCCAAAAAGTGCACTCAAGCCTGTAAGATCTGTATAGTATGATATAAATAAATACCTTCACATTGTAAAATTATATACAATATAACCATCATATTAAAGTTTTTATTTACTCGGCATCTTCAATAACAAATGTTTTGCGGATTTTAGGACCACCATGGTTGTTCACACCTACGATTTTCCCCAATAGCAACAACTGTTCCAATCACATCTGTTGAATAACATAGGTTAATGTTTTTGTATTTAGAAGATTAAATAGCAATTAATTTACTTTGTAGCTGTGAATAAAATCCATACCAACACAATCATGATCATGGTACTCGTTGATTGGGTCTAATATACGCGAAAATGGCTCAAATATAAAGCCAACCAAATTATCATTCATTTGTTCAACACGCGTGACATTAGTCCCTTTGAAAAAGGATACTTTCCATCTGTTTGGTAACAATGGTAACCTTCCACCATTTTCCGCCACACCAAAGTTAGAGATTATGTAGCATTGACCCTCTTGAAGGAGAGGTTCAAATTTAAACATGAATTCTTTTTTGATGTAAATCTGGATTCGGTTGTCCTGGATATACATTGTTATAAATTAGTTGTGAGTTTTATTAATTTCATAAAACACAAAATAAAACACAAAAATAATAGTTACCTCTTCATCTTGGAAAACACAATCCAAACTGTATGGATCATGTTCTTCATTTAGTTTCTGAGAATGCCAAATAGAAATACATCTTCCTTTGATTGCCATGTTGGTAGCCATAGGGTTAATGTTTTTTATTGGAGTTATAATTCGTTCCTTCAGTCTTTGATCTGGATATTTTATAAGATTTTAAATCTAACAAACACATTTGAACATCAATGTACATTAAACAAAAAATTAACAACCAACCTGCTAGAGCACTTCCAATGGAGGAACTATGCATTCTATATCCTTTTTTTGAATGATATTTACATGTTACAAATTGTTCTATATAAAATGCATTTACAAAATAACTTTTATTGAATAATGAGTAAAACACAAACCATCAGACGAATTTTCAAAGGATGTAGCATGTACACCATAAGCTTCTTTTGGTTGTTGTATGCCTGACAAACTACTCTTAAACCCGGACTTAAGTGTCCCTGAATAGTCTTCTTGATAACGAAATCTGGGAGTTTCTGATCTACTGGTATTATGTAACGGACCTGCACAAGAGAATGATTTATTTCTTTAATTTTGGTTTATTAGTGTTTTGCATAGAAACATTTTCAAAAAATAATATAGTTGTAAAAACAATACATAAAACAAACTAAAATGTACAAATTTATATGAGTTATACCTTTTGTTTTACTTCCTGATTTCAAATAAGCTGCACTTCTTGGATCTTTTTCCTGGTTCCTGATGTATTCCATCCTTTTATATTCAACAGTATTGTAATCAACTGAGCCTGTTTTACCAACTGACAGATGTATATAATATATAAGTAACTAATAATTCAGAATGTAATATATGTTTCAATTACAAAAGCGATTGTACCTTTTCCTGATCTTCCAAAATCAACAATGTTAGATATAGATTTATTAGCAGGTGTGTCACTTTGAGAGCTATTATAAGCTGCATGAGACTTTAAAGATGATACTTGCTTCCCAAAATTTTTGGTTGATGCAGGTTTAACTACAACAAATAACTTAGCATAAAACACGTACATTATCAAATTTAATAAACACTCTTCAATATAATAACTAAAATCAGCTTTACCTTTCGATGCCATTGAAACATTCTGAACATGGGTTCCAGATCTTTTCCCTTGTGTGTCACTTTCAAACAACGACATATCGATGACACTGTTATCACCTAATGGTGCCACAACTGATGCAAACAGGTACCAAAATTGTATTATGTTTTCAATTAAATTTTAACTACAACGAAAATATCTAGACTATATTACTTTCATATTAACTACTTGTAGAAGGACCTCTAATTGTGTTTGTCTCAATTCTTCTCTTAATCTTATCTGGATGATTTCATGATTACAGGTTATAAACATGTATGAATTATGTAACGCAATCTTATAAAAAACAATCCTAATCCTTTATTCATAATCAAGATTCACAAACTAAAACACATAAACATGGAACACATCATGTAACTCATAACAATTCAATTTTACTGATATAAACAAACATAAACATAAACACAAACAACCAATCTAATTTCAAAACAACAAAAACACATCATGCAACAAAAAATCATAAACCTGTATGAATTATGTAACACAATATTCTAAAAAACAATCCTAATCCTTTATACATAATGAAGATTCACCAACCAAAAAGCATAAACATACAACAAATAATGTAAGTACAATTATTCTGATATAAACAAACATCAACATAAACAAAAACAACCAATTAAATTAAAAAGAACAAAACACCTTCATGCAACAATAATATATTAATTACTTTTTTATTACCTGTAGCTTGTGCATCAATTATAGTGTCATTCTTTTCTGTATTCTTGTTAAACTAAGGAATATTTGTTCCTGTAAGTTTGTGTTTTTTTCCTTGCAGATTTATTCCTGCAAAATACAAAACATATACAGTAAACACATACACAATCTAAAAACAAAACCATCATATATGTTAACACCTAAACAACCTGAATCTTTTCTACACATTGATTTAGCTTCTTCCGATTTCTCAGAACTGTTATTGTGCTTTGCTGTTGAAAGCCTCATTGAGAATCTCTTGGGCTGCATGTTCGTGATTCAAGATAGCCGAAGATGTAATTGTGTTATACCTCTCTAAATAAGGGTGTATATATAGTGTGAGATTAGGTTAAACATTAAGGAAAGAGTTAAGATAACAATGAATACATACCAAAGTTATCATATTCTTATTTTAAGTAAAAATCAAAACACAAACACAATCCTATAAGAATACAGATTTATAAGAATTTTATTTACTATAGGATTCCAATAAACTTATAGCCATTTATAGATTATAATATGCAACATAATTATCAAAATAACTTGTTGCCTAAGTGGTAAACACACAAGTTATTTATCCAAATAACCAAGGTTCAATCCTTGCAAGGCTCCTTTTTTATAAATAATTTTCAAAAATATTTATTAAAAATCCGAAATTTACAAAAATAATTATTAAAAATCCGAAATTTACAATTAGTGCTTAGGTGGATAAAAATATTGCTTAGTTGGACAACAAATGATTATGTGGCATTAAATTGAATTACATGGCATTGAGGTGACATTTGTGGAAAATAACTCCTATTATATAATATATATATATATATATATATATATATATATATATATAGGTTTTGGTTCCATTGAGAAAGTTTTGAGATTAAGAAGACTGAGAAGTGATCTTAGCAATCCAATTACATTAAATTTGAATCATTTAATAAGACATTTAAAATAGTGGTAAGGGTAAATAAGTAATTAGATTCAAGCAAAGCTTTAATTGAAATTGAAGGCTCCTACAATTTAAAATTTGTAACTGGTGCTACTAAAAGAATGGTAGTTCTGTTTGTCAAACATGAATGGTTTCTTTACTACTATGTTCTAATCCATCACCATTTTATATTTATGTTAGATAATCAGTATTATAACTTTGTAGCAACATGAAAATGAATCAAAGATGGATACACGAATTAATTTACAACTACAGAAAATAAATATTCTTATATATCTTTATTGAATCATGTATATATGTGAATCGTTGAGTTGATGAATCACTGAATATTGAATCACTAACGGACTATGATATCATTAAATCATTAGATAGCCATTCATCAATAAGATGTTATTTATTAATTTTGAATCATATAAGAATTGATGAATCACATTATTGATAATCATAAAAGTCCGATGATAATTCTCTTACTTCATGACAACGTTGAGTTTTATGAATCGCAAAAACTAGACAACTGAATCAAAAATAAATATAAGCATGGATTCGTAAGATATCTATTTGTAAATTGTACTCGCGATACATGCAAGGTGAATTCACACTTTAGCACAATTAAATAAAAAATAAAAAGTTGAATCAATAGCAATTGACAAATCATTGCTAAAACAAATTATGATGTATCTAATGTAATGGTTTGAGTAATCTTATATTTTTTTTAATATAAATTGGATGATCAAAAGTGATGTATACAAGAAACAAGAAGGGAATCATAAAAAAAATGTTCGAGAGGCTAATGCGGCAAAAAAACCGCTTACATTATGAAATGTATTAAATGAATCATAAAATTAATTAATGTAAATTGTAAATGTTCAATTTTACTCTTTACTTGGTTTGATGAGATGAAGGGTTAAGATTACTTCTCAATCTTCTCAATCTCAAACTCTTCTCAATCGATCCGGATTCTATATATATATATATATATATATATATATATATATATATATATATATATATATATATATATATATATATATATATATATATATATATATATAGAATCTAGATCAAATAAGATCAAACTTAAAGTTATTAAAATGAGATCGAACTAAAATTTGACAAGAGATACTCTCCTTACAATAAAAATAATTTTTTTATTTACTACAACTAAAATTGTTAAAGTTTCGATAGATTTCTTTTTAAAATTTACGAAACCTAGGTGATACACTTTGATTAGAAGTTTAATGTGTATCAGATTTTTGTATGTGTATCAGGTTTTGGAATATTTATTAGTATAATGTGTATCAGGTGTATCACTAATCTAAACTCATGTATCATTTGGTTATTAGTTGCTAAAATGTTAATTTGTATTAAAATATTATTTTTTTTGTGTATGATTGCTAAAATTGTTATTTATAAATGTTTTAGTGGTTTTTAGATTTGATCTTATTTTTACAACTTTAAGTTTGATCTCACGTTAACCCTCCCTATATATATATATATATATATATATATATATATATATATATATATATATATATATATATATATATATATATATATATATATATATATATATATATATTATGTGTATGATGTCATTATTCACATGTAATGCCACCTCAATGCCACGTAATGCCACCTAATCATTTTTTTTCCGTCTTATACCACCTAAGCAAGCATGTATTAAATGGATAAAATTTCGGATTAATTAGTTAAGAAATGACAGTAGAGAGATTCGAACTTGGGGTGTTTGTAACATTAACACACATGCTAACCACTAGACCAACACATTTTTTGGATTATATCTTTTAAATCTAAATATATAAACCTATGCAACCAATTGTTGACCATTTTAATGAGATAAATTTAAATTTAGAACTTATCCATCATATCATCTAATACGTATTTAAAGTTTCAACCCTATTCAACCAAAATATTTGTTCTCAAACCCCTAATATGTAACAAACGACTTCTTTTTCTACATTTTTTTTGGTTTATCTGTGTGCACACTTCTCATGTTTTAGGCTTTACAAATATGTTTACAGGTTCATATGGGACAGTATATCATGTTATGTGAAATGGATCAGTATGTATGTATGTCTCCCTTCTCAATATTTATTATATGATCAACCTTGATATTCTTTTTGTGTATGCAGGTTTGAGAATACTAGGTGTTCTTTGGAAGTAGCATGGTAAGTTTGCTCATGATGTTTTTTTTTTCTTTTTTTAGCCGTAATCCTAATGATATGAATCTTTGTATCATGTTTTATGGTCTGATACAATAATGGGCACCACAATGACAACAATGGTGGGTGCTTAAATTTTACAGTGGCATGGTAATCCAATTCATAATATAAGTTTTCTCCAAACCTTAATTCAATTGCATGTTGTATTTCTTGATTGGTTTTGTCAATCTTTTTGCAGGTTTTTGAGGGATCCGATTGAATCTGGTTATACCCTTTTGGGTTCTCATAATAAGTTTAAGCAATTTAAATATATTAGATTTGTTTTATTTGTTAATTGAATTTTTTACCCGAGTTAGAAACAATATATCTATAAACATGTTTATTGTTAGATTTAATAATCCCCATTGGTAGTTTTATTCTAAATTTCAGTTAACGATCATTGCCTTTTATTGAAATCAAACGTTGACGCTCTTAAATTGATTCAAGTCGGTTTGACCCTAACCGATATATGGGAGTTTAATTTTAATGATTTTGATCCCGCGCGTGACCAGCATGCGTCTGATAGTATTGAGTTGTTGAAAAAGCAAGGGATTGATTTTGTCAGGAATTTAAAGTGTAGGATTGAGGCCAGGGTTTTCTCGGAGCTCATGATGTCTTCGGGTTTAGTTTGTAATGAGAATGTGAGATGGGTGACTTTTCACAGCGCGTATGATTTCGGGTATTTGGTTAAGGTTTCAACGGGTCGAGTTTTACCAGACGAGTTGGGAAGGTTTTTGGATATGTTGAGGTGGTTTTCTAGAGGGAGGGTGTATGATGTGAAGCATTTGATGAGGTATTGTGAAGTTTTTTTTTTGGGGGGGGGGGGGGCTGTTGGATCGTCTAGCAAAGATGTTGGATGTGGATAGGAAGGTTGGGAAGTGTCATCAAGTGGAATCCGATAGTTTGTTGACGTGGAACGCATTTCAGAATATTAAGGGGCTATGTAAAGTTGGACCTGAGAAGTATGCTAGGGTGCTTTATGGATTGGAGGTCTTAATAACCTATTTCAAGTGTGTAAGGTGAAATCTAAACTGGGAAATTTCACAGGCTGCAATTTTTGATCTACTTCTATCTCATTAAGTTTGATTTGTTATTTTTTTTAATAATCTCAAACGGGTCAAATGAAACTTATAGCTTTAAATGATGAGTATTTTGTAATTTGGTCATGATTCCTGAACATGAAACTTCTCACCGCTGATCAATAATATCTCGGCTTACCTAAGATTATATGCTTACGAAATGATTATATAATATATGATTGTGTTATTTGCTTTTCGATTTCCATTTGTAACAAAAATAGTACATATATTTGGTTATATTTTCTAATGTATGATCTTTACCTCTCTGATTTCTGTAGGGATTGTGGTAAACAAATATACATGGGTAAGTAGTTATTACTAATGAAGACCGTTTGACAAATTGTATATTTCTATTTCAGTTTGAATCTGATTATACTAGTAGCTGACTTGGTTGTTCTACTGAAATTTCTGTTACTTGATGTTTACAGGTGGTTTCGACACTGCTCATGCTGCTGCTAGATAATTACAACACCCATTTTTTTTATCACCCTTTGACCCACTATTTTGGCATATGAATTTGCTGTTTGATATAGGGCTTATGATCAAGCTGCCATTTGACTTTGCGGACCTGGGGCATATATTAATTTCAACATAAATGATTGTCATGGAGGTCTTAAGCAGGTTTGTCAAAGCTATTAATATATTTACCAAGTTTTACGGTGAGGTGTTGTTCTATATAAGGAAATTGTTGAATCTGTACGTATAACCTCAAGTATAATGTGGTTAGCACTATATTTTATGCACTTTTTGGAGTAACCAAATTGAAGTTTCACTAATTGATACGTTTTGAGAATAAAGCTTTCTATTTAATGAAAAAGTATGTAACATGCTAAAGCATGCTCCTTGAATAAAAATATATTTGTATTCTTATTAACATGTAAAGAGTCGAGTTGGACATGTGTAATTTTAAATATATTGAAGCATTATAAATGATCTCGGCATGTCCCCTCTTAGATACTATGGTGGTTATGATCTTTTACAATCATTGTCACTAGCTAAACAAAACAGAACCATAAACTACATAAAGCACGGTTTGATACATTAAATAAACAAAATAATGTAAATATGTTTGAGCTTTTGATGTTATTTTGGTCTCCTATGTTGCAGGGTATAAAGCCCAATGGTCTCTTAAAAGTCAAAGATCCACAAGCTAAGGAGTTCATAGAGAAGTGCTTAGTCTGTGTGTCTAAAAGATTGCTTGCAAAAGAGCTCTTAAAGATCCAATCCTTGCCATTGAAAGTACAACTCATATCCCATGGTCGTAGATTGAGAACAAGATGTTGTCTGGTAGATCATGTGTGAAGAACAAATAGCATTCCCCATTATCATTTAGCTAAGGTAACCTCTACGTACAGCCTAGAAATATGATATCGTGTCTTAAGTTTTGTAATAACGATGTGAAAATATAAGTGAGTCTATATAAGTCATTATATTGATCATGATGTTGTAGCTTGTAGCTTATAGTAATAGTGTATGTCATTTATCTTACTAGTTTATTAAACGTTTTTAGGTAGATATCATACTACTGTTCGGGCCATTATAATTCAGAGGTCATGTAGTAAACGTATGAGGAGCTAGGACACTTTAAATTATAAATCCAGCAACTCGTCAATAGGTTCACCCAAAAGAGGCATCTCACATGAGCTCCCTAGTAACATAGTACTTTATATGTAAAATCTATACTTTGCTTATTTGATTATATGACATAAGTGATAAAATGGTCACATGGTTTGTAAAATTAGTTTAGTCATGTTCCATTCATGGGTCTTGGTCGATTTTGATGTTTCACGCAAGTTGTAAAAATTAAAAGTTATGGTTTATAAGTTATGAATATAGTTTCACATGTGAAAACATTACTCCGAAGGTCAAATAAACACATGAAAGTTTCTTAGAACGTGGCATGTTACGTTTTTGTAAGAAATATTAAGTTTTGCAAGTCACTTAGCTTGGAAAAGGACATGGTTTATAACTACTTATCTTGTGAAAATATAACTTTTGTGTCAAAATCAGTCCTTATAAATCTCGGAGGTAAACTGCCTTTGTTTTGCATCTTAAGACTAAAACTTCCATGTTTCCACATGTAAAACATCATTTTGGACAACTTTCGTGATTTATACTTTTGCTAATTCGGACCAGAAAGGGTCAAATTCGTGGTTTTAGTTCTGATCAGAAACATTTTCTCTAAAATCCAAGTTTTCCTTAGAAATATTAATCTAACCACAACTTTTAATCTACAAGCTCTTTTAACATGATTCCAAAGACTATTTTTTTATTTTAATATCTTCTTCAACTACAAATATAATCAAGTTCTTGTGCTCATAAAATTGGTGACAATAACTAGTATGATTTACTTGATTTACTAGTTTTACTAACATAAAGTTTCACATAAAATCATAAGCAAGTTTACTTAAATGTTTACTTGTTGAAAGATTTGTGTAAAAAATGATCAATATATTAACATATATAGCATATAATAACAAGTATAAAATCATAGAAATGAAGCTTTTGGCCTTTTAGGAGAAAAAGGGAAATAAGAACAAGATATCAAGAACACTAACTTAGAAACCCTAGCTTCCAAATCTTTCAAACTCTTATTATTAACTTAGGATCACATGGAAAAATACTTGAAGACTTCTACTAGAAATCACTCTTGTGTAGCTTGCAAATCACCAAGGAATGAAGAAACTTAGAATTAGGATCATGTAAAGCTTGACAAGAGCTTTAACAATGATGTATAACTTGTATCTTGGAAATCAAAGATGGATTGCTCATGGAATTAAAAGGTGGGCGTTTATGGTGATAAAAGGAAAAAGAGGATGAGTTGTTTCTTATATAATAAGATGAGGAGGTTACACATTTAGGATATTTTTTGTTACTTAGTCTAGTAGTATAACACATGTATGCATCTAAAGTAAACAAGGCTTATCACCAAGCCAAAAAGGCTTGGTGACTAGCCATTTAGTGGACCAAAAAGAAGGGGAGTGACTAGGTCAGTTTTGATATCTAGTTTATGGAGTAAGTTTTGGTCCCGGTAATCACTATCATTAAGTATTTAAATCACCCAGAAAATGAAGTATTTCTACCCCGAACCTCCGCTATCAAGTTTTTGGCGCCGCTGCCGGGGAATAAAATAGCTAGTTAGTTTTCTATCTCGATTAGGTCTACTCGCTTGATTCCTATCAAGTGACAATCCCCTTCTTTGTGTTTTTGTTCGTAACCTTGCCACTTTTCACCATGGGTGACAATCCACCAAACAAAGATCCACCACATCATCAACTACGACCACCCAATCAACCACCACTCGACCCGCCAAGAGGCCGTACTCTTGGTGAATACTCTATACCAAGCCATCAAGGCTATCGGAACACCATCGAGAGCTTCCACATCAAGCTCAAACTACAGCCTTGCGATTCGACACCATCCGGTTGGTGCAAAATGGATGTGCATTCCATGGACTTTGTTTCGAAGATCCTAATCAGCATCTTAAGGATTTCCTTAAAATCGTTGACTCCATTAACCTTGATGCTACAACTCGAGAGACCACGTGATTGCGTCTCTTCCAATTCTCTCTACGGAACCAAGCTAGTAATTGGCTTGAGCGACTTCCCGCAGGATCCATCTCAAGTTGGGATGATCTCACCACCCGCTTCCTCGCCCAATTTTTCCAACCGGGGAGAAACATCAAGCTAAGGAATGACATCTTGATGTTCCAACAACGTCAAGGCGAAACCCTTTATGAGGCGTGGACTCGATTCAAGGACTTAGTCCACAAAGTCCCTCACCATGGCATTGATCTTTGGCTCCAAGTCCAAATTTTCTCTGATCATGCCAGTCTCTCCACAAGGCAAACCATTGACCAAGCGGCCGGTGGTAACTTTAGTGAATTAACCGCGGAAGAATCGTGGGGTATAATAGAGGACCTTGCCCTCTATGACAACGAATTTTGGAATGACCCCCGTGAGTTGCCCAAAACCGTAAAGGCAATATCCTTGCCTTCAAACGACTCACAACCTTCCAATCGTAGGATGCTCGAACTTGAAGATCAAGTCAAATTCCTCATGAGTTCCTACGAAGCTCCTAAACCTTCACGCCAAGTGAACAAAATAACTTCACCTTGTGAGTTATGTAGTGGTCCCCATGACACTCGTGATTACACAAAACTCCCCGAACAAGCTTTCGCGGACTACACTTTTGTGTGTACCGATTGAGCGGGAGAGAAGTGGTACACTTTCAAACCCGAGCAAAACAACCTAGGAAATTCCTATAACCCCTCGTGGAAAAATCACCCTAACCTTAGGTGGAGCAAAAACTCAAACCCGCCTCAAAACAACTCTTCAACTCCATCTAATAGGTTCCAACCAAACGGTTTATCTTCAACCTGTACCACCTACAATAACCCTTCCAACACCGGTAATCCCAGTAATCTTGAGGGAATGGTATCCAACTTTATGTCATCTCAAGAATCTCGGTTGTCTAAACTTGAAGACAATTTCAAACAACGACAAAGCGAGATGACAAATAAGCTTGACACACTCTTGAAAGCCTTCAATGACCAAGTTGTGGGAGCACTCCCAAGTGACACCATCAAGAAGCCAAAAGTAAATTTGATTTCATCGAATCAATGTTCTTGTTCACCGAAGGAAAACGCATATCCATGCCCTTCACACCCGCAAGTCCACTTGGTCAACACCATCAAAACATGTTTCAAGAAAACTACCCCAAAAGACCAAAAACCTAAGTTAATGGTCCATCCAAATCTTGAAACACCAACTAATCAAGAACCCAAATCTACTCTAGAAGAGGAATTTAAGGAGCTTTACCAAGAAAAACCGGTTCTTGAAGTCTTGAATCATGTGCCTTACTATAAGGCTTTGAAAGACAAATATGAGCAAAGACTAAAATTTGGAGAACGTAGGTCTGTGTTTGTGTAAAACAAGTTACCTAAGAAGTTAAATGATCCCGGACTATTCATTCTTCCGTGTAGCATTGGAAATTCCAAGGCTTTCGACACATTAGCCAAGCTAGGATCAAGCATCAACCTTCTTCCGTTGTCCCTCCATAAAAGCCTTAACCTAGGTAAGTTAAAACCAACGGAAACCATCATAGGTTTAGCGGACGGTAGTTTTGCGTATCCGGCAGGGATAATGAAGGACATGGTAGTACACATGGGATAATTGACTCTTTTGGCGGATTTCCATGTACTAGGTATGACTAGTGATACCACGTGTCCATTATTGGTTGGAAAAGGACTCCTAGCTACCGCTAGTGCCATAATCAATTGTAAGATGTCCAAAATAGTGCTAGGAGAAGGAAGTGCGAGGTCAATCTATGATGTTAAGAAGCATTCCTATGATAATGAGGTTCAGAATGTATGGTTGAAAGGCGAGATGACTGAGAGGACTACTTTCATACATTGTAAGTTATTTTTTTTGTTTCTTTAACGATAATCTAAAGAATTCTTGGGATTGCATTTGTACTCTCAAGTTATTAGCACGTTTACAGATTAATATGGATAAATAAGCATTTACTGCCAAAATTGTGTATTGTTATATGAAATCACTTTTGTAGTGGTTTACCCATACTTGATGTGGGCCTTTAAAGCATTGTTTTAATGATAATGCGAAAAATATATTTATAAGTTTGTAGCATTCTTAGTCATTGTGACGGTATTTTTAAGTATTATATAAAACTGTATATTCAAGTAAAAGTCCGCTATGCTAAAGTCACTATTTTTATAACTTGCAAGTTGCAACTTATTAAAATAATATAATGTTCTATGCTTTGTTTTCTTATGTATTTAGTTATATTTTTATTTTGCTAATAGGTTAGAATTAAATAGTTTTATAACGCACGTCCAAATACCTTTTAAAATTCTAAATTTCTAATATCAGTGTATAATTAGATGTACGTATGCATTCTTGGTTCTAATAATAGTATTTTAATCTTGATTATAGGGAATGGACTAGGAGAAGGATGTGGTATGCTTGGTCAAGCTGGAAATGGGAAGTTGGAAGCTCGCTGCCAAAGTTGCCAAGAAGTATGCTCTTTAGATAATGTAGTTATAAGCAGTCATGTTTGTCAAAAGCATTCGTCATTGGAACTTGGAGGTAATGTTGAAGCATTATGAGAGGTGTCAAAACGGGCGGTTTGGATCAGGTTGGCCATGGGTTAAAACGGGTCAGAATGGGTTCAGGTCCGACCCGCAATTGAAATCGCTATGTTGTATTCTGATACAGGTACCCAAATCTCTTTGTTCTTAATTTTTCGGTATCTCCTCAATTTTGAGTTCATTCTCAAAGAAAAACAAATTGATTCTATCAAAGGAGACTTCGATCTAGATCAAGAATGAAAGACATTGTGGAAAGTAATTGGCTGGCTCGGACATTGTTCTGTTGCCAAAAAGATGAAAATTGTGCCAACATTTGAAGGAACACTCTTGAAAAATGCACACCAGAAAAGCACAACAGAATAAATGATCATCAGTGACATGCAATACAAAATCGAGCCGTAAAAAAGCTACTTAAAATACAATGGGTATCCAAGCATTATATATCGACTTCAAATCTTATACTTAATTCAGATTTAATTTATTCATATCCTACATGTAAAAAAGGTTGATGAGAGTCCAGTGCCTAAGGCTTTTTATAATCAGGATGAAGGCTTAGAATAGGTCAAAGCATCTGATGACACTGAAGTAAAAGGTAACTCTGTATGATCTACACATTTATGGAATCTGATATTATGCACCATTTGAGAATCCCATTTGTAACTTACAAATGTAGATAAAGTACACTCTATTGTTGCACCTCCATTGTTGTTGAAGTAATGGGTATGCTTGCTAATCCAAAAGACCGAGGTATATATTCTCTTAACAACGCATGTTTAGTACTTGTATTTAGGGGGATCAAAAAGGACTTTCTATAGTATCCTCAAGGACAACTTGGGGCGCTGATAAGGATGGAATACGTGTATATAAGTAAATGTTTAGAAATAGGCTAATATAATAATTGGGTTTGAGGTCAAAAAGTCAGTCACATTAGAGGTACTTGAAGGTGAGTTTTTGGAGATATATAAGACTTTTGTATGTTCATATAGAAATTAAATAATGAATCTTATGATTGATCATGTAGCCATTTATAGTTTGGGTAGCATAGTGAGGGCATCCAAATTGAGTACGCTGGAACAGTGCCATCATTTTTACACTTATGCTTCTCGGCGCTCTTGTGGCTTATAATTATGAGTTGTTGCAAGTGGATAATTCAAGAATTTTCAATGATTCTAACGTTAGGAAAAAAATTTCATTGTGTTAATTTTTGGGGTGATTAACCAACATATTTTGCAATTATATGTACTTTGTGCATTGACTTTATTCTTGCTACTCTTGATATCAGATTCAAACAGAGACCATTTTAATTTTACAACCCTCTAAATTACATGTTCGTAATGCAATGAAAGTTGTATCAAAACATATTACATCTAATAATGTTTCGTTTAATTGTGCAGGGAAGTTTGAACATAGGGTATTCTTCACGCATTGAAGGATGAAACAATGAACGAACCCTGAGATTGGATTGAAGTTGCAAAAAATTAAGAGTGGTATCAGGGTAATGTGTTGCATACTTTCATTTTTTGTAACTTTTAATTTTTGAATTAAAGTTAACATTTATTTCTTTTCGTTCTTGATGCATTCAATAAGTTGACATGTTTACGGCTTATTTTCGTTATCTAAATTTTTCCAATGATATTCACTATTATATATATATTATTGCAAAACTATTTATGTATGAAAACACTACACATATATTTAGAAATGCTTAACCTAAATAATTAATTTAATATAACTGTATTACTTAATCTATTAATATGTATATAACAAAACGAATATAAACAGTTGCATAACTCCCAAAAATACACATTATTATATTCCAAAAAATATTAAAAAAAACCCAACTATATGAAAACATTAGAAAAAAACAACATGTGCAAAACTATTTATGTATGGAAACACTATACACATACTTAGAAACTCTTTACCTAAATCATGCATTTCACATTCACTTATTACTTACTCTATTAATATGAATATAACTCTATACACATTATTTAATTCAAAAAAACAACCAAAAAATAAACCTACAATATGAAAATAATAATAAACCGAGAACTAAATTTTGAAATTTACCAAGAAAGAAATCACAAGTCGTGCTCACCCTTGGGTGGGCTTAACCGGCTAGTGTGTATACACACACACACACACACAAATATATATATAAAAGAAAAACGGTCAAACTTTAAAAAGTTAAATGTTGAAAGTCAAATATGACAGAAATGTATGGTGTAATAAATACTCTTATTAAAATATCTCATTACTTAAAAGTATAATAATTTATTCACATTATACAACCAATTAAAAGCATATCTACCAAATTAAAATCAACCAATTAAAACACCTCTTATTAAATAATACAATAAAATTTTCACAATGTACAATTTAAATAAGCTACAACATAATCCAAAATATAAAATAATTAAACACACTAATTAATGTTAGAGTAAAATACACCGTTCGTCCCTAATCTTGTAATTGCACATCACGTTGAACCAAAAGTTGGGATTTTCATCGCTCGGAGTCCTTTTTCCAAGTTTCATTGTCTAAACTGGTCCTTTGACCATTTTTCCGTTAGTCAACCAAGTTCGTTGTCGTTTGCTTTGTCTTTAGTCCAAGGGCACAATTGTCATTTTCTTATTTCAATTAAAAATTTCTGTATTATTGCCACATGTAATGTACCCCTCTTCCCACCCTATAAACACATAGACTGTATTATTTTTCGTCCAAGAACTTTCGTTACAAGAATTCTCACAATTCACAAACCCTAATTGCACGTCACAAAACCTGTGCTTATTAATCAAAAAACCGAAACATGGACTTTACTCTATGGAAAGTAAGAAGACATCCAGGTAATCCAGTTGATGATACCGTCCTGTACGACTCTGCTAAGAAGAAATACGGTTCTATTTTTATTTTGATTATAAACATTGGAATTTCTAATTGCGGTATTTATTTTTTGGCAATTAACTTTTTAGAATGCCCTAAACATATATTGACATGTTTTTCAGGTGGTAGATCTAATATGTTTAGCATGAGGGTTCATCAAAACGGTTTCTTTAAATACTGGCCTGGTAGAATCTACGTTGGAGGTATGAAAAATTTAGTTGATTTGGTTGATGTTGATAGTGTGTCAGTCGAAGAGTTGCATGTTCTTATGTATGAATTGGGTTATGCGCTTGGTTCAAAAAAGTACTATTACTTTGTTAAGCCTGGTAGTAATTTAGATGATGGTTTGTATAACTTAAGTGAGAGTGAAAATTTAGAAATATTGAAAGATCTTATTGATGACCATAAGATGATAGAAGTTTATGTTGAAAATGGTAAGACGACATTGGATGTTGATGAAATGTCACCAAAGTCCATTAGGACAGTTATTGCTGATGTTGATACAACAAAGAAAAAGGCAGCTCTTGCTATTGTTCCATATTGCTCAAAGAAATTGTTCTTAGAAAATATTGTTAATAAATCTGTGGTAGAGGATATATGTCAGGTTACACATCAACCTTTGGAAGTCAATACTTTGGTACAATCTAGTCAGATGCCAGAAACATAACCCTTGTTTTCATCTGTAGAGGTCTGTCAGACTGAAGATGTTGTAAGTGATGTCAACCAGCATATAGATAAACATGTTGAGCATATCCAAATAGATAGTCCTGAAGAGATATGTCAAAATAATCAAGAGGAGGAAATATGTAATTCTGTTGAGCATATCCAAAAAAGTAAATCTGTACAGGTACGTGAAATCGGTGAAGCTTTAAGTGATGACAATGTGAGTGAAACAGATAGTTATGTGAGTGATGGTGATGATATTGAGAACAATTGTGATGGAAACACAGTTGTTGATGAGGCTAATACTTTTGAGGAGCCTGATTTTGATGTTAATCTGTTCAAAGTGACTGAGACTACAGAGTTACCATATATAGGTAGTTCCATCCAGATACCAGATGATTTAAAAAAAAAGTGAGTTGGATCTGTTAGATGATAATGTTTTGCAAGTGGTTCTGAGAATGAGGATGAGTATGTTATTAGAAAGGAAAAAAATGAGGGCATACAAGAAACAAAAGTTAAGTGAGGCAGCACAAGTAGAGGACGAAATATATTTTTTCTGTGGTCAAACTTTTGTAACTGCAAAAGAAGTGAAAGATAAGATCAACCTTCTTTCAATAAAGACTATGAGGAAATTGCAACTCATTAAGAATGACAAACAGAGAATTAGGGTTAGGTGTGTTGGAAAAATACTTGTTTGTGGTACAAACGAAAGTGTTGGGCTGAGAACAGCCCCAAAGAGGAAAACTGGTCCATCTAGAAAGACTAGAATACCCCCATGCCAGCATTACTTTAGACGACCTTCCAGACGATTTGTTTATGCACGAGCAGACGACTATCATCTAAACATTAACGTACTAGCGCCTGACACGTGAATGTAGTAAATGCATAACCATAAGAGCATGGGGTATCATGAAGATCTCAAAGCTCTTCATTTGGGCCACACGTGTGCCACCTCCCCTCCACATCACTCCAACACACTCACTTAAAAATACCCCCCAATCACAACTAACTCACTTCTCTTCATTTGAGCCCCACCCAGCCTCATTTTTTTTCTTTTACATATTTTTCTAACACATACTAACACACACTATGCAAATCCAATGCACCAAAGTAGATAACATCCAATACCGGGCCTCACATACATCCTCTATAATCCACCACATTTGACCTTAACAACATCATCAAATTGGTTTCTCAGTTACTACTTGTGTTCATTAAACAAACATGTCACACATATTCACACACACTAACCATGCATCAGCATCATCACTTTCTATAAAAACACATACTCACACACACTAAGTCTGTCACCTTCTTTGTCCTCTAGTGTGTCGTTGCAACGGCGAAATCCAAAGTGGCGATGGGTGATGGTGTCATGGCGAGGAGCAAAACAAAGTGGCGAGCTAGCCATGTAGAAAACGGCGAGGAGCAAAACCTTCCATATCACATGCTCTAATGTTGGATGTGCATAAAGTGTACTATTTGTATCAAACCAAAGGAAGATTGACACATGTCATCCTTATGTTCTCGATAGATGATCAATGCGTTTTCCTATTCATAACCGTTGATCATTTATAAGAGGTTATCCTAAAACCTTAGATACTTTCCTATATATAAAGAAGTATCTCACACAAAAAAATGGTTTACCTTATTCTCCAAATTTCAAACACTTATTGATACGACCCGGTTAGGGGTTGTATCGGGATAAGACACCACTTTTAGCGTGTGCGAGCTCCTTAAAAATATAGAGAGAAGAACTAAAGATTTATTTATCTTAAACATTGATTGAATATCATAAATGATTACAAGAGAATTTATAAGACAAAGTAGAGTAAAACCCTAAGACCTGTCAAAACCACCTTGCCCTCAAGGTGTTGTTTTAAAACATTCTCAATTGACTTTCCTAAATAAACATGAAAACAATCCTAAACAAAGACACGTAAATAAAGATAGATTATATGACATAATCTTTATGCTATACGTTTGGACTTCTTGATAGCCTCCTCTGCAACATCGGCATAATCCGGGATCCCATAATCTTCTTTGAATTGTATTATTCCTTTCTTTGTACATAACACAACACCTTCTTCCATGCCCCACAACTCTTCGCGATATACCTTCAAAAAACAACCAAACTCTCTCCGAACATCTCCACCACAACAACATCTTCCACACTTTCTTTATTTTAAAATTAGTTAAACTCACTCACGAACTTCCATGCTTTCCACATTACTCTCACCAATATCAAAAACATCATTTATAGCGCTACTAACCTCAACAATACCAATATCTTCATTAGCATCTAAGGACTCTTTAACCACATATAGAACTTCTTCACTTGGCCATGATAGAACGATATCTATTTTCTCTTCAATGTTCAGCTTTTTCCTTGCAATTATCTCAAAGCGAGCCTCCATTATACCATGGAATAGCTTCTCCTAAAGTTGTGGCGCTAACCTTAAGAGTGCCAATTGTAGAAGCGGTTTAAGTATATACATCGATTTAAGTAAAGATTATCTCGTTACTTGATTTGCAAGAACCACAAACTCACTCTCATATTCGACCGTGCCCATTTGCAAAGCTTAGAGAGTCCGATCCGCTCGAAGCCATTAACATTAACTTCGAAAAACAAAAACCAATTTTTTTCCGGTGAACAAGATTTTCGATAAACAATCGCGTGAATAGTGATTGATGAACGAACCGTGAATAGTGGTCGATGAACAGTTTTTTTATTTAATTTAATTGGAACTAATTTGGTAGCCCTCTCAGCGAGGACTCTCCAATGAAAGAACCAATTGATCTGACCGGTTAGGGGTTGTATCGGGATAAACTTTTAGCGCTAAAAATATAGAGAGAAGAACTAAAGATTTATTTATCTTAAACATTGATTGAATATCCAAATTCAAGCGTATCACTTATTCACACACAATGGATAATCGATCATTAATCTATTGGTTCGCTTAATGTTACCCTGGACATAAATAATTCCTCTTTTCATGTGGTCCTTACCTTTTTTAACGGAAAATCAAACGACTTAACCAAACTCACCCACACTAATCTCGTTTTACATATCGTACATAAACCATATCAAGTCCATCTTTTCAAAAACAATAACTTGCTTAACCTTTTTAGCATAGTTTTTTAAAATGTGAAAGAATAATTATTTCTTTGCGATTATACATGAAACACCATTATTTGAACAATAAGAACACTGATAATAAAGCTTACAACTAAACAACTGACTTTTACAAAAGCAAAGTATTCAAATGGTTACATTTCCTAACCATTGAAATCATACAGAATCACCCTTTTCGGGTCAATGAAACAGTAACATTGACAAGCTTGGCATTCTCTATGGACATGCGATTCTTGATTATATTTGTGTACCTCATGAACACCTCCTCGACAATTGACTCGCCAAAGTGGTTCAAGATCAGAGGTTCAGCCACAGCTCTCATACATTTTCCCATATTGTTTCCTTTTAAATTCTCTTTGGTTAAATTAAGATTGTGATTCGTGCAAGCGTCCCAATCAACTTCAGAGACCTCAAGGTAATCAGTTTCGAATGACCCTTCTTTCTCGACTTCGTTACTAACTTCTTTAGCACAAGGAGTGTATTGTGGAATGTTGAATGAATCCATTTTTTCTTCTTCTATCAGTCCCTATCGCAATAATAGTTTCAAGAAATTTAGCATAATTAATTTGAGGCTCATTGATGCTCATATCTGAAAAATGGGACAATACAACAGAAACATAAAATGAAATGAAAGAATCCAGTTTAAATCAAAATTTTGAGTTAAATAACTGCAAAAGGTCAACAATGCTCAATAGAGGAATCGATATATATGTAGTATACCTCAATAACCATTTCATTTAGGGCATTGGCTAAGAGGTCCCAAACGTAACAACATTCTTTACTACATGGGTCGTCACTTCGTCTTCCAAGTATTGTCAAAACCATACGCCCTCCACTCACAACCTCCTCCCCCCGACACTTGAGAAACATTGTAAAATCTTTTTGAAACTGCTTGCGGTAAGCCCTTATAACGCTTGGAGGGCTTGTTCTTGACATGTATATGTTCCCTTTGTTTGTCTTTGCCAGTTCAGGAACCTGTTCAATATATTTCCATTCATACGTAAGCTTGCCTAAAGATATGTAATTCCACTATAAAAATGTAACTAGTGGCATATGTTAGCGATACATAATAGACCGACGCTTATCGAAAACACAAGTAAAAGGTCTCTATAAAGTAATTTGTTTGACCAAAATATTCAAATTGATTCCCACACCAACATTATGTCCCTATACACCATTACGACCAGTCCTTATTATGATATGTACTGTGCATGTGAAATGTTTAGCTTTTAGGGGAAAAAAAATATTTTGGTTGAATTTAACATTTCACATTTAAATATCTTTACATTGACATGTACTGTGCATTATATTTCTTACCAAAATATTTTTTTAAATCCACATTGACAAATGACACAGTGTCACACACGTACACATTTAAATATAATGCTTACAAAAGTAAGAAACTAATTAACACTTGTGAGAAGCAAACTTATTCGATAATTCCATAATATTGATTAACAATATTGTGAATCTACTAGAATAAGTAAAGTTGATATTAGAAAAAACTAAAAAGTAGCAGATCAGATTGCTTATATAAGGGAGAGAGAGACCCAACCTGGGAGAGCCACATGAGACTGTAGGAAGAGTGGACAAAATGTACACTTTGTTTGAGAAATAGCCTCGTATAGAATGATCCAGGGACACCAGACAAATAGCAAGGTGGCTTAGACGACGATTTAGTCACTCTAGTTTGCTTTGCTAGGTTCTTTATAAAATCTGATACCGAGAGAAAAATTGTGTTGAAATCATTACTTGGGAGATCATTCAAGTAGATTTGAATTTCGGGTGATTCATCTTGACCTAATTCTCGGCTTATCTTGTCAATTGACTTGACGAGCTCCGATGCCACTAGAAAAGTGTTTGGTCCAGATGAACATCCAAGATCAGCCATGATCAAGGTTTTCGGAAAGTTCATATCACAATAGAGATTCATCAAAGTCTCTTCTATTATTGGTTTTGTCAATGATATCACCTCTCTCTGTAACCAATCAATTGCAAAAAAGAAGTATAAATTAGTTTGTTTATATTCGGTGTGCTTGAAAGTGGATGCAATTCTATATATGCTTGTGCATAATGTGTCTGAGGTTACGAAAATTGTTTTTATGTGTGAGAATGGAAAAACGATTAAACGGTCAAGTAGAGTGAACAAAGGTAGAGCTAGAAATTCTTTCGACCGTATCTAAAACTATATTTAGTAGTGTTTGTATACAATTTCAACGGATTTTATCAAAATTTTGAAATTATTTGCTGATCAGGACAGTAAAAGTGAAAGGTAAGGTGGATCAAAACAAACCAAGTTTACAAAAAAAGACAGCTTTGAAACACGTATATGAATCAGATAAAATAAACCAAGTTTACAATCAGCAAACGGAAAACTGGATAAACTGGTATAATTAATGAATATCTGTGTTTTATTATATACGTATAATTAATGTATAAGGTGCCTGCTGCGGCAGGTAGTATGAACACATTGTGCAGTCAATGATGGCTAGCCCAGTTGGTCAGAAGCACTCCCGGTTTTACCCAAGATCTTGAGTTCGATCTTCCTGGATGGCAAGCCTTGGGGTTTTTCCCTCCGTATACTTGTAACGGCCTTGGTCAACATCTCGTTGTCTAGGGTACGTGCAAGGCTTCACCATTATACGGTGAGGTTTCCCAGATGTCGTATCCAGACTGAATGTTCGAAAAAAAATGAACACGTTGTGCAAACAGAAAATAAAAGGTATATGATATAAACGGGTAAACGGATGAGGTTTCTCGTTCTGGTAATTACCCAGTGGCAAGTCTTTGACTCGGATGTAAGGGTCATGGCCGTTCCTAATTAAACCACGCTTTCCCTTACTACCCTCAAGATGTTTACCTAGTGAGAGCCTCAAAAATCTGACCAAAAGGTGCATAATATGTATGTACGTATATGTATATATGTGTGTGAGTGCGATGGAGCTTATACATATACATACACGTTTAATATGCATGGTACGTACCTGGAGAAGAGAATTGTTGGAATAGCTATAATCTCCATCCCCTCCATTCATACGAAGTACACGGCTGACGTCCATTTCTCTCACACACGCTGTTTACCGAAACACTCACTCCCAATATGTCTCTTGAGTTTGGACTACTTAAAGTACACACACTCCTAAATCCTAATATGCCTCTAAGAGTCTGGACTACCTCTATTTATAGACGACGAGCTAAATGTAATTTGTAGTACTATTTAGATCATGATGATTGCTATTTGTCCTTTTAATACGTCATGCTGAGAGACATTTTCAGGACGGTTGTGCATTGAATATATTATTGTCTTTAACTCTTCAAAAACATTCATATTGATTGTGTCACATGTGCTGTAAAAAATTCAATGCATTGATATTTGATTCGGCATATTTAAAATGAAAGTATATATTGAAAATCAATTTTCATATTACACGAAAATATTACGACAAGACATATATATATATATATATATATATATATATATATATATATTTTTTTTTTTTTTCTGAACGGCAAATATTTACGATCTACACCACGTATCTCACATATCTACGACGAGACTTGAACCCACAACATTTAGGTTAATGATTCACTCACATACCGTTAGGCCAAAAGGCTTTTGGTAATAAGACATACTTATGACATATTAGATCACTGTCTAGTTTTTTTTTTTTTTTTTCACTTCTTGCATTACATTGTATAAATTGGTAACCAAAACATTTTAAGCTAGTTATGCTAGTAAAATTTTTAACCTATCATCACGTTTAACACATAGAAATGAGAGACACACCTACTGTTTAAAATAATAGACAATCAATATTGTTTAATATGAACATAGGTAATGAAATGTCGAACGAGGTTGTTAGACTAATATATTTAAAAGTGTCCAATGATTAGTATCCAAATAGCTCAATTAACTTAAATAACATTAAAAGAAACGTCCTCTAATTTGGGCAATGCAATTCATATAAATTAATCCAAATTATTATCTCGATATATACTTGGTTTGATTTCGAGTAATAGTATACATCTCCTTCTATTGATTGAATCAATGATAAAATAGGTGATCAAAACAATAAACAAAAAGGAGTACTTTTTAAAGTTCATCAAAATTTCACCTAACAAAAAATATAAGTAAAAAGAAATGCATGTGTCAATTTGTAAAAAAAGACTAAAAAAGAAAGGAGTAATTAACAAATCTTAAGTTGTTATTTTTAAAATAAATTATATGAACTTAAGTAAATTTATTAGTTTTTATATTTTTTGATAATTTTATAAATTTAATAAATACCGTTACACTTTCTGTCTTAAAAAAAGTATATATTGTTCTTATTTATAAATATTAGTATCATAATATATTAAATTAATATATATGAGCAAAATTATAAATATCAAAATAAAATAACGAGTTACCGTGATATGTAAATAAATACATGAGATTGTACATATACGACAACTCATGCTATTTCATTTTATAAGATTAAGTAACGATATCCGAAAAAGTATTTTTTACTATCCACGTTCAATAATGACTCATGTTACTCCTTTTTATACGTTTAACCCACGTCCAAATATGGCTAAAATTTTTAGAGCACAAAGTACAGTGCTAAGTTATAGCAAATAGCGTTTTCACATCAGTTTTTCTCTTATAACTCAGAAGTTATAACTTAACTAAAAAACACCCTCCCTTATTACTCAAGTTATAGAACACCATTTGGGCCTCATAGTATTTATTTATTTTTCATTTATTCAAATTGTACACAAATTAAACTGAAATTAAAATTTCATTAATAAACTAAAAGACATAAAAAAAAACTACATAAAAATAAAACTACATGAACTAAACTAGTTTTGGTGACGATATTTGGCTCGAATTTCACGTTTTGGCTCCTCGTTAATATTCGCATCTATTGGATTCAACCCCTCGGTGTTGACTGCAATTATCTTCATGTTTGGCCTCCCCAATAATAGTCGCATCTATTGGATCCAACCCCTCAGTGTTGACTGCAATTATCTTCATGTTCTCATTCCTTGTTTGACATTGATTAGTTGCACCCTCGCCTTAGCCTCGTTTCTTATTTCTTCCATCTTCACCTCACGGTCTAAAGCGAGTTGTTGTTGCAACATTTCTTGTGAAGAAGAAGTGGCCGATTTGTTTGAAGATCGTTGACTTTTTGAATTTCGTTCTTTGTTGAGTAGACTCGGCTAAGCATCATCTCCAAATAGCTCATGTTCTTCTCTGATTAGCCATCCCCAGGTTCTTGTTATACGTGCCGGGTCAAGATTCAACCATTTATGTTTGTCTTTCAAAAAATTCCAAGCATTTACATGAAGAAAAGTTTTCACTTTTTTTTGTCATAATACCAGTCTTCAACACGAGCCTTCAAGTCTCCGTCATTTTCACGACTAAGTCTCGTTGTTTGATTGACAATCGCGTTATACTTTCTGACTTCTCGGTTCATGGGAGCTCACTTTCCAGTCAACATGTTTTTTGTACCTGTGACGCATCCCTTTTTCGTTGCTTTGTCATTGTATTCGGCAAGAATTTTGTACCAAAACTTATCATCTGTTTGGTCGGTGCCCGTGCTCGGATCCATGGATACATGTGACCAACATTCCACCTAAATTAACTTTTCGTTTTGACTCCAAAGTGTACGAGTTACTTCGGGGGGTTTTTTTTTTTTTTTTTTCATTCGCGAGTTTTTTTCTTTTCTTTGTCATGTTTCTCGGGTGACGACGGCCCTTCGGCTTCTTATTGTTGAGGTTGTGAGGGTTGTTGTTGGATTTGTTGGTATTGTTGTTAGGAAAATTTGAGTTGGTATAGCTGTTGGGGTGTGTTGGTATTATTGTTGAAGAATTTGAGTTTGTTAGAATTGCATTTGAAGTAGAAATTGGGTGAATAAAAGACATGAGGGTAAAGGTTTAAAACCAGGTTGATGAAGTTGTAACAGTTAGTTATGAAAATTAAGAAATTGATTAACATTAAAAAAAAATGATTCATGCAACCCTGATCGATCAACATCTTTAACTTTAGAGTTACAAAAGTGAATAACTTTTGTTTAACTAATGAAAAAAAAATGTACTTCATATATTAGAGGATCTTGCACAGTTATGCTAGATGGGTCACTTCCTACATAAAGGTAAAGGTATTGAATCACTTGAAAGAAAACTTTGGCGAAAGATTGAGACACTAATACACAATTATATCCACATTATCTTATGAGAAATGATTTGTACACTTCAAAAATTGGTTGGGACACTCAAAACTGTGCATTAAACAGTTGTACTGTATATATATTATGCTTTAACAGGTTGCACACTAGAGTGTGCAAATCAAAACACAATATGTACAAATCGTCTCCCTTATCTTATGGGGAATGAGGAGGTGATTTGCACACTCTATCAATTGACTTGTACGCTCAAAATATTTGTGTTTGATATTTATAATTTTACAGCACTTAAGGGTGTGCAAATCAATACACAAATGTTAAAGATATAAATGTCATGACATAAAGATTTAAGTGTTTAAATCAATTGATGTAGTGTACAAATTATTTTCCTTATGTTATGGATTAATATTATAAGAAACCAAATGGTAGTTGGAGACTTGGAGGCTGACTAGAAAAAAGATTCGTGTAACACGACTACACGAGTTACACGATGGAGGATCGAGATACCAACGTAAGCCTATCAAATGGCTGATCCCACCATGCACCATGTATCAATTTGTTTTTTGTTCACGAAAACAACAATATATGTTTTCACCGTTCACGTACGACAAGACGTGGAATTTGTATACATGTACGATAAGACGTGTAATTTGTTATCATATCAGTGTGGAGGGTGTCGTGATAAGTTTTACCTCGCCACATCAGCTATATATCAGTTTTTTCTCTCTTTTAAATTTTTTCCTTTCAACTTTTTCTTAACCATTGTAGCACATTATCTCTTTTCTATTAATCTTTTTTCTAATTTTTTATCATTTAAAAATACCTCTAATAAACATATACCTACTATAAAATACATAAAAGAAATTAAATAATAATTTTTTTCTTGGAAGATGTGTCTCTTAGTTGGTATGCATGCTTTTAAGAGCGGAAGGTGTGGGGATTAGGGGTACAAACAAGCTGAGCTTTTATCAAGCAACTCGAGCTCGAGCTTGGCTCGATCGAGTCGAGCTTTTATCGAGCTCAAGCCAAGCTCAAGCCCAATATATTGGCTCGAAACATATAATGAGTCGAGCTCGAGCTTTTGATTGCTCAACTCGAGCTTTTATCAAACTTTTTCGAGCTTTAAGTAAACAAGGGTTAATTTGAACATTAACCTAATTATAAATAAGTATTAAAGTTTGGGAAATCATTTTGCTCAAGTATTCAAGATCTATGAAGCTTATGACGTCTCGTGAATATATTTTGTTGAACTATTTTAGACATTCGAACCTTAACTAGCATTTACCGATTATGTTTCATTTTAATGTTAGACTTGTTTCATCTTCTTGACTCTTGACTCTTGAATGTGTGGCATCAGGTGACAATTTAGTCACATTTTTTCCAAGTTAGATACGATTTATTGGTTCAGGTGTATGTCCCTTTTGTAGGGTCTTTATATGATTTTATTCATTGGGTACTCTATTGTATTTGTTCTTCTTTTCAAGTCTCAAGTCTTAACTCCTTAATCAACTTGTTCAGGAGTTGGAATAGGGGTGTAAATGTACATATATTCGAGCTTTTCAAGCAAAGCTCGAGCTTTGCTCGAAACTGAATCGAGCCGAGCTTAAGCCTAGATGGTTAAAGCTTGACAAGCTATCGAGCCGAGCTTGAGCCTTATTTTTTTTTCGAGCCGAGTTCGAGCCTTGTCAAGCTCGAGCTTGGCTCGGCTCGGCTACACCCTTAGTGGGGATGGAGGTTAATCTCTTCATCACTGTCACCTCAGCGCCACATCAGCATAACAAATCTTCACAACTAACCACAACAAACCCCCCCTCTTTCTCATAACAAACCTCAACCTCTTCATTTGGAACCCACCTTTACAATTTAATTTTATTTTTTTACATTTTCACATATATCCTGCCAAAATTAAAAAAAAAAAAAAAAAAAAAAAAAAAAAAAAGACACCCAACCACCATATCTTCTTCTTCTCCTTATTATTCTCCGCTCTCATAAATATCAAAACCAAATCAAACACCTATACAATACTTCCATAAGTCCTTGTTATCCCACCTTTACAATACTTCCATAAACCACCACCACCATCTACAACTCACACACACACACACAACCCACAAACCATTTATAAATTGAAAAAAAAGATTAATCTCACACTCCTTTGTCAGATTTTTGGTTCGTCGTCTGCACGGTGAAGGCTTGTTTGGCGAGCCACGACAAAGCACCACAGTGTGGTGGCGAGCGTCGACGAAGTGCCACGGTGGCACGACGAGCTCCACAGCGAGACCACACCCTCCGCTCTAAGTGCGGGAGTAAGTCCCGCTAGAGATATCTTTTGCAAATTCCCGTATAGCTTGCATTGAGTTTCCCGCTAAGGAAATGAGTTTCCCACTAGTTTCTTGTTGGTGCACCCCATAGCCTCATCACCGATAAGATGTCTATGACGTGAGGGTACACTGACATGGCTAATGATGTGGAGTGTATAGGATTCACTTTTCATTATAAGAGCCAGAGGTATAATAACCTTGTGTTAAGGTTTAACACATTATCGCGTTAGCGTCACATCAACTTTAACATTTCACATTAACTCAAAAAAATACCCCTTTTCATAACTCAACCTTAACTCCCACTTTAACTCAAATATTTTTAAATTCAACCCTTAAACTAAAACTAATATTTCATTTATTAAAAAACGTAGCATTAATTCTTAAACATATTACAATATGAAGAAAAAAAAAGGTTACAACGAAAAGAAAAATTAAAAAAACTATTCTGAAAAAAAAACGACACAAAGCAAACTACAACAAAGGAAATTACGAAAATACAATTACATCTAGTGACGAGGTTGCAAGTTATATTTTTTGATGATTCGGTCCTTTTCTTCATTGATCCAAGCCACAACGTTTGGATCCTTGCCGTCAGTGTCAATCATCAAAAATTTCATCTCTTCCAACCTTGTTATAGTTTCATCTTTTACTTGGGCCGCCCGATACGCCGCTTGGGCGCTTTCTCGTTTTATACGATACTCGGTTATCATAGTCTCTATGAATTGGCTTGACGAGCTCGTTCCTCCGGTGATCGCTCCCCCAGTACTTGTCGTGCTCTCGGATCTGGCTTTCTTCGAAGCACACTTTTTGCCCATGGGACGTGGTTGTTCATCATGACCAAACAAAGCCTCATTTGTTTGGCTTGGGATATCGCCGGCTAAATTAACCGGCTCTGGCGCGTCCCATTTCTTAGGACCACGCAAAACCTCCCAAGCCTCCTCGTTGGCGAACGTCGCAGTTTTGTGCTCGTCATGCTACATTTTTTTTGCCCGTTTGAGGATATCCATCTCAGTTTCCCCACTTTTCTCTTCCCGTTTCAAATGTTTGTAATACGCGTTGAACTTTGTGCAATCACGGTTCAACGTTTTCCACTTGCCTTATATCATATCTGATGTGTCTCGCGACTACTAGTTTTAAATTTATAACAAGGATTACCGAATTAAGCTAAGAACACACGGGCAAGTATGACCCTTTCGTATGTAGTTAGTTTTGGTTGGTAAGCCGAGATCGTTCACTAGGATTTGGGTGTTTTCAATTGTGAAGAATCTATGTAACAATAAGTAACGCAAAAGTGGTAAATGGTTGTTACGTCCCAAAATACCATAAGCAACAAGTAACAAGAAAATAATGATTAAGGGAATTTAACAAGATTAAAACTACACTTGCTTAAACTAGTTTTTTATCCCTGATTAGTATGATTGTGTTAACCTCTTCTTAACATGTTGGTTATGATAATTAGTTGGTGTACTAATCTATTGTTCTTACAAGTTAAAACTTCGTCAAGATTTTAGTTTATAAAAACAAGCATTAAATTTAACCAATCAATTCAAGATCAATTCAAGTTTCCTAAGTTTACTTTCATAAACTTAAACACAAAAACATCCGTTTGTCTTATCAAATTTGCTTAAGAAATGGTCAATATAAAAGGTAACCGATTATAGACAAAAGGTTACAACTGATTGTAAACAACTAATCTTACGACCTTTTAGATGTTTTCAATCAATCCAACTTGATAATCAAAAAGCGTTCTTATTACAACCACACTTTAGTTCCTTTGTTTAACCAAAAATAATGGGTAAAACAATCATCCATAGACAAAATGATTATAACTAGTTGAATAACAATAAGTTCTTTCGACCTCTACGTTTACTATCAACTAGTCAAACTTGATTAACAAATGTCACTATGAAACTTTAGCACAATTGGATCTTAGAATCAACTTGAAATTGAATTAAAACATGTTGACACAATCATAAACTAATCATACGATAATCAACATCATTTAAGCAAGTGCATAAAGAAACTAGCCACTCATAGCAAGCATAAACATAAACTCAGAACTTTGAAGATTAGAAAACATGATTAAAGGTCTTACAATGATTGAAATGAGATTACAAATGATGTAGTAATGATGCCTCAAGTATTGGTGATGACTTCTTGATGTTTTGACCTCCGAATGATGACTTCTTGGACCTCCAAAGTTTCCTGTAACTTTATGGACGAATTTTAGGCTTTGAGATAGAGTAGTGGTGGTAGGAGAGGTGTGAGAGAAGTTCTCTCAAGTTGGGATTTAGTTGGGTAGTTGGATGATGAAAACAAGCACAAATGAGTCCTATTTATACTACTCTCAAGCCCTTGGGGTTATAAATGCATTTCTTGGTCACCAAGGAGCTTAGAAGTACCTAGAATACATGTAGGAAGGACCTAGAATCGTTTGGAACAAGTTTGGAGTCTTAGTGATGAAGAAATGGCTGAAACAGGCCTTCCAACTGAATCGGTTGGGCTTCAACCATTTCGGTTGGTCTTCTTGACTACTCTCCAACCGTTTCGGTTGCGGGGCCCGACCGAACGGTTGGAGCAAGTTGACAAAAAATCATAAGCACCAAAGTTGTAGATCTTTCTCTTAGCTTTCCGTGGCCGCGAACAGGGGGTAAAACGGAGTCCGTAAGCAAAAGTTATGGCCAAAATGGTGAAGGTGTGTCGGGAACAACGAGTCTTCCAATATGTCTTCGTTTTAGCTTCATTTCTTCATTTCTTTCTCGTTTTCCTTCTTGAACTTTATTCTTGAGTCTTTGGACCACCATCTTGATGACTTTATCTCCTCGAATATACTCCACAAGTCTTGCTTTTGTCGGGAATTCTTCATATATGGAGAAATCTTCGTATTTTACTTCTTTTTTCCGTATTTTTCTCCACTTTTCTGTACTTGGCTACAAATGAACTAGCAAACGCACTTTTATACGATTAAGCATCAAAAGCATATGATTATAACCAAATAACACACGTAAAAGCACGGATAACGCTACTAAAAACATGTACAATTTGAGCGTTATCAATATCCTTGTTGCGTGGTTGAAAATTGAGTCTATTGAACTCATTTTTTACACGTTGCCAAAACGTATCACGATCTTGTGCACGCCCGAGAAGCGGATCCTCCATAGCGGCTACATAACAAATGGCAAGTAATTTTTCCTCTTTTGGTTGCCAACGTGCAAGGACGAAGTTGAGAATTTCTTCATCCTCATAAATTGGTTCAGGGTCTTTGGATTTTTTGGCCTTTCGTTTACCACGACTTTTGGGATTTGGAGGAGACGTAGGTGTTTCGGGAACCTCATGTGTTTCGGTTTGTGAATGTTGTGAGAATTGTAGATTTTGGAAATTGGTGTTTAGTGTGTTTTGTTGGATTTTTTCCCAATATAGAAATCGTTGATGTTGTAGGTAAAGTTCTTGGCTCGACAAGTCGAGTGGGTTAGAAAAAGAGATGTTGGGTGATGATGAACCCGCGTTCGGGTTTGAAGATGAACCCGCGTTCGGGTTTGAGTTATTCCACACACCTAGGAGATTCAAGAAAGAATCATCGTTGTTGTTGCCTCCCCACATTTTTTTTAGCAAATGAAAGTATCTGATAGATTAGATTGAGTGGTGGAAGTGTGAAAAAAAATTGTGCGTTAACTGGGCAAGAAATGGATCAGATATTGGTAACCTTAAAATATGGGTTTTTTTTAAGGGTTGTATCAATGGATCATATGTTTGTTTTCATAAACTAACAAAAGTTTTTTTCTAATTTGATTCATTGATATTTCACTTGTTTAATCATATGGGTAAAGGAAATGTAGGAAGAAATATTATTTTTTGTCCGCAAAGTATGATTCTTCATTTCTAATTCTTTTTTTAAAATGCATTTATTAAATAAGTACTAGAATCGTGGCCGATAAAAGGATACAAACATGGTACAACTAAATTTAATCAAGTCATTCTCGGATCACATCATAATATAACCAAAACGAATTAACCTGCTAATCCAATAATGTTAAAAAATTTTGTGCTATTTTTTCCAAGAATGTCCTTCTTTTAAAGTTTCATATCAAAATAAATACTATTTTTAAAATGGCATGTAACTCATGTTGTTGTTTGGACAACAACTTAATTCAAATCCTATATTGATCCTATTCAAGCCCTACCATGGTACTGGGTGAGCAGGGCGACCGCTCATGGTAGCAAAATAGGGAGGGCATCAAAATATTTTGTTTCCTTTGAGTTGTGAAGCTGAAAAAAAAAGTTTAGATGGTTGGAGTGAACTTGAATGTTGCAGTAAAAAGAAAGAGAATGATAGATGGGAAAATAAAGCTGAATGCCTGTTGTCTTCATTAATAAAATAAAATAATTAAAAAAAATGAAATAATATAATGCTCTCACCTTTAAAGAAATATTTTTTGCCTTGGTTTATTTTAAAGTTTGGTAATATGGGTTTTAAACATTTTTACGATATATATGATTTTACAAAAGAAAGATAATTTGCCTTGGTAGTTGGTATGGTATAAACTAAGTTCAACCGTAAGCACAT
Source organism: Chrysanthemum makinoi (assembly GCA_910596185.1). NCBI lineage: Eukaryota > Viridiplantae > Streptophyta > Magnoliopsida > Asterales > Asteraceae > Chrysanthemum > Chrysanthemum makinoi. The sequence continues at coordinate 162,310,168 of OU343223.1, read as the reverse complement.
TCATTTCACTACAAAATTTGTGACATTTACTTAATAAAACTTTTGCCTACTAAAATCTATAAAAGTAATCAAATAAAACTTTTACCCACTAAAACTTATAAAAGTAACCATATAAAAACTTTTACACACTAAATAACAAAACCAAAATAAAAAATAAAGCCGCGTTCCAAATCAAATTTGTCAAAAGAGTAAAAAGCGGATCTCACCAAAACCTACACACACCACCATCGCCTAACTCCAGCAGCACCACCGTCCTTATCCCCCAAAACCCTAACTCCGGCACCACCACCGTTATCACATCCACGGCCACACTCCACCGCACCAGATGGACGTCAAATCACCAAAACCCTAACACCAGAACCATCACCGTCGTTATCCCCATCACCGTAATTGTTTGATTAGACTAACTCCGGCAGCACCACTGTCGTTATCAAATGAATAAACAACGTTTCCTTTACGTTTTGTATTGTATATGAAGTGTTTTGATGTTTGCTGTTTTGTTAATAAACTGATATCTATTGTTATGATAAAAATTTTTGGGGGTGATACGGTTGTTTGCTTATTAATAAGCTGAATAATTATTAGTAGTTCTATTGCTTTAAATTGCTTATTAATACGTTTGGCATGAAGATTAAGGCATTGTGAAATTATGTTGCTAGTAGGATATTGTTAGCTTGGAGCTGATAGGATTGTATAGTTAGCTCGACTAATTTAAAGTATGCTTGGAGCTAATAGGATTTTATAGTTAGCTCGACTTGTACTGTTGCTAGTAGGATATTGTTTCTAGTTGAAATGCATAAGCTAAAGCCTAGCTAATTTAACGAGCTTGTGTTGTCACGTATGTGAAAATTGAAGCACTCTGAATTTATGCTTGGTAAACTATTTTGATGAATGATGGAATTTTAATAGTTGAATTACGTTATGTACATATTGACCGATTATAGCTGATTTGAGGTGAACTTAGGTTGATGCTTGTAATTTAATGTAAATGTAGTAGAGACTTAAGCTCGGTCAAGAGAATTATCGACTATATATAGAAAAACTCCTACCAAACCAAGTTGATTGCCAACTGGTAGTCCTGAGTTTGAGGAGCAGAAAGCCAGTTCTGATATTGGAGCAGTTAAACCAGTCACTTCCACAACTTTCATCTATAAGTGTTCGACTAATCTTTTCAGTCAGGAAGTGATAACATCAAATAATCCTGAATATTAAGTGTCAATTTCTCTCGGTAATGCTTGTAATTTATATCATTTATATGGATTTATGCTTGTTTTCCATTATTTTCCACTTTCAGGAAAATTACGAGCATTGGAGCTAAAGAGACGCGGAATTGGAGAATTATCAAAGATTTATCATAGTATGCTCACTTTGAAGAAGTTACGGCATAACTCATCTCTCACATTACGCCGTAACTAAAGCGTGATTCAGAAAGCCAACTCATCAGAAGATTACGGCGTAACTCTCCCAAAAGACTACAACGTAACTATATTAGGTCAAATGAGGTTCCGCGCTGTTGATAACTACGCCGTAACTCTTGCATAAACTACGGCGTAACCAAGAAATATTGAATATACGGCGTAACTACTTCTAAGGTTACGCCGTAAGTAGCAGATCTAGTGCAAATTATGAAGAAATAGAGGATTACGGTGTAACTATTCTATTAGTTACTGTAGTAACCGAATCTCGACCTATTAAGACCCCACGATTTCCAGCATTTCAAAGCATCCCATTTCACACACCACAACCAAAGAACGTGGGAAGATGCCAAAAGCAGGTCTAGAGGAGCATACGGAGCTATCTCCAAGGGAGAAATCACTCCCCTACGATAAGCATTACCATTTTATCTTTTCTTTACTTTTGATTCATGTATTTCGTAACATTGAATATTGAATTGATTTTTATGGTTAATATGAGCGGCTAAGCACCACTTGGTGCTGGCCTAGTTATGATTCCTTAATTGTTTTGTTTGCGTTTATATTACTTCCGTATAATTATTTCTAAGTGTATGCATGTATAGTTTATTGGTAGCTACCCTTGTTTCGGTAGTTTTGAATGGCGGTAGAGGCTAGTTGCTTAGGAGATATGACCTATTGACCCTAAGTGAGTAGGACTGAGACGGGAAGGGTAAGATATGACCAACTGACGACCCTTTCTACTTGTGCGATTTGACCAACTAATCACCTACCGTTTGGATGAACTTAAGAATTAGGGGGTGAGTGTTTAAGTTGCTAATGCCCGGGCACTCACTATTATAAGTCTAGCATGTAGCGGTACTTAATGACTCAGCTTAGGAGACCAGAAACAACTAGACTTATGAGGGGACCCTGACTTCTCCAGTGGTGGCATCTTTGCTGATAGGTTAGGACGAATTGACCAAATGCTTTCCTCTCGACTTTGACCCCACCTGATGTAATTGGAAGTAATTAGACGTAGACATTACTAGCTAGGATGATTAACTAGGTTAGCACCACTCTCCTCTATTGATTAAACCTTTGCTTTTATCTGCTTTAGTAGTTAATTAATTAATTCCTTATCGAAATCATATTAATCTGTGACACCTAAACTTAGTATTTATCCAACACACATAGCTCTTGGGGACGACCTCGGTTTCACCGAATACTACACTACACACGACCGGGTACACTGCCCGTTAGTGCATTAGGGTAGACCATAGGTATAACGAGACATTATAAATATTAAAACCTGGTCAGTAAAACCTACATCAGGAAGCTTGTGTATTCTTATTATGTGCGACTAAAAAACTACTTGAAATTGCTTTTCATAGATTAAGTTTGGCTTTTGGAGCAAATGCACTGTTTAATTTCTCTGTAGTACCGAGACAATTCATGTAACCTTTTTCTAGCAGATACAATGGCATGAGGTACTAGAGGTAGTCACTTAATATACACTAAAAAGGATTGCAACAAGTATGCACAATAAGCTATTTTTTGGAGTGTAAATTTCTTTATGAGCTTATCTACCATGTGCAATCTCCATTCAACTATGTTAATACAAATAAACCGTAAAAACGTTTATTCATATTTAGCGATCTCTTTGTGTTTTGTTGATAACAAATATAAAGTTATCATAAGTAAAACTATAAGGATACATTTTATTTTTGTAAAACATTTATATATAGTCATTTAACATAAATTGTTGTAATAATTAATTTATTGTAACAGTTTATTAGGATGGTAATATCCAAAACCCATGACCCATACCCATGGAGCTTGATCCATAACCCATGACCCATTGTATGACATCATGCATGAAGTCATGTTGGGTATTATCCATGACCCATGACCCATTGACTAGATACATTGCATCTCTTTGATTCATTGTATCTTGTTGGCTCATACCCATGACCCATGACTCGGTTTGCAAACCTAAACCCAGACTGGTACAACCCAATTTGCCGGATCCCTTGGATTGCACTAGCCGGATCCCTCTGGGGAGGGATCCGTGGGAACCGGGCTACAGTAGAGATTTTTGCCTATAAATAGTGAGCAATTTCTTCATTGTTACTCACCCCTCTTCTTACAACCTCTCTCATATATTACTTCTCTCTATTCTAATCTTAGATCTCTTGATCTTTCTAGTAGTTCTTCTTTCTTTTGTTATGATTCTCATATAGGTCATTCTCAAAGGCGAGATCACGAGATACTACAAGTCATCCAAGTAAGGGGTCCTTGATTGATTTGTTCCTCCGCAAGATTTCTGTAGCAAGATCTTGTATTTCATATTTCACATAGTTGTTGTGTTATAGTTGTGTTGGTATGGTCCGCCGTGTTAAGGACTCGGTATTTGTACCGGAAAAAGTGTAAGCGACGTTGTGAGGCTTCTCCGCCGTGTTGAAAGAGCTTGTTGACATAGTGCTTGAACTCTCGAGTAGGAGACTCGGGGAGTGGAGTAGGGCAAGGAAGGTGTCCTTGTAGCCGAACAACTATAAATCGCTTGTGTCATTACTTTCTATCCTTTACTTTACTTGATTTCATTACTTACATTACTTATTACTTTATACTTTCTATCCATCCATACAAATTCATATAAGATCGAATCTAAATTTTTTGAAACTAAACTAAAAATCGGGAAAACTATTCAACCCCCCCCCCCTTCTAGTTTTCCACAATTGGCATCAAGAGCTAGGTTTACACAAGTTTTAAAGTAAATTGTATTTTAAAAACTTTTCGATCACAATGAGTTTTGAAAATTATAAAGAAGGACAATCCATGCAACGACCTCCACTGCTTGAAACAAATGGTTTATTTATTGGAAAAATAGATTTGAAACTTATGTGAAGTAAAAAGATATTGATCTTTGGTACATCATTGTTGAAGGTGACTTTCAAGCCACTACAAAAGATGATAAAACCGGCAACGAAATAAACATCCCTCGTGAACATCTCACCGACGATCAAAAGAAAAACCTTTCCAAAAATAGTGAAGCAAAAATGGTTTTATATAATGCTTTACCCAAAAAAGGAATTTGAAAGAATTTCTATGCTTAAAACCAAGGTTGTCAAAATCGCGATCCTGCTCGTAGGATCGTACGATCCTACGATCCTACACACAAAAAACGATCAGATTCTTAACAAGATCGTAATCCAGGTAGGATCGTAGGATTGTAGAATCGGATCGGATCGTATAGGATCGGATCGCTTTTTTTTTTTTTTTTGCTTTTAGTATATTAACTTATTAAGTATAAGCTCATGTCTTAAAGTCCAATGACTAATAATTTTTCAAAAAATTTATTATTTTGGTGTTGTTAATTAATTGTCTCTTGCAAGATTAATGAGTGTAAAATCATTATGTTTTTATGGACCATTTAGAAATAGTTTAGATGTCTCTTTTTGGGTTTATTATGAAAAACGACGTGCTTTGTAAAATGTCAGAGTTTGTTTTTGAAGTAAACTATCTACATACTTGAACCAATTTTGTTCATATTTTATTTTATGTTACATATAAAAGCATGGATATTCTAATTTAATTTATTTGGTTATCAAGAAAAAAAAATCAGTAATATTATCAGAATATTCTAATTTGATTTATTTGGTAATCAAGAAAAAAAATTGTGTTTCCCTCTATTATAAATTATGTCGTTTCATTTTTCAGATACAATCCTTTTATCTTTTTGCATTAATCTATATATTATAACAAAAAAGTTACATAATCACGTGCTAATAAATTAACATTATCTTTTTGCATAAATGTTATCACGAAAAACCTATAATAAAAAAATATTAAACAAGAAGTAGATGCACCGTCCACGTACGTAGTAACTTTGTTCAGGTATGCATTGCAATATATCTAATATTCTACTACTACAATACTTGAACATATAACTTTTTCTTTTATCATTCATTTAGATTCGTTTATCATATGAAATATTATATAGAAATATAAAACTACAACCTCTATACAAAATATACACATTTTCATAGGATCTTACGATCCCGATCCGATCCTACGATTACGATCTTGCAAAGCCTAAAACGATCCTAGGTAGAATCCCGATCCTGACAACCTTGCTTAAAACCTCTAAAAAAATTTGGAATTCTTTAGTTGTAACTCACCAAGGAAATCAACAAGTTAAAAATAACAATAAAGATTTATTTGTTCAAAAATATGAACAATTTTTAATATCGGATGAGGATAGTATAGATAATTTTTTTGCTAACTTTAATACTATCATTACTTCATTACAAGCACTTGATGAGTCTTTTTCTAGTTGTAATCATGTCAGGAGATATCTAAGGGCACTTCCACTAAGTGGAGATCAAAGGTGATGACCATCGAAGTATCCAAAGACTTGTCAATCCTCACTCTCGACGAACTCATAGGCAATCTAAAGGTCTATGAGCTTGTCCTCGCTAAAGACACCGAAGCCTCAAAAGAAAAGAAAGAGAAGCACAAATCTCTTGTCTTAAAAGCCAAGAAGGTCTCAAGCGATGAAGAAACCTCTTCTCCGGAGAGTGATGACGAAGAATACGCCATGGCGGTAAGGGATTTCAAGAAGTTCTTTAGAAGGAAAGGAAGATATGTCAAGCAACCATATGACGACAAGAAGGGGTTCCGGAAAGGCAAAGACGATAAGAAAGCAAGGGACGAACGGACATGTTTTAAATGTGGGGACACTAATCACTTCATTAGTGAGTGTCCCAAACATGACGAACAAAAGGCGTTCGTAAGTGGTTCGTGAGGAATGAGTGAGGAGGAGAACGAAGAAATTTGTCTTATGGCAAATGACTCAAATGAGGTATGTCCCGAATCTCTCTATTATAGTTGCTCATCATTAGATGGTGAATCATTGCATCGTGAATATGATAAACTTTGCAAAATTAGTCTAAAAGTAATTAACAAAATTAAGATTTTGAAAAACAAAAATGAACTTTTAGAAAAGGAAGTGATTGAGTTAAAAGATAAATTAAAACGTTTAGAAAAGGGGAAGAAAGTAGATGGTGAATGTGAGCTTTGTGTTCAACTTCAAACGTTAGTTGAAAATCTTGATTCCAAGATTGCTAGAGTGAGTACTAATACTCTTGATATAATACTTGATAGTGTTAAAACGGGAAATAATTAAAAGGGTTTAGGTATTCAGGAACTTAATGCATCAACTAGCGAGATTAAAGAAACACAATTCGTTAAAGCAATTGAAAAACAAGCTACTGTAGTCACGGATCCCACAGATCCCTTGAAAAAGGAACCGTCTAGTGTAAGTCCAGGGATCCGTGGGTCTGTACCAGCAAACAGTAGAAATAAAGTAGCTACATCATCTAGAACCGAATTTGTTATTCTTAACAAGAAGAAACCAACCCACGTTACTGTTAGAAATGTCAAACAACCACCTCTACTAAAACAAAATCAAAGTTTTATGAGAAACAAAGGTCCATCGTTTTCTAAACCAAACACATTTATAAGAAGACCAAATAATGTTTATCCAAGAAGTAACCACCATCAAATGGGATGGAATCCTAATGTACAAAACGGTTTTCCATTTAAAAACTTTACACCGTGGAATGCTTTCTCACCTTTTCCATATATGCCTAACATGAATGAAATGTATAACACTAATGGACTCATGAACAAATGGGGACCAAAATTTTGAGTTAATTGTTTTCTTAGGTGTGCTTAAAGGTCGACCTAGATCTGGATGAATGGATCAAGGATAGCGGGTGCACGAGGAACATGACCGGTAACAAAGACTTGTTTTCCACAAACGAATCCTTCTATGGAGGAAATGTGGTATTTGGTAATAGCAAGAGCAAAATCATCAGTAAAGGTACAATTTCTCACAAATCTTTAACCATTAACGATGTATGTCATGTAGAAAACCTAAACTTCAACCTTCTAAGTATAGGACAAATATGTGATAAAAAGTGCAACGTACTTTTTAGTGAAACTGGTAGTAAAATATTGAAAAACGGGATTACTATAGGAAGAGGCATTAGAAAACATGGAGTCTATGTCATTAAAATCGGTAATCAACCAAAAGACAAACTTTGTCTTACTTCTATGGATGATACTTAGACCTTGTGGCATCAAAGATTGGGTCACGCCAATATGCGACTTCTTCAATCGCTATCATCTAAAGAACTATTAAGAGATCTACCCAAATTAAAATACGAACATCATTTTTGTGATGCTTGTTGATGCGTGTACAAGGCGCGTTCGGGGTCAAAGGAACTTCCTTTTCGTCGAGCAAGTTTTTCAACACCCTAGGCAGTGAACCTAATCGTTATAGTGTAGTATTGGGTAAGCCTCGGGTATTGATATCGTTCTCTAGGAGAATAGGAATGCTATTAAGAAGTGTACTACGCTAAGGTTGAGGTTGAGGAAGATTCTTTTTTATCTTTTTATATTTTTTAGAAAGCTACGGGTAAAATCTCGGGGTTTGGATTTGGGGGTGGTACTTCTACCGATTACTTTACTATTCTAATTATCTAATTCTATGGGTAGTCTATTTCTTTTTAATGTGTGCTAGTATGATTATTAAAAATGTGTTTACCTAGATACTATTACTCCCTAGTTATCTTTTATTGGTGGTTGAATTGTCACGTCCTTATTCTTAACGCATTGTGTTTTCTAAGGTCGTAGGGTGTGCCTCTTTCCCTAACTCTTTGAGACTAACTTAAGGTTATTGCCTACGAAATCCTCTAGATTAATCACAAACTAATTCTAAGGTTATCTTTGGATGTTTAGACTACAAAATCCGCTAAGTGATTCATAAACTAAGGTTCACAAAGATTACTCAAGAATTTAAACACAACGATAGCCTAATTACACTCCTAGGCCAATTACAATTAAGATAAGAGACAACCAATCAATAATTAATGACTAGGTTTCACAGATCTAAGCAAATACACAAGAAATTTAGCCGAACATGTTAAACACGCAAGCATACACACATTCAATGGAAGACATAATGAAATCAATGAAGTAAAACACTTATCTTGATGTAAAATAGGGTTTGAGAACCCTAAGATACAGTCCAAGTCAAACTACAAACGTTTAGGGCTTTTACTCCACAAGTCTACCTCTTAAAATTCTGAAAATTCGATTTCTATATATAATTTTACACTTACGACGGTGTCACCTTATAGGTGGGACGCCGTCAGATCGCCGTCATTGGGGTTTCGTCTTGCCCAAGTCATCGTTGGGACGGTGTCACGTTGTAGTTGTGACGCCGTCAGGCTTCAACAGTGACGTCGTCTGATTCTGGATCTAGGCCGTCTGAGATGAAAAGTCTTAGTGACGCCCTTCCTCTTCAAAGTCTGACGCCGTCAGGTGTATTTTAGCAAAAAGTCTACTTAGCCGTTTGAGATTTTATTTCGTATAGAGGGACGACGTCGCCCTTTTATTGGGACGCCGTCAGCTTCAATTCCAGCAGCTTGAGTATCTTTGATCTTGACTTTGCAATTTTTTTCATGAATTTACTCCTTTTCGTCCAAAAATGCATCATTCCAGCATTTTGCTTCCAAGAGACCTAAAAAGTGAAAAGGAACGAAATTAAGCAGTAACGGATATAAAAGTGGGAAATTAAGGGCTTAAATGACCCCTTAAAAGTGTATGTTTTAAATCTTTGTCACTTGTGACGTAGGAAAGCAAGTCCATGCTAGTCACAAAGCTAAAAATATGGTCTCTACTACTAAGTGTCTAGAACTACTTCATATGGATCTATTTGGTCCATCCGCTATTCAAAGTTATGGAGGTAACTTCTATACTTTGTTTATAGTGGATGATTACTCTAGGTACACATGGACTAAATTTTTAAAGAATAAAACTGAAACATTTGATAATTTTGAAATATTAAGCAAGAAAATCTAAAGACAACTAGGAAGTCCTATAGTGTCTATTAGAACGGATCATGGTAGGGAATTTGATAATGAAGTGCAATTTGGAGATTTCTGTGATGCTAATGGTATTAATCACAATTTCTCGGCTCCTCGCACTCCATAATCAAATGGGGTAGTTGAAAGGAAAAATAGAACCCTACAAGAAATGAGTCGCACCATGATTAATGAGCAATCTATTCCTCAAAAATTTTAGTGCAATGTCGTCGACACATCAACCTACATACTTAACCGTGTCCTAATTAGACCATTCTTAGGTAAAACTCCATACGAGTTACTTCGAGGCAAAAAGCCTACGTTAGAACACTTTAGAGTCTTTGGTAGTAAATGTTTCTTACTTAACACTAATGATTACGTAACTAAATTTGATCCTAAATCAACTGAAGGTGTCTTCTTAGGTTACTCTCCTAATAGTAAATGTTAATACAAATAAGCCGTAAAAACGTTTATTTGTATTTTACTATCTTCTATTGTTTTGTCGATAACAAACGTAAAATCATTTTAACGAAACAAATAAAATACTTAAATGGTTTGAGCCAATAGTTTACTAACACACTTACATTTTCATATAAAACACTAAACAAGTAATAGTGTTTACATTTTATAGAAATACATATGTATAACAACTAGTATTTACATAATATGGAAATGTGCATACTTATATTGTAATGGGTAAAAATCTAAGTACTTGACCCATTGACTAGATACATTGAATATAGTTGGGTAAAACCCAAAGTCCATGACCCATACCCATGGAGCTTGATCCATAACCCATGAATCATTGCATGACATCATGCATGAAGTCATGTTGGGTATTATCTATGGACCATGACCCATGACCCATGATCCAATGTCTAGATACATTGCATCTTGTATAACCCATGGTTCATAACCCATAACCCATAACTCGGTTTGCAACCCAAAATCCAGACTTAAGCTGACCTAGTCTGGCGTATCCCTTGGATTGCACTAGCCGGATCCCTCTGGGGAGGGATCCGTGGGATCCAGGGAACAGTAGAGAAATTTGCCTATAAATAGTGAGCCATTTCTCTCTTGCAACTTACCCCTTTTACACATACTCTCTCTCTTAGTATTGTAAACTCTCTAACCTCAGATCCAAAGGATCTTTCTAAGTAGTTTTATGTTTGTGTGATTCTCTAGGTTCCTCTTAAAGGCGAGATCACCACCTCTTGAAGTCGAGCAACCTCAAGTCTGTGGGTTGCCAAGCTTCGTCATCATCAATACGACTGAAGTTATCTTATTGATAGTTCTTTCCTACCTCCTTAGAAGTGTTGTGTCGAATTCATTAGTGAAAGGTGCCGAAGGTCCGTGTCAAAGGCATTAGTGAAAGGTGCCGAAGGTCGGTGTCAAAGGCATTAGTGAAAGGTGCCGAAGGTCCGTGTCGAAGGCATTAGTGAAGGGTGACGAAGGTTCGCGTCGAAGGCATTAGTGAAAGGTGCCAAAGGGTCGTGTGAAAGGCATTAGTGAAAGGTGCCAAGGGTGTACATTCGATATGGTGCATCGATGTACAAGATAGATTAGTTTGGGTTAAAGGATAGTGAGATCCTTATGATGTTGTTATAAGGAGTGTGTCTCCATTAGGATAGTAGTTGTGTAGTGTTGGGTAGTAGTTCCTCCTTTGTAATGGAAATCAGTATCTAGCCTTGTACTGGATAAAGTGTAGGCGACGTTGTGATAGGTTTGGTTCTACCTTGTGGAAGAACCCGATGTCTAGCCTTGTACCGGATAAAGAGTAGGTGACGTTGTGAAGGCTTCTCCGCCACGTTAAGGAGCTTGTGTTGTGTAGTGCTTACGAACTCTCGAGTAGGTGACTCAGGGAGTAGAGTAGGCAAGGAAGGTGTCCTTCTAGCCGAACCACTATAAATACTCGCGTTGTGGTTTTGTGTTTCTTACTCTTTATCTTTGCATTACTTATTTATATGCTTATCTATCAACATCCAACATACACATTAAATAGATTGATATAAGTCGATCTAAATAGTTTAAAACATAGTTTTAATCGGTAAAACTATTCAACCCCCCCCCCCTTCTAGTTTTCCACAATTGGTACCAGAGCTTCGTTACCAAGTTTCTTAGAGTATATTGTACTTTAAAAACTTGATACGATCCATGTATTATTGAAAACTACAAAGAAGAAAATCTTTTAAAACAATTTTTTTGTTGGATAGTGACAGATTATTCTAACAATTTCTCTTTATGAAATCTTCTTGTAGGATCGTATATTTTATGTTGTTTAGATGATTCAGGTGGTCTAGGTAGATGATTAAACAAGAATGCCATTTTAGAGAGATGAAAAGAGGAGAGGGTGTTTCTAGAGAGAGAAATAATCAACAAATGCAAGGTTAGATTAATGAGAAGCACCACCCTTCCCTTAGTGGGAAGGGTATTTATAGTTACAAACTAAACGACCTCTTGACGGCCTGTGGATCAGGTATACAGTGGGTAAAGACCCGTCCTTCCTCCACGGTGTTACACTAAACTAAACTATGCTAATAACTAACTAATAAACTAACAAATAACATAACTAACGATATGTCTACGAGCTAATTTATGCTAGATTATATTTGGGGTGACCAACTCTTCACTATGGAATTTCTAATTCCTAACAATCTCCCCCTAAGGGAGGTCACCCCATGTTTTACATTTCGAATCCTAGCATTCTATTTTATCATCAGTCTTGAGCTCGTAGACTTTAATTCTTCAACATCTGCATCTTTGTTCTTTAGCAGTGATTCTTCATAGTCCGATTACTTTGTACTTTAAGTGGAAGTCTTTGATCTGATCCACATCTTGATGATCTTCGAGCTTTCTTTGAGATCATCAGCCACAGTAAATCTCTGGATCACCCTTTGTTGCGTTGCCATCATGTGATGTTGTGACTTTTGGACCGACATGCTCACACTTTCAGGATAATGCCATCTTTCCATTAGAGTAGCGGAAGCTTTACTGGTTCATGATATTTGCAGCAGCGTAGCAGAAGCACAGTATAAAAATATTAGAGCCAGGTTATGTAGATATGCACAAGTCATGATTTATTCAATTAAGTGTGGATGCTGTGAGCATGCGGCTTTGGATTGACTTCTCAATTCTGATCAGCTGCAACCGTCCAAATGTACCTGCAAATAATAGTTAGCAATAAAACATACGAAAGTGTCTTTGATCACTTTCATTGAATTGAGGTACACGGCCCACGGTTCCCCGTTGATCAGTACAAGTACTGCCTGTGATTAGGTATAATTCCGAAGAATCTCATTGACAGGGTTTCGCAGCTGTTCTAGCTGTTCTCAAACAGGGACGTCTCAAAGAATACAACACAGAGTGAGTGAACCAGCGAATTGAGATTCACTGATTGATGAAAAATTGATTTGAAAACAATCGCGTATTGCTTAGAAGAAAGAGTTTTGAAATACGACGGAGGTTTTATAAGAAAGATCAATTTTCAATCATAAATACTTTTTGTATTTGAAAAGAGTACACATTCGATGTGCTAGATAAAAGAAGAGATTCGCACATCGAACGGTTTTTCCAAAAGTATTTTTCTCAATCAGAGATACTTTTTATGTTTGAAAATATGAATACACATTCGATGTGCTAGAGAAAAGAATATTTGCACATCGAACGGTTTTTCCAAAAGTATTCGTCAATTCCATTCCTGGACCAAGGTTGATTCAAGAGTGAATCGCCCCATTGTTTTTATCCAGTTTTCACAAGCTTGATCTTTAGAAAAGATCTCACATGTCACCCACCAAGAGCTTGTTTGATGTTGGCTCTAGAAGGATTTCCATCTTCATCGTGAATATTTGTACATATCACTTGGATGTTCTGGCAATACCACAAGGATAATGCGTAGGACTCTTAATATATATACTTACTTTCCACATTGTGTGAAACAACAAGTCTTCATTAATTTTGTGTCCTAATAAGATATTGTGGATGATCTCTTGGCTCTAGACTCAATTGTGCACATTTGGTTTCCTATGCCGGAGACTGGGGAGAGGGTCTCCTTCTTCAATATCAACAATCTCTAAGAGAGAGTCGATAGATTATGTAGGTTCCCCGTGAGAATGAAACAAGTCCTTTTAAGAGGAACTTGAGTAGCTTGGGAAGTTAGGTGCAGTGCGTCACTGGGTCCATGACGTCTTGTCTTCAATACCAGTGTTACCTTAGTAACCACTAGTAGCATATGTATTGAACCCGGTTTCTGACCTAAGGTTGAATTATTGGAGGGCTATTTCTTTTCACCCCTTTTCACATTCATTCTTCAACCCCTTCAGTGCTTACCGAGACTTCATTACTAGAACCTTGTTGGGTTTATTCTAGTTCTAGCTCTATCTTAGTCCGCACTCTTCCCATATTCTCATTTTTCTCCTTTTTTCATTATACCTAAGGAATCTACACTATCTAGTAGATTGTCCCTGGGTAGATCCCTCCGGTTCTGCCGAGATCGTGGGAACGAATACCTAACCTAACCATCCTTATAACTCCATGTATAAAGTAAATTGGTCGGTCTTTTGGTATTGTTCTTTCCTTCCATGAAACCAAATGAAAAATCATTTGGAAAATCAATCAAGATACTTGTGATATAATATCAAAGCATTTTGTACCTTAATTGTTTTTGATCTTTTAGAAAGGCACCCCCTCAACATGTGCATATGATTTTGAAATTGTTTAGCACATGGAGGCAAGAGTTCTTTGAAATAATTTCTTGATTACAATTTCCTTAGAAAATAGCCATTTGATTTTCTTTGGTAAATTCTCCCCCTCAATATGTTCGTAGAATATTTGAAATCATTTTATCACATAGAGGAAAGAGTTCTTTTGAAGTACATCCACGATCACAAAAGCCATTAAGAAACTATTTAGAAAATCAATCAAGGTACTTTATGTTGAAACTTAGAAATCTTTGTACCATGAAAGTTAATTTTCTTTTTGAAATGCTCCCCCTCAATATGTGCTTCGAGATTCGAAAGCGTTTAGCACATATGGGAGAGCAGTATGCACACTTGAATCAAAACGATCACCTTTTATCAAATTTCATTATTAAATCACAAATTCTCCCCCGAACAAAAATATCAAACCCTTTGAGATTTTGGATCCCAAGTGATTTAATAAGGTTTAGAAAACATGGAAGAAAATGTGCCTGATTTAAAAGCTCTACTGGTTTATGGTTAAATGCTCCTCCACAATTATGTGCATAATGTATTTCAAAATCGTTTGGCACATGAAGGAAGGAGTGCTTTTGAAACAATTACCCTTTAAAACCGATTTGAGATTTAAATCACGATCTCTCCCCCGATAAAAAATTTTCAACATTTTGAGATTTGTGATCCCAGTTTATTTAAATTATTTAGAAAATTTTGGGGAAAGACGTGGCACGATTTAATTTTTGAAATTGATTGATGAGGACCAATTATAGACATTAAGGATTGTTAGTGTCAGGTATGATAGATTTTAAAAGATCTTTAAGTAAAATAAAACTATTTCACAATCAAACAAGAACAAAAAAAATTTCATTTTGAAAGATCTTTGAGTTTTAAAGAGAATCATACCATGACATAACATTGAATCTTTAGATCACCACTTATTTTGTACAAACCGGACTTTTTGTGAAGAAATATCGATTTAAAATATTTTATTTTAAATCACTCTCCCCATCAATCGATGACCGTAGTCGATGATTGAGTGACTTAAGTTTTGATAAAATGAAGTCCGGTGATTTCCAAAATTAAGTCCAATTTATTTTCAAAACAATATTTTTCCATTTTCAAAACATCATTTTCAAATTTTTTTTAAGAAATGGTATCATCCACTATTAATCCTGCACAAAGATACGTTAGATGGTTGAGCTGCTTTTGTTGTTGTTGCTGGAGGTTTGGAAGAAAACCATCTGCTGATGAAGTGAGACCTCTTACGTTGCATTTTTCATGCCAACTCTTCATAGAGGTCCAATTAAGCTCTGTTTCTTCATTTGATGATGAAGAAAACCATCTGCTGATGCAGTGAGACCTCTTACGTTGCATTTTTTCATGCCAACTCTTCATAGAAGTCCAATTAAGCTCCGTTTCTTCTTTTGTCGACCAAAGATATAGTTACCCTTTTCTTTCGGCATCCAATCATCTGCATTTGTGGGATCCGGATCGGGAACATTCTTATAATCGATGATATCTGCATATGTTAGTAGACATACATACAAATATCTGGTGGTCGACATCACCCAAACAGCAATCGACTAATTCAAGTCAATCCAACATATCAATCAGTTCATATAAGGCATGGAATTTATGTGTTCATCAAACTCTAATCATCTAATTCTAACAATCACATCCTAAATTCCTAGTCCTTCAACATAGGCAAATATCTTTTTCTGATAAGCACGTAGGATGAATATATAAGCTCGTTAGATGATATAAATTTGAAAACATTCTCCCCCTCAATCAATGACTCTTTCTCTGGAAAGATTTAAATAAGCTGAAGTCATTGATTCGGTTTTGCAAATTTATTAAAACTTGATTCTGATTGATTTTAAAGCAACTTATTTACCACCATTTGGTTAAAAACAAATATTTTTCTGAAGAATTTTAGAAGGAAAAATATTTGAGTAGGAACAACAGTCCTTCGACATACTTTCCTCATTATGTTTTAGGCTAAGTGCACGAAATATTTGAAAATTTGTTTAGCGCAACACTTTTCTTTTTTGAAGAACGGGTTGCTATCTGAAATAATAGCAAGCCATGATTTAAGCACGGGTTACAGTCTGAAGTAACTGTAAGCCATGAGATTTTTGACATGTTTTGAAAAGAAATATTTACACCTTCTGCTTGAACTTCATCTATGGTCCCGTGCCATTGTTGAATGACATTTCTAATAGCGCAGATGATATCGATATCAGAAGACATGTCTTGAGAAAACAATATTTCTGGTATTTTCTGATTTTTAAAATTTTTATGAATTTTTGTTGATTTTATATTTTTCTATTTTGTTTTTGTTGGTTTTATATTTTTGTATTTTGCTTTTTGATAAATATATACACAGATAGAGTAGATGATATAGTTTAAGAAGATGATGATACGAGTATCGAGATAAGGATGTCGAAGCGTTCGTAGAAGATAGAAGTCATCATCTCTTAAACATTCACCACCAAAGCTTTCGAGGATCCTGAATTGAGAGAAATTGAACCATCTGAAAGTGAGACTTTGGCAGCTTCCCCTCAAACCGTAAATCCTTTTGTTGAGCAGATTCGAAGCTCTATTCCAAGCTTGCCTTAGCCAGTGCACAGAAGCACACCATTATCATCAATCTTGCTGCTCCTTTTTAAGAATAGTGATTCTTCGTTCGAGGTTATATCATCCAATAGAAGATCAGCAACGTATCATCCCACGTTTAAATAATCTTCTCAAATTCCTTTTCATTGATGGCTGAAGTCTGAGGCGATCCATCCCCAAAAAGGTTGTCAAGAGACCACTTCCCCCTAGTAGATGAATTGATGCAGTCAGTCTCTTAGACTAGAGCTCACGAACCCGAATACACATATACCCAAAGACAGAGAAACTTATACCATCGAAGTAGCAGATTAAGTCTAATAGCCAAAGAATAACCCCGATGTATACTTTTCTCTCCCCTAAAGAAAGTGTATGAAGCTCAAGAACCTGAAGTACCCAAATGCCCAAAGAGTGAATAACCGATAACATTAAAGAAGGAGGCCGAATCACTGATTATCTCTGTGGATGACTATCTCTGCGGATGTCAACTCCAGAATAAGTGATTATATCTCTGAATCAATGATTAAGCACTCAAGTGAAACAGTATTGAGCGTCCCCAATGTACACAATCTCTCCCTCGATGATTTCAATAGCATCGAAATCATCACACCTGTGTACCTCTTTTATCACCAGAAACTAACTCTTCCATCTCTTCTCCCACATAGTTGGAATAAGAACACTAAACGCCATGAGTCAAACCTTGAGTGTCTTTGCGGTAATGACATTTGTCTTCCCAGGATATCTTCAATCACTTAGAAGTATTAAGTTCACCAAGTTTACTCGCGTTTAGATACGTGTCTCCTTCCCCCTTGCTGGTTTTGATGCTTGAGGATCAAAGCAACACATTATCGCCCATATACTGGAAATCTATTTTGAGAAGAACATCATTAGCTCAGATGTATCTGTGAGAATCAACTTGCTGAAGAATAACGTGAGCAAATCTAATTGGGGATTAACTTTGGCTTTTCACTCTCCCCAATTAGTGCTCTCCCCTAAACCGACAATCTTTATGATGAATGCTTGAATTTAAGAAGAAGTCTTAGATCAAAGAAACTCGTCTTTTAGTCTTTAAATGTGCCACTCGTCTTTAGTCTTCTAACATGTACCAGAAAATGTAGAACCGACTGTAGACTCGACCTTCTTCAAGATTGTCCAATTGAGGAATAGAAAGTCAACATCTTCAACTCACCAAATGCATTCCCGTTAACTTACAAATAGCAAATCCCCTTAACTCAAATCCCTCCCAATCAAACAAGAACAGAAAGATGTTCATTAAGGAAATCAGCCACGCAACTGGAAGCACTTTGTCATTAATCAAATCAGCCCGTGTGAAGATGTTAACCAACGACTCTTAGAAGAAAACTCCATGTGAAGATGACCCGATAAGAAGAAGCTCGGTTCTTACATGAGTTTGGAGCCGTTTGACCATTTATTCTCAGAAATCAATCAACCATGCAGTAAATTCACACTTCTTCTCCCCCTCAAGAATTGCATACGGAGTTGCCATTCTTGATTGAATAAGTGAATATCTTCATAATGTAGTCTCTTTACACTTCTCCCCTTCAAAGGTAGCATATGATGTCGCCATCGTCATTATGATTGAGCAAGTGGAATAAGAAGACAATCAACAGTAGTTTGGTTCACTTGATGACTGAAGCGCTTGGAAAAAGCGTGAAGCATGTTGATGAGAATGGTCATTAATAAGAAGATTTCTCTTCTTTCGAAGATAAAGCGCACTGACACGTACACTTTTCTTTTCTTTTGAGTACGAGGCTTGAACTGTTGTGTTCAAACGTCATCAAGATAGAAGATTAGAGTACGCAGGCTCTTCATAAGAAGATTTTTTGAAGATAAAGCGCACTAAAACGTACACTTTTCTTTTCTTTCAAATACGAGGCTTGAACTGTTGTGTTCAAACGTCATAATCTCTCTCTTTTCAACCTCTCTTGGTAAACTTGTAATCAATCCCATTATCATTCAGTAGGCTCTTTGTCGTGACAGCTGATGGAGAAAACTCGATATGATGAATTTGACCCTGAAGTAAACTAACCCGAACTCGTGACTTAAACTTGCACATATGTAACAAAGAGCGGTGCCGAGAGTTCATCCTCCATTGAATCTCTAAGTACTCTATACTTTTCATCCAACCAACCATCAAGTATAAGACGTACATCACCTCTTGAAAATCCACAATTGAATGTGACACTGAGCACTACAACGTAACTTCTTAAAGTGATAGTTATTTTGTGGTGGTAAGAGCCCAATTCCCCCAAGTGGTAAAAGAAAATGAAAAAGTCACCCAACAATAACTAGATTTCCAAGTCTTCATTTTTGATAATAAGCTTGAACAAGGATCTTGAAGAATCTTCATCCAACCATCCCTGATACCTTCAGATACTAAGTACACTTGCCCGTGATATTTCACTTCAACCTCAAATAAATAATAGTGAATTAACCCCGTTATCACATCTTCTGGTTAAAAGCTCACATCTAGCCTCCTTTGACTTTTCAAGTGAACTATGATAATGGTTTTCATCCCGACCATGGTTAAAAGCACATAACCCTGTAAAACCATATAATAACCAAACTGCCATGACGAATATCCAAACACACATCCAATTCATGAAGTACACCCTTTTTTTTCCTTCTTCGAAGTAGAGACTGTAGCACCAGCATCAGATAAAATCCCGAAATACACTTTCCTTTCTCCAGGATGGTTCCATCATTACGGGATTTTACAATTCTATGGCTTAAACCGAGAAATAGTTTCTTTCGCTGGATTTTACAAAACCAAGACTAAACCGTAAGATAGATCCGGAAATGCACTTTACTATTGTCAGGATGTTTCCATTATCACGGGATTTTACAAGTCTATGATTTAAACCGAGAAATAGATTCTTTCGCGGGATTTTACAAAATCAAGACAAGACCGTAAACAATGTCAGTTTGAATGTGACATGACAAACTTGGTTTCGGTGAATATCTGTTTTAGGGGAACATGCAGCGGTTCATCAACGGTTCATTATCCAACATCAACAACATCATCAACAATTCTTTACCCATATGTAGACAACATCACAAACCATACTAAGTCGAGTAGTATACACTACTTCCCCTTGAGGTTGACCGTAAAACATCAAAGTACACGTTTATCCCCCATGATGGTTTCGAACTTTCGGAAGCATCATTAACTTGTACGACCATTAGCACGAAAAGTTCTTGTCATAAGCAAACATCTTGAAAAATCATGAATGACGTTGAATATTATTGAAAGATTTTGCTTAGACTGTGAAGTATCCTTGACATTCTGTGGTGTCGAATATAACATGAGAATTGTTGATCACATCTTATCCTTTGAACACTTTGGTAAACACACCATTCATGTATTCTATCGGCTATAGCACTGACCACATGGAGAAATAAGCCCGATACACCAAACTTGAACATGACGTAAAATTCCCCAGATTTGTTACTTAAGCTTGTACTAATCCTCGTGAAAAAGAAACGGTGTACCCAATGTACAAAACCTCTTGACATATCCTCAACTGCGTGAGACACCGAAGTGATTGCTACGTTGTGGTTTAAGTGAGAAAGAATCACAACCGTAATTAAATAGCCAAGTCTTTATCACATTATATCAATGCCCAAACAAGTCATCTTCGCGGAAGGGTAGAAAGAAAGAAGACAAAAATAAGTAACCGCGCCCGGAAAACCTCACGTAAATTCTAAATAAGAAATATTGTCCGAACAACCCCGTAGTCTACCTTGTATGAACATCAAATCGATCCGAGACAAAATATCCTTCGTGAATATGTATATACCAAAGTGCCTAAAACCCTATAACAACAACACTACAACTCAAATCTCATAACTCAACAAGTCTCACCTACAAAACTCTTTATTATCGTAGATCTCATCATGTCCAAGTCTCATAAGCCTTATACCATCAAAAACTCATATTTGTCAAATCTCATATGCACGATCGAATATTGCGAAGCCCATCAGTCCATCATCCAATACATCATATACATCATCAGCCCAATCCATCAAGAATAACATCCCGGTCTGTAAACAAATCGCACATATCAATTCATACATATATTCGGGTTTACTCTTTGACTTGCCACTCATGATATAAAAATGGTTTAAACAAAATGCATCCAACGTAGATTTGAGATACCATTTTGTTTAAAAAGTGAGTCCCATCATTTACAATAACTAACAATTAAATTAAATATATGATTGTTCATCACACTTAATTAATTGAAATATGGCAGTCTGAGCACCCATAAGTATACAACCAATATGTCCGACCATATAACACATATCATTCCCAACAAGGCCCGTGACTGAATCAACATAAGGCTCAATAATCTGCAGCCCACGTGATATACTATCCGATCCTGGAGACACATAACAACTTGGCCCATGCAACTCGGCCCATCAAAGAAAAAATACACGCCCTAACCTTTCGGGTATATAAAACACTCTTAATAACACCCTTAACCCTAATGATACTCCTCAAACACTAATTTTTCTCACCTCAAAATTCATCCGCCCCCAACAATCATTTTCTGCTCATCTACTACTCTCCTAAACCAAATCATATCATCAAACGCCTCCCTCTCCAAGATATTCATACAACATACGACACAACATCAACCACAATACTTTACACTTACCCTCGCCACAGGGATGGCTTGAGGGTTTTGATGTAGTTAATGCCACAGGGATAGCATTTAGTACATGGACGAGGCTTCAAACACAAACCAAGGTAGGTTTAATCTTGACCCATTGTTGTTATTGAGTCTCAAACGAATCAGGAAATGAGATTTAACATGATTGTTACAGTCGATTTCCATTAATTTGAATATTATCACATCTTATGAGTTGATTCCTTTTTATTTTTCATATAACGATACAAGGAGATGATTCAACAATTTTGTTGCAATGATTTCTTTAAAGTCGAAAATAATGAAAAGCTTTAGATCGATGATGATTGGATTAACTTGTGCTTAAGAATCTTGGAAGTCTTGATGTTACTTATGATAACAACGAGTTATGAAGACTGAGATTGAATGTCCTTTGGTCATTTGTCTTAGAGTTTGGATATATGATGATAGTTCTCTCGATTATAGACTTAAGTTAGTCATAACATGTCTTTAATTAGTACGAATCGAGAAGTAACTATTCTGAGATCTTGAGATTAAACGATTGTTACAGTTAATCATTGAGTCTTGTTGGATATGTATTTTATGTAATAGGTTTATGTTGTAGATTATGGATTATGTGGGTTGAGTCACGAAGGTTTGATTCATGAGATTAGATGTTTATTTCATGATGTAGGTTTGAGGTCTAAATTCTTTTTACAACATAGCCGTATTCATTCTTCAAATCGCATCCAAAAGATTCCATTTTGTCAAAACGCTTTCTTGATCTTTCACACAAATCGCATCATTTTTTTTTCATACAAATCGGTTTCTCATATTTGAGACACAAACTGCTTTCAAGAAATTTTAACAAACCGCTTTTGTCTGCAAATCGAAGTTGACTTTTTAGAGTCAATACTCTAAAATAAAAAACATCAAATCGCACCATGAATAATCAGCCAAACCGCATCTTTTGTCACCATTTAACAAAACGCAACATTCATTTAGCAAACAAATCGCATGTGACCAAGTCAAATTCAAAAATTTGAGAAATCGCAGCTTTAGTAATGATGACAAATCGCATGCTTAACAAAAACCTCATCCAAGTCATTGAATCTGGACAAATGACTGTGACAAACCTCTTTGAGGCACAAACCTCTCTTACTTGACCCAAACCGCAATTAATAACATCGAATCTGGACATAAACACAAACAAATCGCTCAGTAGAATGTGACCACAAACAGCACCCATGAAACACCATATCAGTACAAACCGCATTGATGAGTGTATACATTCAGAAACGTCTTAAAACCAGTTTAACAGACCAGGATTAAAACAGTTTTGAACCAGATTCATGATCAAACAGCTTAAAGTAGGAAATCAACTGCTTAAATATTGACTAAAACCAGCTTAAGATTGATGTAAAATCTGCAAATACACAATCAGCATCTAATATCAGCAACAACCTAATACAAACAGCAACACCCACATCAAAATCACATAAGATCCGCATCTGGAACGCATAAAAAACCGCTCAAAAACCATGAGAAGAATGACCCAAATCAACACAAACAACAAAACCTAGGCTCTGATACCAATTGTAGGATCGTATATTTTATGTTGTTTAGATGATTCGGGTGGTCTAGGATTATGATTAAACAAGAGAGCCATGGTTAGAGAGATGAAGAGAGGAGAGGGTGTTTCTAGAGAGAGAAATAATCAACAAATGCAAGGTTAGATTAATGAGAAGCACCACCCCTTCCAAGGATGGAAGGGGTATTTATAGTAACAAATGATACGCCCTCATGTCGGGCTGTGGATCAGGCATACAGTGGGTAAAGACCCGTCCTTCCTCCACGATGTTACACTAAACTAAACTACGCTACAAACTAACTAATTAACTACTAAATAACGTAAATAACGACACATCTACGAGCTAACATATGCTAGACCATAATTGGGGTGACCGACACTTTAACATGGAATTTCCAATTCCTAACATGGGTTCCCATAGACATCAATGAAGAAAAGTCCTCTTTCAGGCTTTTCTATGACCATGCAGTTCACAAACTTTACCCCTTCAGGCAGTTCCCTATTGCAATCAAACCAGGCACCTTAGCTTGAGGCTCTGATTCAACTCTCTTCCTTTTTCCTTGGGACGACTGAGGTTGAGATCCTTGAACCTCAGGGAGAGCTGACTGTATTCCAAGCTGAGCTGGTGCATCCCTTAGTCTTTCATAACGTTTGCTGAGGGATTTCATTAAGTCCTTGACCACCAAATTTTTCTTCTTCTCAATGATGGGACCAAGTTCATCAAGCTCAGTGATCCCGAAGTCAGTGAACTTCAAAGGATCATGAACTTTAAAGTCCCTTTTATCATCCCCCTGTAGACATTCATTGCCAGTGGTTTGGATCTGGGGATGATGTAGACATCAGTAATCTTTTCAGGTGCCCTTCGTCTTGTCATGGTCCAGTTGTAGTGCTCAATCCTTGCCTATCTTATTTCAGCAATCTTCTTGTTCTTTTCATCCCTTTTCTTCTTAAAGGTAGCCATCTCAGCATCCTGAGCCACTTTGAACTTTTGGCCTGCTTGTCCTTTTTCAAGCTTTTTAGGATCAATTCCCAACTTCTCAGCTTCTTCAGAAACTACTTTGACCAGGGCTTCTCTGCTTTTCTTTTCCTCCTCAGCCTGTTTCTTACGTTTGTCTTCTTTTTAGAGGTAGGCACTTTGCTATTCAGGAGTAAGCAAGTACCTCGTGTCACCAGTTACATAGGGAATCTTGTCAGGTTTGGTTGTGGTCATGATGGCTTTGCCTTTATCCTGAACTGATGAAGAAGATGTTGATACCAGTGGGGGTGTAGTTGTGACAACTGGTGTTGTTGTTGCTGTTGTCACTGAGATTGGTGTTCCTGATGGTGGGATAGATGAGATGGGTGTTGTTGATACAGGTTGAGTTGGCTCCCCCTCAGTGTGAGAGGAAGTCCCTTAAGTAGCTCTCTCCTCCTCAACTGTTGCCGCAATGTCAGTGAGAGCAAGAGTTGGTTGTAACACTAAGGGAGAAGGAGCAGCTTGACCTTTGAAGGCTTGATAGATCTCCGAGACCATGGACTTGATGTCTGATGTATCTTGTTAAAGACTTGTGACCTTTTCATCAAGATTTTCCTAAGATAATTCCAGTTCTGTCATTCTATGCCCGAGATTCCAGGCCATAGAAGAAGATGATTTAGCCAGATCAGCAACTTTTGTATCCAGTGAGCCCAGGGTGGACTGAATAGCCTGACAGAGGAGGTAAGACCCTGAGCATTTGAAGTGTTAAGCATGGTGATTAGTTCAGTGAGACTGAAGGAGTTCTTTATGTAGGTCTCCGTAGCCTCAAGCACTTTGGAGTTGAGTGCAAGGTCTTCCTTGACAGATTCCTTGATTTTTTTTGGTTAAAGGGGAGTATTTTTTTTTGGGTAAAGGGGAAAACATCAAAAGTGGAGGATCATCCAGCTTAGTGTGAGAATCCTGAAAGGTCTGGAGAAAATTCTTTAGGTTGCCATCCAGTTTGTCCAGATGGTCATAAATGAAATCCCTGTGCTCATCATTGTTTTAATATGTAGCTAGTACTTCAGCCTTGAGATCTGCATAGCTAGCAGCAGCTTCAACATATTGATCCCATAGATTTTCAGTGACTGAAGAGTATAGCTTCCTGGTTGCCCTTTGTAGCCACATTACAAGTTGCCTTTCAGTGAGAGGTTGAATGCTGTCATATTTCTTCAGATTCTCAGGGCAGGAAGAGGTGGAAGAGTCTGAGGGATCAAAGGAGTCATCATCGGCCTGAAAGGGTGACTCCTCAGGCTCTTTTAGATCAGGCTGTTGTTCTGGTTGTTGAACATCAGCGTCCATTTCTTCTCCAGCAGAAAATATCTCTTCCTCACTGTAAGCAGCAATCTCAACTTCAGAAAACAGTATCTCATTGACCTCAGCAACAGTAAGAAGACCATTGGGGGTGATGGGTTCCGTATCAGCGGGTGGTTTTTGTCCCCCTGAGTCTTTGTCCCCCAGTGACCCCTTAGACACTGATGGGTTTTTCCAGTGTCTTCTACGAAGTCTGGATTGGTTGTGAGTTCCGTATCAGTGGGTTGTTTCTTTCCCTCCGAGTCTTTGTCCTCGATGCTCCTTCAAGCACTGGTGGGTGTTTCCCAGTGCCATCCTTAGAAGCAGTGGCAGTAATATCCCTATTAGTGGGTTGTTCGTTTCCCCTTGAGTCTTCGGGATCAGTTTTTATGCCCTCAGACAAAAGCTTTGATTTGAGAACGTCCTCATCAGGCTAAGTGGAAGGCGCTCCCCTATGTCGACATTAGCACCAGTCATGAAGCTATAGGCCATCATCAACTGAATAGAATTAATTTGTTCATTGGATGAATGGTTCCCGCCGAGAACCTGAATCACAAAAGTGAATATGATCTTCCAAGCCACGGGAAAGGAGTTCTTGGTGACTGGGGTTTTGTCCAAAAATTTTGGATCCAAAGCATTTTTACCCAACTCAACCTTAACAGTGGCTGGATCAGGTGAGCAATATAATTTCCCGGATTATAGTCAAGCCCTGTAGAGGTGCATAAATTTTTATAGTCCAGGGTGACTGATTGTTCCCCAATTAAAATTGAGAATTTGATGAGAAACTCCCTGAGGGGTCTAAGGTCTGTCTCATTAGTTGAGGGTGTCGGGTCATAGGCTACTGCAGTTGCCCAAAACTCCCTGAGGAGGTTTTGGTACAGTATAGAATGGGACTGAACAAAGGCCTTTTTCAGTGGGCAGTTTAGCAAAAACTTCATGATTCCCTTATAGGATGGGACATCATGTGGGTATTCAAATTACCTATAACATTGTTAGTTTTAAATTAAACACTTTCAAGACCTCCTACCCACTGTGATGCAAACTGAAGACTTTGAATTTATGCCATTTCCATTAAAAGATTTTAGGGTTTTTGATAACTTTTAACAAGAACAATCGAAGAAGTTAAATTCTTTTAAAAGTTTGTGATGAAAACTTTTTTAAATTGTTTGCAAGGATGAATCTTTTGCTTAAACTGGTTTTAGAGTGAAGAACACACGATTGTTTCTGGGTTTTGAAAATATTTTGACAGAGTTTAGATACAAAAATCAATTTGTGTGTGTTTTTTGTGTTTTTAAGAAGGATATTTATAGAGTGGTGAGAGGGTGATTTTTTCACATATGAGGAATTGTAAAGTTGTTTAATGAAAACGTTTTATTTACCTCATTTAATGCGACCACTCTACTACCCGCAGTTTTTTCACGGTTTTCAAGAAAACAGTTGCAGTGCACAGTAAAAGTGCATTTGCAGGGATTAAAATATCCTAAGGATATTTTCTGTGAGAGAAGACATTTAATGCCAAGTGGGATGAGGTAAGGTAGAAGGGGACCTATGACATGGATGACAGAAGGATATAGAGACATATATTCCTATATTAAATTGGTATGTTTACCAACCTAGGACATTAAGTAACTGAAATACTTAGTGCATTTAGTTACTTATTCAATGCTCTATATCCAATGTCAGGGACCCTGAATGAGTCTTACTCATTCAGTGATAAGATTTTTGGGCTTTGTTCACGGATCAGGGACCATTTCAGAGAGAGCTTGCTGAGATCAGAATTGATTATTAGATTACTGACTTTCAATGTCAAGCATTCCCAGTTCAACTTTCAGTCTCCTGAAGGTAGGTTCATCCAAGGGTTTGGTGAAGATATCAGCAAGTTGATATTCAGTAGGGATGAAGTGGAGTTCTATATCTCCTTTCATGATGTGGTCCCTGATAAAATGATATCTGATATCAATGTGTTTGGTTCTTTGGTGAAGGACAGGGTTGTTGGAGATTGCAATAGCACTGGTTTTATCACAGAAGATGGGTTTGTAGGATGTCATCCATAGCCCATTGGCACAGCACCCTACAACTGCCACATATTTAGCTTTAGCTAAAGACATAGCCATTGATTGTTGCTTCTTAATACTCCAAGAAACCAGTTTTCCTCTAAGAAATTGACAGGACCCTAAGGTACTTTTTTTGTCCATATTACAGCCAGCATAATCAGAGTCAGAATAACCTTTGAGGTCAAACCCAAAACATTTAGGATAGTAAAGTCCAAGGCTTGGAGTTCCCTTTAGGTATTTGAGAATCCTTTTGGCTGCAGAGAGATGGGATTCCTTAGGATTAGACTGATATCTTGCAATCAGACATACTGAGAATTGTATGTCTTGTCTGGAAGCAGTTAGATACATCAGTGATCCTACAATCCCCCTAAAAGGAGTTTGATTGATTGATTTTCCAGTGAGATCAGGTCCAAGGTTATTTGGAGGAACCATTGGAGTCTTCACTGAGGCACAATCAGAGATCTCATATTTTTTCAAGAGATTCCTGGTGTATTTCTCTTGACTGATGGTGATTCCTTTATCAGTTTTTCTGATTTGTAGAACGCACCAACTCTATCCGACCTCATCTACATCTACTCCAACAACATGCAAGTATTTAAGTATTTTTGCAATGGTTTTAACTTTGATGAAATGCTCCCACTTGACGATTGCTCCCTTTTGATGAATAGAAGCAATGCAGGAGGAACTTCTTCAATACCATCTACATGATAGTTGGGAACTCGTTTTAAGACCATTTGACAAACATGTTATTGATCTCAAATTGTTATGGAAGAACAAAAAGGATGAGAAAATCACTATAATTCGAAACAAAGATCGTCTAGTGGCTAAAAGATACAGACAGGAAGAAGGGATAGACTTGGAAGAATCATTCACGCTGGTCGCAAGACTTGAAGCAGTCCGGATTTTCTTAGCCTATGCAGCTCACAAGAACATCACAGTATATCAGATGGATATCAAGACTGCGTTCTTGAATGGGACTCTTAAAGAAGAAGTGTATGTGATTCAGCCAGAAGGCTTCATTGACATGGAACATCCAGACTACATCTATGAGCTAAAGAAGGCCATATATGGTCTAAAGCAAGCTCTGAGAATGTGGTATGACGAACTATCTACTTTCCTTATCAAAAAAAATCCCCAACGGAACTGTTGATCCTACCTTATTTACTCGAAAATACAAAGATGATATTTTGATTGTTCGAAATTATGCATCATATCTTGGTCAATTAATCCGAATCTTTCAAAAAAATTTGAGAATCTTGTGAAAAGAAAATTTGAGATGTCCATGTCGAGGAACAAAATTTTTTTCTTGGTTTACAAATACATCAATCCCCTCGTGGCATTTTCATTAATCAATTTAAATACACACTTGAGATTTTGAAAAAAACATGATATGGACAATTGTGATTCTGTTGGTACACTAATGGTAACATCACCAAAAATTGGAGCCTATTTATTTGGTAAACCTATCGATCTGAAGAAATATCATAGCATAATTGGTTCTCTCATGTAACTTACTGCTAGTCGACCCGATATTCACTTTGCTGCTTGCTTATTAGGATGGTTTCAGGCAAAGCCTACTGAACTTCACCTCCAAGAGGTTAAACGGATCTTTCAGTACCTAAGGAAAACCATTAACATGGGACTCTGGTATCCGAAGGATTTCGAGTTTAAACTAATAGCATTTTGTGATGCGAATCACGCTGGGTGTCAAGTTACAGCAAAAAGCACTTTAGTTGGAGCACAATTTTTGGGTAAGAAACTAGTTAACTGGTCGTCAAAGAAACAAGATTGTACTGCATTATCAACCACAGAAGCTCAGTATGTGTCTCGATTTACGTGTGTTGTGCCCAAGTTCTTTGGATGAGGACACCACGCACTGATTATGGCTTTACTTTTGATGGAATACCTATGTATTATGGCTTGAAAAGTGCCATAGCCATCTCGTGAAATCCGGTACATCACTCACAGACCAAGCATATCAGAGTCCGCTATCACTTTATCAAAGAGCACAAAGAAGAAGGTACTGTTGAATTATTCTTCGTGAAGACATATTACCAACTCGCTGATCTATATACTAAAGCCCTTTCAAAAGAACGGTTTGACGTCTTCTCGAATCTTTTTAAAACGTCTTCTCGAATCCTAGCCCATGAGGAGTTAAAACATCTTCTCGAATCTTTTTGAAAATGATTTCAAAAAGCTTCGCTGTAAATATTTTCAAAAAAATAAAATACAAAATTTGAAAACCAACAAAAACAAAATACAAAAATATAAATTATTCAAAAATCCAAAAAGATTAGAAAATTTCAAAATTACAAAAACAATCTAAAACCAAAAATCCAAAAATATTCTTCTCACGATATGTTCTCGTATAAATCAATATTTTGTACGTTTCTAGAAGTATCATTCAACAATGATACAGAAATATACAGATGCTTGAGCGAGAGTATCTATTTTTGACAAAATGTTTTTCTAAAACATGTCGTTTCTCAAAAAAAAAAAATTCAAATATGGCTTTTGTATAGTTCAGTACGAAACCCAATCTTAAAATAATGACTTCTGATTATTTCTGATTAGAACTCGTGCTTTTCAAGATTTTTCAAAATCTTTCAAAATATTCTGTGCTCAAGTAACTCCCTCCAAACCATTAATTGAATTTAAACTTTATGTTTAAAAATATGCTTTCTTTAAGGGAGATTATAAAAACTAAAATCAAAATGTTCTTCTTTCATGCGAAAATCAAATCCATCTATTACTCCAAAAACTTTATAAAAACATGACTTTTAATCAGTTGATTTAAAAATATCACAATTATGCTTTTTTAGAGGGAGAAGACGTGATTTAAATGTGATTAATACAGTCTAAAGATCGTTGTTGAAATCTCAAAAGAGATTTACTCAAACGTAACCAATGAATTGATAGGAAAAGAAAAAGAAAACTTAAAAAGACTTATTCTTAGTAGAGTATGTACCACTTCAAGAGACTCTATATAGACTTGCACCGGGACGAGTAATAATTTCAAGCTAGTCTAACTAGTGATGTAAACGTGTCTCACAAAGGTCTCATCTATTGAGAGTTCATCAATTCTAAAAAGTGCTAAGGTAAGCGTGTCTCGCAAAGGACTTGTCTATTAAAAGCTTATCAATTCAAAAGTGTGAACTCTTCTCTCAATGTGCAGATTTTTACTAAATTCATATGAGCACATGTGTAGGGGGTATTTCTAAAATCAAAACTCTCAAAGTGTTATCAAAACATGTCATTATATCATAAACAGTTTCAGTGATTTTACAAAAGATTTTTATCTTACCAAATGTTCTTCATGGTGGTTATTGCGCTTCAAATGGTCTACAGTCGTTGAGTGATACTTCGGTATACTTCACTGGCTCACCTAGATTGTTGTAAGTGTACTTGTGGCCTCTTGGCTAAGAACAACCCTTATGAGGATTCGAAAAGTATGAGCATACTATGCTGCAAATACCCTCGATACCTAAAACTTATAAGCGATGGAAATCCCACCAAGGATTTTCCTTTAATGAATCGAGTCCTGAAGACATGGGTCGTTACTTGGGTTTACCCATTGTGATGATAACTGTCCCGAACGGGATTCAGACGTCTGATGTACCAAACCAAGGTGAAATCAAGACATTCATCAGTAAAACAATCGTAGGGGTCTATTCTCTAAGAAAATTCGACCGTGATTGATTGGTATTTTCAACTAACATTAGTTATCCAGGTACTTGTGATAGTCCCTTGGAGGAAAGAAAATTACCACCACCATAAACATCAACATTCTTACCTCTACATACTCATACTTATAAAGTTCATCCTCAACAAGCTAAAATCAACAACATTCAAAGACAAAAAGATCAAGTTAAAGACAAAGATTTACATCAAAGTCAAAGAGCTAATCAAAAAGTCAAGAACAAGTTCAAGTATCAAGTGAGGAAGACATAAGTATGAAGTTCAAAGTCTTTCCATGACGTATGAGTATGGTGGAGAAAACGTTACAAAAAATCATTGAAGTTGTTGATCAAAACAAAGAACGATCAAAAGACAATGATTAAAGATTATAAAGCATGAAGGAAGAAAGAATCAAGACTATTCTATAAGGTCACACAAAGTTAAAGATAAAAAAGACAGATAACCTAATCACGATGAAGCATCTTTTGAATAACCACCCCTTAGGGGGAGATTGTTAGCCTTAATAGAAAGTGATGGTCATTCATGATTAGGAACTATGTAATATGTAATAGAATATATAAACTTATAGTTAGTGGTCTATGGATTTGTGATGCTAATTTTAGACCAGGTTTTAATATTTATAATTTTTCCTCTACCTATGCACTAATGGGCAGAGAACCCTGCCGTGTGTATTGTAGTATTTGGTAAATCCGAGGTCGTTCCAAGAGCTATGTATGCGGATTATAACTTAAGACTCTAATGTCACTTAAAAGGGGGGGGGTTTAAGATTTGTATTATTTTAAACTAATGCCAGCAAAATAAATTGTGATATAAAATGCTAGACAATCAGTGAGAGAGATGTGCTAGCCTAGTTACTAGTATTATCATGACATAATCCAGTTTTCTTATAAGTGCTTTCTAATGCTTCATGTGGAGGTAAATGTCGCTCGACTCCTCTAGTCAATTTTCCTGGCCTATGATTCTAGACTCCTATTCTATCGTGGTAACTCGATAGAAGTCGCAGGTAATCTGTCCTTAGTCATTATGTACCAGCTACCTTCTAGACCAATTCTTAAGTACATAAAGCACTAAACCCGGCATGGTCCGCTCTGAGGTACCCACATTTCTTAAATGTCGCTACTAGGTAGGTAATCCTATGGTCAATTCTCACACAAGGTGTGTGTAGTCCTTAGGTCAATTCTTACGCAACCTACTCAGCTAGGGTCCTTTGGTCAGTTCAAACAAGCCTAATAGATACTAACTAGCTTAAACACTACCGAAACAAAGGTGTCCATGAAAGGTTAAGAAAGGAAACACATAAAGCAATTATAAAGCAAGAAAACACAAATCCTGGCAATGATAAATTCATAACTAGGCTAACACATGAAGTGCTTAGCCATTCATATTAAAATTCAGCAACTTCAATTTTATAAATCATAATGAAAGACATTGAATTCAATACAAGTAACTAATACAAAATGGCTAAATCTAATGCAATAATGAACTGAATTCTCCCTTGGAAGATGGTTCGGAGCTGCTAAATTTCATCCTCTCTGAAGCCCTAAACCGTCCTTGATGTCTTGTGGTGAGTGAACGATGAAATATGCAGATTTAGGGCTTATATTTATAGCTTCGTCTAAGTTATGGCGTAACCTTAAGTAAAGGGTTATGCAGTAACCCTCGTATCTCAGACGATCTTATCATTAAATAATAACTTACGGCATAACCTTGTGAATGGGTTACGGTCAAAGAACACTTGTAGTGAAAAAAATCATCACTTCTACACCGTAACCATATAAGTGGGTTACGACGTAACCTTCTTGACCTTCTGAAATCTTCTAAGTCATCGAATATCAATGGTGTAATCACATTGAT
Organism: Chrysanthemum makinoi; assembly: GCA_910596185.1. Classification (NCBI taxonomy): domain Eukaryota; kingdom Viridiplantae; phylum Streptophyta; class Magnoliopsida; order Asterales; family Asteraceae; genus Chrysanthemum; species Chrysanthemum makinoi. Next base: position 162,277,402 of record OU343223.1, on the reverse strand, counting down.
GGAGTTACGCGGTAACCTTGAGTAATCGTGGGCTTTGGTCTTTAAGTAATAATCAATGTTACAGCATAGGTTTAGATGTGTCTATATGCCATAACTTTCTCCTGGTCAGCAAACTCTTGTATGACTTCGTTGGTATTTTAAATCTGTGATTCTTCATTCCAATGCTCATTTATGCCCTGAAGTATAATAAGAATAAATAAGAGTATATATCCATGTAAAACAACACAAATGGTGAGCTCTTAAGGGGGAAATTGACACTAAAATATCAGGACTATTTGATGTTATCAAATATCCACTCACTTAAACTCTACTTGCCCAAAAGTAGACCTTATTAGAATCATTCTTAAAAAGATATCTCCTAAGTTTACTTGAAAGATATGAAATTAAAAACTTCCTATGCTAGATACATCAAAGCTGAACACCTCATGAAATGGGGAACAAAACACTCATACTCTCCCTAATCGAAGTGTTCAATTTCGAGGTGATCACTCATAAGCATAGTCATAGCATGCATTTTATCATAAGCTTGGCGGTTATACAAAACTCCACCACTAGAGGTAAGTTCAAGACAATCCTTAAAAGCAATATTAGGTAAACATATTACAAAGGTTAGGGGTGAGTTTTTCTTTAAGTCCTTACTTGTGTGCTACGGCGAAGCGGACAAAACCAATGGAACGTGAACAAATCTGTCACACCCCCAAATTACCTGTTTTGCAGCGGAATGGAATTCCTGGGGATTGACTGTCATAGCATCACAATTACAGTTATATTGAACGACCTAAAGTGTCGGTTGGAAAATACATCGTTTGATTTAATAAAATAATCAGAGTTTACAAAGTAGGTCCCAAATGTAAATCAACTTGTGCGGAAATAAGTTTGTTACAATTCAAACGATGTTTTAAAGTACGTAAAACCCAAGTGAGACGCGTCGTCATCGCGACTCCATGAGGTGTCCAAATGCATGCCATGAAGTGAATACCTTAGATACCTGAGATAAAACATGCTAAAAGTGTCAACACAAAGGTTGAGTGAGTTCATAGAGTTTGTTTTGAAATGTAAAGCCTTTCAAAATCGTTTATGCAGCAAAGGCATTGTGAATCCACCCAGTTCCAAGTTCCGCCCATACAAAACTTGCAACCTGTGTGTTCACAACCCACTGCCAATATGTGTAAAGTTTATGTTCAAACACATGATGTCAAATGAATTCACAATAGTACCTATCTCGACGTAGAACAATAGCACTTAATCAATAGGACTAGACTCAATGTATCAGTAGTCAACTGATTTAGAATGTTATACGACGTAGGACTGTAGCACATAATCAATAGTACATGACTCAATGTATCAGTAGTCAACTGATATAGTACTTTATTCGACGTATAACTATAGCACACGAACGAGAACAATTGATATAGCATAACACTTGATTTTGAAACAATGGTGATCATGATAGGATTTAGCCTTAAAATCTAAAGTACTTGTGAAAACTAGTTAAGCATGTATCTCCCCCAAAATAGTTATGAAAACAAATAAAAGTGGGGCTATGAAAACTCACGGTAATCAGTAAACGTTTAGAGTATTTGTGAAAGTAAATGAAAATAGTTTGAGCATGTATCTCCCCCAAAGAGTTTGTAAGACAAATAAGTAATAGAAAGTGGGGCTACGAACTCACGGTAATCCATAAAAGTTAAAGTACTTGTGAAAGTAAATGAAACAATTGAGCATGTATCTCCCCCAAAAGTAGTATAAAAACAATCGAAAATGGGGCTATGAAAACTCACTTGGTAAACTGGAATAATGGCAAAAGTGAGTACACCGAGGTATAATGTGATGCGTTAACCAGGACCTATTACGAATGATATGATATGTCATGAGTTGCAATGTAATGTTATGCATGCATTTCGTATGTTATTTATACCATTTGCGGGTTTTGAAAATAGTACTTTTCGTCAAAAAAATACTCTCTTGTCGTCTTGACCATTCAAAAATGACTTTACAAGTTTTTACGTCAAAATGTCATCCTACAATGGTTTTATAATGATTTATGGTGAAATTTTCACTTTTCGTCGTAAAACAATGTCGTCGAAATTTTCATGAAATTAACAAAAATAACTTTGGAAAACTAGCCGTAAAACGGTGTACATCGATCGTTAGAGAACGAACTCGACGGTTTTGGAAAGTTTGTATCGATATCTAAAAGTTTCAGTTCAGGAGTTTTCGTCCAAAAGGTCTCGAACATAAAGATAATAAGGGTTAAAGATAGTGATTTTGGTTAATTGTTGTGCAGAAAATGAGTTTTGGCCAAGTTTGAACATCCGTAATTAATTTACTACAACTCCGCTATACAAACGGCTTGTCGTTTTGAAAAATATGGCCGGTGAACTTGATTTTATTAGAAGACAATTCGTTCCAAAAAGTTTCACATCGTGGTTAAAAACAGCCCTCAACATGGACGTTACAGCTACCGTAACACTTGTGTCGTAGAAATAATATAGTTTTTCAGAAAATAATAGTTACGGCAAGTTTGTAAAAACGTGCATATCTTTGTCGTTTCAAATCCGTTTTCTACGTATAATACGTCCTTAGCTTCGTATCGAAGTAAACTAATATATTTTTGACAAGTCGAAATAATTTGTGAAGCTTAAGGCTCGTTTTTGACTCGTACAAGAAAAATATAGTATGCTGAAATTTCTTAAAATTATTTATTTCGTCGTCAAACTTTAAAAATTCATAACTTCTTCGTTATAACTCCGTTTTTATCCGTTCAAGCGGCCACGGATTCGTTTTAAAGTATATTTTCTTAATATCAAGGCCAGAATGTCTTGCTTACTGTCGGTTTTTCCAGAAAAATGAAACAAGGACAGAATACAAAATATACTTATCAAAAATAGTTTTTCTCGGACAAAACCTATTCTAATCCCTTCAAATCAACTCCAAAGCTAATCTAATCCTACCATACACCTTCTTAGGGTGTCATGGGTTCCTAATCACCATCAAGACCAAAGAATACCAAGGGAATAATTATAGGATGACCAATTATATATATATACTCTAAAAATCATGAAAAATGGTATAAATCACATATGTCTTGCATGTTGCTCCAAAAATGAAAAGATACATATGAGATGATAAGGAAACATGAAAATGAAAGAAACATGCTTACAAGTGAATATGATGAGGTGCAAGTAACAAGGTTAAACCTAAACACTCTTGGTTTTTATTTCAAAACCTTATAAAGAGTATTAACTAGATTGTATAAACACTTGAGGAAAATAATTTTGATCCCTTGATGATCTTGATGTAGAACCGGTTGATGAAGGAGCAAAACAAAGGAGAGAAGTTTTTCTAACTCTTGAAATATGAAATGAATGTATGAGAAAATAATGGATGTATAAGACTTTTATGTTTGAGTGAAATGTCTATCAATCAAAGGGCCATACAACATTTAATGACACCCTATAGAGGGCCGGATTTTTGGGGACTTTTGTCACCAAAATATATATATATATATTTTTTTTTATAAATTGTGTATATATATATTTGTATAATTATTGATAAAATGTATAAGTAAAAGGTGTAGTTAAATGTAACTTTTTGGTACAAATAAGTTTTTAATAGATCAAAATAGAATGTAATGAGATAATAAAAATTGTAAAAATACATTCCTTGTGAAATTTGAGTGATAAAATAATTATCGTATAATTTTTAAGAAAACGTCGTAATAATTTAACTTTAACGATTTATGTACCAAATAATTTTAAAACATTAGGAAAACTCAAAATATAGTTTATATAACTAAATGTAAGTTTAAAAATACATCGGGATCATTTTTGAAAGTAACGGTTTAAATATACAAAATAATAACTCACGCGATAGTGTTTATTTAATATAAAAATTACGCGTTAAATGTGAAATGAAATGTCATGAATGAACTAATGAGATGCAAATGATGTCAATGAAATGTAGACTAATCTTAGTCCATATGAAATGTACGTGATGTTATGATCATGAATTCGCCGCTAAACCTTCAAGGTTACGCGAATTTGGAACACGTAAACCAAGTTTACGATAAATGTTGAAATAATGAGGCATAAATTGTGTCAAGAAATGACCTGAAAGTACGGGTTGTCACATTCGCCCATCCAAAAAGGAATTCAGTCCCTGAATTCAATCGTTGTTAGTCTATCGGGTTTAGGGTTTGATGTGGCAAACTTTCCCATTCCCGAGCAAAACCCTCAAAAGACTTTTTACCAACCAATTTTCACTTAATCTCACAACTCATCAAACAAGAACTGTCATGAGATTAGGCTAAATTGGTTTGAAGGAGGACTTTTGAAAATTTGGCTCGATTACGGAATTGCTTACACATATAAGCCTACTACTCCCTTCATCGCATGATTCTTCCTGAATTAGACATAGGTGATCAGGCTATGTATAATTTAGGAGTAACTATGCAATGCTTGGACTAATCGACTCATATGTTGTTTGGTGTTGAGTCAACTGATGTTAAAATTGTGATGAACATCGAGGAGAGAAAACATGGAGAAGTGTCGTTAAAATGATAGTTAAAGTAAAAAGAATTAAAATCCTCGTAAGTGATAACAAATCGGAAAGAAAATAAAGTACGATAGATGAGAATATTTTACAACGAGTGGTTTATCAAATAGAAATACATCTTAGGTTATAAAGATTCGGATACGATGGAAAACATAAACTTAGCACGACATAGTACATAAGGAGAAATAAGACTGTTAGTTTCCGAACTTCTTCAGTCTTCCGCGTCATTGATACCTTGACGAGCTCCTCCTCCTCCTTCTAACATATATACATTCCCATGAGCACCTTCGACTTGTTGACCTTGGTTTTGAGGACATTGGTTCCGATAGTGTCCTTGTTCCCCACATTCGAAGCACGTAACTATGGTCTTGCCCTTACAGTCCTTAGCAAGGTGTCCTACTTTGTGACAGCTAAAACATATACCACATGGACCATTATGATGTAGCGTGCATTGGTGGCATCGCGGTAAGTTTCCTGCATAAGCTCTTCCCTTTGTTGGTGCAGCAACATAGACCCTGGCGACTTCTTGTCTTCTATTCTGTTGTCGATGATGGTTAGTGTTACGGTTTTGGTTGTTGTTGTTATAACCTCCTTGGTCGTTTTCCCATTTCCTTTTGTTGTTGTTGAGTTGGTTATCGTCGTTGTTGTTGTTGTTTTGGTTGGTGTTGGTATACTTACCTTTCTTTACTACCTGGGCCATGAGCTTTTGAGTCACCCTAATAGCTTCCTCGATTGTTTGTGGATCAAACGAAGTCGCATCTCCTTGAATAACCTCGGGAAGTCCCCCGATAAAAGCCTCTAGCAACTTCTCGCTATCGAAACCATGGACGGGCATAACGCGGCCAATTCTTGGAATCTCCGAATGTAAGTGTCAATATCGTACCCAATAGTTACTAGTTCATAGAACTCGGTCTCCAACTTTTGACTTCCGCTCGAGGACAAAACTTCTTAGTCACCAAACCCTTGAATTGCTCCCAAGTAAGCTTGAAAGCATTCTCCATCCCAATCGGTTGAGCATATGAATTCCACCACGACAACGCTCCATCGAGTAGTGTACTTGTAGCATACTTGACCTTACTATCATCCGGGCAATTACATAACAAAAACACGGACTCCAATTTCTCAAACCATCTAACCATGGCAGTGGCTCCTTCAGTCCCTTTAAACTTGGTGGGATCTCCACTTTTGAAATCCTTATACGAACAGCTTTTAACCCCGGACCTTCCTGCATTTACTGCAGCAGCAGCACAAGTTTTATGCTTCAGCAGCCAGCGGCCTCGGCAGCAGCAGCAGCAATCACCGCTTTCCTTTCAATCCTTAATGCCTCTGCTACACTATCCCTTACCAACTTTTGAATAGCCGCTTGGGTCATTACAGGTGTGGCTTTCTTCGGTGCCATATCTTCTTCAAAACAAGAGGAAATGTGAGACGTAGCAAAATCCGATGTTAATAATAAACGCTCCAAAGAAATGTGATAAGAATGATAAGTTTGAGGTTATCTTTCAAAATGATCGACGGTTTCCTAATAAATGGGTTATGAGATGTTGTAAGTGCTCCAATGTATGATGGTTTAGTGACTTAATGTGTGAATAAAGTGTAACTCGACATGTTAGTGATGAAACAAAGGAGTGAGAGTGACTTTGCCCTACTTAAGGGTTTATCTCGGCATTCGACGTTATCGGTGATGAGTCAATTGATGTAAAGATTGTGATAGGGAATAACAAGGAATTCTCCACATTAGAGTATGAGAAAAGGATAATGGGATGGGTATTTAAAGGCATCCATGTGACAATCGTTATGAAATGAAAGTAATTAACTCGAAAAAATGTACGTATAAATCGCATGCAAAGTGAACATGCACTTATGATGAAATGATGAGATGCTATGGTGATGTAGTTATAGTCTAGGGTCAATGATGCAACCTAGTTCTCTATAACCGAAGCTCTGATGCCAATCTGTCACACTCCTAAATTACCTGTTTTTGCCGAATGGAATTCACGGGATTGACCGTCATAGCATCACAATCACAGTTATATTGAACGACCTAAAGTGTCGTTTGGAAAATACATCGCTTGATTTAATAAAATAATCAGAGTTTACAAAGTAGGTCCCAAATGTAAATCAACTTGTGCGGAAATAAGTTTGTTACAATTCAAACGATGTTTTAAAGTACGTAAAACCCAAGTGAGACGCGTCGTCATCGCGACTCCATGAGGTGTCCAAATGCATGCCATGAAGTGAATACCTTAGATACCTGAGATAAAACATGCTAAAAAGTGTCAACACAAAGGTTGAGTGAGTTCATAGAGTTTGTTTTGAAATGTAAAGCCTTTCAAAATCGTTTATGCAGCAAAGGCATTGTGAATCCACCCGCCCAAGTTCCGCCCATACAAAACTTGCAACCTGTGTGTTCACAACCCACTGCCAATATGTGTAAAGTTTATGTTCAAACACATGATGTCAAATGAATTCACAATAGTACCTATCTCGACGTAGAACAATAGCACTTAATCAATAGGACTAGACTCAATGTATCAGTAGTCAACTGATTTAGAATGTTATACGACGTAGGACTGTAGCACATAATCAATAGTACATGACTCAATGTATCAGTAGTCAACTGATATAGTACTTTATTCGACGTATAACTATAGCACACGAACGAGAACAATTGATATAGCATAACACTTGATTTTGAAACAATGGTGATCATGATAGGATTTAGCCTTAAAATCTAAAGTACTTGTGAAAACTAGTTAAGCATGTATCTCCCCCAAAATAGTTATGAAAACAAATAAAAGTGGGGCTATGAAAACTCACGGTAATCAGTAAACGTTTAGAGTATTTGTGAAAGTAAATGAAAATAGTTTGAGCATGTATCTCCCCCAAAGAGTTTGTAAGACAAATAAGTAATAGAAAGTGGGGCTACGAACTCACGGTAATCCATAAAAGTTAAAGTACTTGTGAAAGTAAATGGAAACAGTTTGAGCATGTATCTCCCCCAAAAGTAGTATAAAAACAATCGAAAATGGGGCTATGAAAACTCACTTGGTAAACTGGAATAATGGCAAAAGTGAGTACACCGAGGTATAATGTGATGCGTTAACCGGGACCTATTACGAATGATATGATATGTCATGAGTTGCAATGTAATGTTATGCATGCATTTCGTATGTTATTTATACCATTTGCGGGTTTTGAAAATAGTACTTTTCGTCAAAAAAAATACTCTCTTGTCGTCTTGACCATTCAAAAATGACTTTACAAGTTTTTACGTCAAAATGTCATCCTACAATGGTTTTATAATGATTTATGGTGAAATTTTCACTTTTCGTCGTAAAACAATGTCGTCGAAATTTTCATGAAATTAACAAAAATAACTTTGGAAAACTAGCCAGTAAACGGTGTACATCGATCGTTAGAGAACGAACTCGACGGTTTTGGAAAGTTTTTATCGATATCTAAAAGTTTCAGTTCAGGAGTTTTCGTCCAAAAGGTCTTGAACATAAAGATAATAAGGGTTAAAGATAGTGATTTTGGTTAATTGTTGTGCAGAAAATGAGTTTTGGCCAAGTTTGAACATCCGTAATTAATTTACTACAACTCCGCTATACAAACGGCTTGTCGTTTTGAAAAATATGGCCGGTGAACTTGATTTTATTAGAAGACAATTCGTTCCAAAAAGTTTCACATCGTGTTTAAAAACAGCCCTCAACATGGACGTTACAGCTACCGTAACACTTGTGTCGTAAAAATAATATAGTTTTTCTAAAAATAATAGTTACGGCAAGTTTGTAAAACGTGCATATCTTTGTCGTTTCAAATCCGTTTTCTACGTATAATACGTCCTTAGCTTCATATCGAAGTAAACTAATATATTTTTGACAAGTCGAAATAATTTGTGAAGCTTAAGGCTCGTTTTTGACTCGTACAAGAAAAATATAGTATGCTGAAATTTCTTAAAATTATTTATTTCGTCGTCAAACTTTAAAAATTCATAACTTCTTCGTTATAACTCCGTTTTTATCCGTTCAAGCGGCCACGGATTCGTTTTAAAGTATATTTTCTTAATATCAAGGCCAGAATGTCTTGCTTACTGTCGGTTTTTCCAGAAAAATGAAACAAGGACAGAATACAAAATATACTTATCAAAAATAGTTTTTCTCGGACAAAACCTATTCTAATCCCTTCAAATCAACTCCAAAGCTAATCTAATCCTACCATACACCTTCTTAGGGTGTCATGGGTTCCTAATCACCATCAAGACCAAAGAATACCAAGGGGATAATTATAGGATGACCAATTATATATATATACTCTAAAAATCATGAAAAATGGTATAAATCACATATGTCTTGCATGTTGCTCCAAAAATGAAAAGATACATATGAGATGATAAGGAAACATGAAAATGAAAGAAACATGCTTACAAGTGAATATGATGAGGTGCAAGTAACAAGGTTAAACCTAAACACTCTTGGTTTTTATTTCAAAACCTTATAAAGAGTATTAACTAGATTGTATAAACACTTGAGGAAAATAATTTTGATCCCTTGATGATCTTGATGTAGAACCGGTTGATGAAGGAGCAAAACAAAGGAGAGAAGTTTTTTCTAACTCTTGAAATATGAAATGAATGTATGAGAAAATAATGGATGTATAAGACTTTTATGTTTGAGTGAAATGTCTAACAATCAAAGGGCCATACAACATTTAATGACACCCTATAGAGGGCCGGATTTTTGGGGACTTTTGTCACCAAAATATATATATATTTTTTTTTTATAAATTGTGTATATATATATTTGTATAATTATTGATAAAATGTATAAGTAAAAGGTGTAGTTAAATGTAACTTTTTGGTACAAATAAGTTTTTAATAGATCAAAATAGAATGTAATGAGATAATAAAAATTGTAAAAATACATTCCTTGTGAAATTTGAGTGATAAAATAATTATCGTATAATTTTTAAGAAAAGCGTCGTAATAATTTAACTTTAACGATTTATGTACCAAATAATTTTAAAACATTAGGAAAACTCAAAATATAGTTTATATAACTAAATGTAAGTTTAAAAATACATCGGGATCATTTTTGAAAGTAACGGTTTAAATATACAAAATAATAACTCACGCGATAGTGTTTATTTAATATAAAATTACGCGTTAAATGTGAAATGAAATGTCATGAATGAACTAATGAGATGCAAATGATGTCAATGAAATGTAGACTAATCTTAGTCCATATGAAATGTACGTGATGTTATGATCATGAATTCGCCGCTAAACCTTCAAGGTTACGCGAATTTGGAACACGTAAACCAAGTTTACGATAAATGTTGAAATAATGAGGCATAAATTGTGTCAAGAAATGACCTGAAAGTACGGGTTGTCACAAAATCTATGGCCAAGACACCAATGATTTATCGCTTCCTCACCTAAGATTGAAGCATGAGGGTAAAGAACAATAAGGGTAGGTAAAGACATGGGATGCACATTAAAGGTGTAAAAATAAAATCAACCAAACAAATAGTCTTAGCCTATAATCAAGTCGTCACCGCTCACCGTCCATCCAAAATTCAATATTCAAAACGCAAAACTGGATCATCATGTAACAGGCTTGTGTGTCATAAGTAGATGCCATATAAGGATGTACAAACTAACATGGTCTTCAAAAATGCTACTTGGTGTAATCACGTCACCAACTCGTATTGTTAACTGTATGTGAACGAGGCAATTTCCCCGTTGCTAGTCCAATAAGATCGAATATAAGGGATTATTGTTTATAATGTTAAAACTAACCCATTCTTCAACAATAAATAAACAAACTACTACTATAATTTTATTTTATTTATTTATTTACTTTGTTTCAAAAATTTTATTTTCTTTTATTATTTTTACAACTAAAAATACAAGAAAAAATAAATAAGTGATCCCTCCACTTGAGATGAAACATATGTGTGGAATATGGGAGGGTCTTCAATGATCTTCAAAAATATGTCTTTCAATGTAGGCTTGATTCTTGAATCTCCAACCCGAACCTTAAACTTGGGCAAACGGCAACTTCCCAATTATAGAACCAAGACTACACGGTAGGCTAAGGCTAATAGGTATAAACGAAACAAATTATAATATGGGTTAAGAAACAAAGATTGGCTTCTGCCTCTCTATCATTCTTCTGAATGATATGCAATCGGTTTGACGGTTTCTAATTTCTGGGTAGAGGAGTGTTCCTTCTGAAATCGTCCTTATCATGTTTTATGGTGAATTTTTTATAACCCTAATTTATCGATTCTGATTCATTTTGTAGGGTTTTAATTCGCATCATGTTCTTTAATCGCACCTCTTATTTGATTATCATAGGTCGGTTTTAATCGACTCTACATTTAATAAGGGTCAATGTAATGTTGTCGAAACCCTAATATGCTTTTTGTATTAACATTTTTTAGGGTTTTGTTTTTGGTTTATCCTGAATTGTTTAATCGATACCTTCTTGGTTTTGATATTATCTTTATGCAAGTAATTTTTTTCTAGGGTTTTGGTCCTGGTAAGTTCCGTTTGGATGCTTGTGTCATGTTCGTGGGTTTTGGGAGAGAGGCTATCTTGGACGATTTGGAAGTTAGGGTTTCGACTCCTTTATGCGCTGTTCTTTATGGATCTTGCGTTTATGATGCTGTTAGGAATCGAGATTGCTGTTGTATGTTAGGCTTTGTTCAAACCCTTATTCAAGTCTATGGTCGATCTATTTTGTCATGATTTTCTATATGCTGCTAGTGGTGTTGTGTCGTTCATTAGTGTTGTCCTGAATGAGTTATGTTGATCGCATGGCAGTTTCATTTATTAATCGATATGGTTTGTTTGTTGTTATTGACAATGCATCGATTATGCCATTGTGATCGTGTGAGTTCTGGCACTGTTCCTTATTCTGGTTTCAAGTAGATCATGGTGAATGGTGTGCTTGGTATGGAGGATTGGTCGACATGCTTGGTTTGAAAGTTAGGGTGTGTTCATATGCTATTTTCATCCCAAACTGGTACTATGCTTTGTTGCTGCTGTAATTGATTATGGTTTGGTGGTTTTCAGTCTATGTGACACCAATTTCATGTTTGGACATATTGCTTATCTTAGGGTCCGCGTGGATTGGTTTATTGGAAGTTAGGGTTTCATAAATCCTATGTATTCGTCTACTATTGATCATTATACACTGGATTACATTCTTGCTTAAGGTTCATTGCGTTGGAATTTTAAGTAGATGAGGTATTCTATCATGTCGTAGTTTGGTGTTATGCTTAGCCGTTTTGTTTACGGCTTATTGGGTAAGTTCAGGTTCTATGTGGATGTTGACGTGTCTTCTTCGCATGGAAGTTGATTGAAGTTCTATGATGACTATATTCTTGGTGGTATCCTAGTGATCAAGCTATTAATTTCATATTTATATCCACTTGTATAGTCATTATAGGTAATATGTTTTTATTTTGTAAGTTATAAGAATGGCATGTCATTCTTATATTTAGTTGTTTGTAAGTGTCCTAAGGGACTGAGATGAGGGATTCACCCTCATCCTATGTACTTTAATGTTTTTTGCTTAATATATTTTACCAGGGTGCAGGATTACTCCTCTTTACCTAAAAACAAAGATTGGCTCGGACGTGTATCTAGGGGTATGTTGCATTAAAGGTGAATGAAAGAAAAGGATTTATCACGGGAGTTCGAAAAGTCGAGGTGACTAATCGATAAACATACACAATTTTACACATATGGGCTGTTTTGGAATAAATCCTAAGATATTGCCTCTTGAACTATCTATCCCAAATGCACCAAGAAAATTCAGTGCACTACTCGTCTATGGTCTTGAAATGATGTAGGCCAAGTATTAAAGTTTACAATACTACCGGCACACTCAATATTTGGTGGATTTATTTCATATGAGAAAAAGGATAAGTTAAACCTTACCAATGGAATCAAGGGTTTTTGTGTGCTCGGCTAAGGCTTATTCTAGTTAGTTTAAGAAAAACATGCCAAGATTTTTAAAAATGGCATAATTTGTCAAAATAAACTAGAAAAAATGATGGCAAATAAAGTTCAAGTTATAATTCTACTCCCCCCCCCACTTGAACTGGAACTAGAACTCCCCTGAGTTTGCTCCATAAAGAGTAGAAGGATCACGTGAAAAGACGTTCCTTGACTTCACCTCCATGAGCAAAATTCAAATATCTGAAATCACATCACTACTGTTGGACATATGATATATCAACTCTATCACACTAAATCTACAGCTCGTATGGTGGTAACTTGATGTATGTAAAACGTATGAACTAGAGAGAAAGAGAAGAGAACATGAAATTTATTCCATAAACAAAACACACACTTATACATTCAAGCACACATACAAATGACTAGGTATGCCTTTTATACTTGAAACATAAAAGCCTTATGGGCTTTGGATGGGCTTTGTTTGGTTTGTGGATTGGGCTTGTATTACAACAAGAATAAACATAGCATAACTAATAACCTATTAGCTTAGCCCAATCCAAGAGCCAATTGACTATTCTAATACAATATCTAAGACACGTTACAAAGTTCCTAAACATGAGTGACCATCACTTTCTGTTACTTTCTATTAAGACTAACAATCTCCCCATAAGGGGTGGTCATTCAAAAGATGCTCTACATGATTAGGTCTTTAGTCTTCTTGGCTTGAACTTTGCTGGTGCATTATCTTCCTTTCCGACATGCTTATACTATGAATCTTTATACTTGTGTAGTTCTCATTCTTTAACTTTGATCTTTGTCTCTTTGCTTTGCAGATTCTTTCACTTAGACGTAGAATCTTTCTGAACTTTTCCTTTGAGTAGATCTTTGATGAGAGAGACTTTATGATGTTAGTATGAGCATGTGGAAATAGATGTTGATGATAATGGTGGTGAAAATGGTCTTTCCTCTAAGGGACTATCATCAGTACCTGCATATATATGTTAGTTGAAAGTACCAATCGATCATGGTGGACTTTTCTTATAGAATAGACCACTACGATTGTTTTACTGATGAATGTCTTGATTCCATTCACCTTGGTCTAGCTCATCAGCCGTCCGAATCCCGTTGAGGGACAGTTATCATTACATTGGATAAATCCAAGTAACGACCCACGTCTTCAGGATTCGATTCGTGAAAGGAATCTTCTTGGCGGGATTTCCTGCACTTACAGGGTCGAATGTCGAGAGTATTAACAGCATAGTGTGAAAATAATTCTCTGGTCCTTACAAAGGCTATTCCTGAATTGGAGGCCCTCAAGAAGGCTAACAAGATATACTGAAGTGTATCAACAATTCAGGTGAGTCGCTGAATTATACCGAAGTATCACTCCACGACTGTAGACCGTTTGAAACAAGTAACCACCATAAACACTAAGCGTAATCCATAAATTATTACCGAAGTGGCCTGCTGTCAGGGCTGTTTGATGTTAACCCTGGTAGGATTTTCCATTCAATCACTAAGGATCACATTCACAAATCCTCTCATAAATGTTCTGGCAGATTGCTGAGATTTGCGTAGGACTCTAGAATATATCACTTCCGTTCTTATATTTTGAATATCAAGTGATGAAATGTTTAGTGTTCCTAAGAGATCTTGTGATGAATCTCGTGGCTCTAGACTCGATTAGTGCGATTTGGTTTTAGTATTCGGAGTCTGGAGCGGTGTCTCCTGTTTCAATATTAACACTTCTCGGAATGAGAGGTCAATAGATTATGCAGGGTTTCCCGTGAGAATGAAACAAATCCTTTTAAGAGGAATTTAGTGGCTAGAAGGTTAAGTGCAGTGCGTTACTGGGTCCATGACGTCTTTATCTTCAATACCGACATCATCTTAGTAACAACCAATAGCAGATGAATTGAACCTGGTTTCTGCCTTAAATTGAATAATGGAGGGCTATTTCTTTTCACCATTTTCTTTTTAATTCTTCAATCCCTTCTTTCTTCTTTTCTCATATACTTCTTTTTCCAATCATACCTAAGGACTTCTAATACTAAAATATTGGTGATGTCCTTGGGTAGATCCCTCCGGCTCAGGCGAATCATAGGACATTTTTCCTATCCTTAGTCACCTTATAACTCCATGACTATTCCTATGTTGCCATAAAAACTTGTTCTTGAAAATCTCTCAAAGTGTTTATGATCATAAAACATATTTTGTTAACACCATGAGAGTTTTGAATTTTCAGAAATACTCCCCCTTCACATGTTCTTATATTGTTTTATCTAAAATCTACTGATTGAGGGAAGAGCTTGCACTTTTTGAATTTATCGACTTTGAATGAACAAGACCGATTCGAGACACGTTTACATCACTAGTGAACTAGCTTGAAATTATTACCCGGCCTGGTCAAGTCTAAAGAAAGTTTCTCAAAATGGTACATTTACTGACTTTGATTTCTCGTCAATTCATTGGTTACGACTGAGTCGAGCTCTTTTGAGATTCAAACACTGATCTTTAAACAGATTTGATCACATTTTAATCACGTCTTCTCCCCCTCAAAAACAGCATATTCGTGATATTTTTGATATCAACGAATTAAACAGCATGTTTTTAGAAAGCTTTTGGGGAGACAAACGAATTTAATTTTTGTATGAAATTGGAACATTTCGGTTTTATACTCCCCCTTGAAAAAAGCATAATCAATTAAGGGTTTAGAGGGAGTTATCTTGAGCACTTAATATTTTGAAAGATTTTGAAAATCTTTTTCTTTGAAAATCTTGAAAGGTGCTCAAGATAATGATGATTTCTCACCAGTTTTAAATGTAGTGCACTGAAGCGTATACTAAATAGTTTCTTTAGGCAAACGCGAGTTTTGATTTGAAATAATTCAAAGTCATCATTTTAAGTCAGGGTTTTGTACTAAAGTATACGAAAGCCATTGTGAAAGAAATTTTGAGAAACGAAATATTTTAGAAAACATTTTAAAGAACACTTGCTCAAGCATCTGTACATTTCCGTATCATTGTTAAATGACATTTCTAGAAACGTACAGAATATCGATTATACGAGAGACATGTCGTGAGAAGAATATTTTTGGATTTTATATTGTTTTTTTACTTTTTGAAAGTTTATATTTTTATATTTTGCTTTTGTTGGGTTTTAAAATTTTTTATTTGGTTTTTCAAAAATATTTGCAGTGAAGCTTTTGAAATCATTTTCAAGGAGATTCGAGAAGACGTTCTAACTCCTCAAGGGTTAGGCTTCGCGTTCCAATTCGTCGAACTAAATCGTTAAACCGTTCTTTTAGAACGGCTTTAGTAAATAGATAGACGTGTTGGTAATCTGTCTTCACGAAAAATAATTCAACGGTACCCTCTTCTACGTGCTCTTTGATGAAGTGATAGTGGACTCTGATATGTTTGGTATTTGACTAATGAACGAGTCACAATACATAGGTATTTTGTCAAAAATAAAGCCACAATCTGTGAGTTGTGTTCTCATCCATAGAACTTGAGCACAACACACAGATAGAGATACATACTCGGCTTTAGCGGTTGAAAGTGCAGTACAATCATGCTTCTTTGAAGACCAGCTTACTAACTTTTCACCCAAAAATTGTGCTCCTCATGATGTACTTTTGGCAGTAACTTGATCACCTACATGGTCCGCATCTGAAAAGGCTATTAGATCAAATCCAGATTCCTTCAGATACCAAAGTCCCATGTGAATGGATGTCTTCAGGTACCAAAAGATCTGTTTAACCTCTTTGAGGTGAAGTTCGGTAGGCTTTGCCTGAAACCGCGCTAATAAACAAACAAAGAAATTGAATATCAGGTCGACTAGCAGTGAGGTACATGAGAGAACAAATCATGCTCCGATATTTCTTTGGATCGATTGGTTTCCCATATAAATCGGATCCAATTTTTGGTGAAGTTACCATTGGTGTGCCAACCGAATCACAATTATCAATTTCAGGTTTTTTCAAAATCTCAATTGTATATTTAGATTGATTAATGAAAATTCCACGAGGGGATTGATGTATTTGTAAACCAAGAAAAAATTTTAGTTC
Organism: Chrysanthemum makinoi; assembly: GCA_910596185.1. Lineage (NCBI taxonomy): Eukaryota > Viridiplantae > Streptophyta > Magnoliopsida > Asterales > Asteraceae > Chrysanthemum > Chrysanthemum makinoi. The sequence goes on along the minus strand of OU343223.1, from coordinate 162,260,801 downwards.
CCCCATCATGGACATTTCAAATTTTCTTTTCATGAGATTTTCAAAATGTTTTGAAAGATTTGGATTAATGGACCCAAAAATGATGTCATCAACATAAATTTGAACAATCAAAATGTCAATGTTGTATTTTCATGTAAACAAGGTAGGATCAATAGTTCCTTTGGTGAAATATTTTTTGATCATGAAAGAAGTTAGTTTGTCATACCACGCTCTCGGAGCTTGTTTCAAACCATATATTTCCTTTTTGAGTTTGTAGACGTAATCTGGATGTTCCATGTCTATGAAGCCTTCTGGCTGACTTACACACACTTCTTCTTTCAGAGTTCCATTCAATAACGCAGTCTTGATGTCCATCTGATATACCGTGATGTTTTTGTGAGCTGCATAGGCTAAGAAGATCCTGACTGCATCAAGTCTGGCTACCAGCGCGAATGATTCTTCAAAATCTATCCCTTCTTCCTGTTTGTATCCTTTGGCCACAAGACGAGTTTTATTGCGAATTATAGTCATTTCTTCATCCTTTTTGTTCTTCCATACCATTTGAGATCAATGACACGTATGTCAATTGGTCTAGGAACTAGATTCCAAGAGTCATGTAGACGGTATTGGAGAAGTTCCTCCTGCATCACTTCTATCCATGCATTTTCTGCCATTGCCTCCCGAATGTTCTTCGGTTCTTTATTGCTAATTGAGCAAAGGTAAATGCACAAGTCACAGTCTATGGCAAGTTGGCATCTCGTCTGAATTGGCCTTGCAGGTTCACAAATAACTTGTTCAATTGGATGGTCTTTTGTCCACTTCAGTGTAGAAGGATACCGTGGGTTTAACGTATTCGAGTTAGATGGTTCTTGTAAGCTTGAAGATGATTCAACAGATTTCGTAGCAAATGGGTTTTCGAATATGTCTTCATCTAACATTACATCGTTTTGGTTTAGTGTAGGTTCTTCTTGAAATGATATGTTTTGGTTTTGCTCATCAACTGTTGGTAGAACGGTTTCAAAAACTGGAGTTGTTGGAGTAGATGTAGATGATGTTGATGGAGTTGGTGCATTGGTTTCAACTGTGTTAGATGCATCTTCCATTGGTGGTGGTGGTTGACGAGTTATCAAAATTCACATTCATCATTTTCATGATCTTCTTAGTTCTTCTGTTATACACCTTTAGCTTTTAGTTTTCCTAGATCTTCTTTGTCATTCGTCAGATAGCATTAAGTGCCAAACACGTGAAGGTAAGAGATATCAGGTTTTCTGTTGTTAACTAGTTCATATGGGGTTTTCTGAGTGAAACAAGCAGTGACAATAGCATCAGCCCATAAAAATAACGGTGCACTAGAATAAATTAGCATTGTGCGAGCAGCTTCTATAAGAGTGCGATTTCTTCTTTCAACTACCCCATTATACTGTGGAGTTCTAACAACTGATTTCTGATGAGTGATTCCAACATCTTTAAAATAAGTTCTTAACTCCTGATTTGTGAATTATGTGCCATTTTCTGTTCGTACTATCCTCACTGGAGGTTGAAGAAGTACTAAGCGCCAAACACGTGAAGGTAAGAGATATGGGGTTTTCTGAGTGAAACAAGCAGTGGCAATAGCATAAAAATAACGGTGCACTAGAATAAATTAGCATTGTGCGAGCAGCTTCTATAAGAGTGCGATTTCTTCTTTCAACTACCCCATTATACTGTGGAGTTCTAACAACTGATTTCTGATGAGTGATTCCAACATCTTCAAAATAAGTTCTTAACTCCTGATTTGTGAATTATGTGCCGTTTTCTGTTCGAACTATCCTCACTGGAGGTTGAAGAAGTACTTGAATACGCTTCAGAAAGGTGATGATGATGCCTGGTGCTTCATCTTTTGACCTCAGAAACTTAACCCATGTATATCTTGAATAGTCATTGACGATAACAAGAATATACTTTTTCTCATTAATGATTTCAACTCTCATTGGGCCACATAAGTCCATGTGCAACATATGTAACTTTGCTTCTGAACTGGGTACGAGTTTGGGTTTATATGATGTTTTTTTTCTTTTTCTTTGTGCTTGGAGCAATCCGAGTCGATGATCCAAAGACACATTTTGATAACCTGCCAAGTACAGAAGAAGATGTTTTTGGAAAACGTTTTGATTTTGGTTCCTTTGCTTAGAGGTAAAATCCGGATCACACTTATAGAAGGTTTCTACTGGTTCTACTGGAATAACATTCATTCTACCATTATGGAGTGTGAAAATTCTACCAGTTGGTTTCCAAATACCACTCCTAAGGGAAAAACTATGCTTCTTATAAATAGTGTGAGACCTAAGTTTTGCAACTAGACTTCCTATTGGTTTAACATAAGTTCTATTGCTACATTCTTCTGAACAGGCTTATCATTCACTTTCTTAGAAACACAATCACCATGAACATTATTAATTAAAGATTTCTTGCAAGTTAAACAAACAGATTCAACACATTCCTTAAATGTAGCAAGTTTCATAGGTTCGTTACATTTAGATGAAATGTCTTTCTTATTAAAAAGCGATAAATACAAAGGGTGTTCTTCTACTTTCTTCTCTTTAATCAGGCTATTATTCTTAGAGGCAGGTGATACTCTATTGATCCTTGTATTGCTCTTAGGCTTTAGTCTGCTGTTTCTAGAGGTGCTTACTAGTCCTGTAGAAGGTAAGGCACACGCATTAGGATTCACATTTTTATCAAGAGAAGTGGTTTCAGCTTTCCTAGGAACTTTAGAACTCATGTCGTTTATTCTATATGTTTTATATGTGGAGGCAGACGCGATAGTGGTACTCATCTTAAAAAGGCCAGGTGCTAAAACCTTTGGATTCTCGATAACTGGTTTTTGTTTTTCAACAATCTTTTCTTTTTGCTTTGGCAAGGCAGGTGGAGTGACTGATTTTGACAAATCATTTTTCTCATTGACTTTTGGAGAAAACTGAGAAATAGACATTTTTTGTTTGGAAACAGTTTTGGGAACATTTATTTTCTCCCAATCAATGGTTTTGCAATCTGATAAGGATTTAAAACGTATACTTTTAAGGGGTCATTTAAGCCCTTAATCGCCCACTTTTATATCCTTTACTGCTTAATTTCGTTCCTTTTCACTTTTTAGGTCTCTTGGAAGCAAATTGCTGGAATGATGCATATTTGGACGAAAATGAGCGAATATATGAAGAAAATGGCTAAGTCAAGATCAAAGACACTCAAGCTGCTGAATTTGAAGCTGGCGGCGCCCCAATAAAAGGGCGACGCCGTCCCTCTATACGTAATTAAATCAGTGATGGCTCAGTAGACATTTTGCTAAATTACACCTGACGGCGTCAGGCTTTGAAGAGGGAAGGCGCCATGAAGACTTTTCATCCCAGATGACCTAGATCCGAATCGACGACGCGTCATCGCTGAGGCCCGACGACGCCACAACTACAACGTGACGCCGTCCCAACTATTACTTGGCCAAGACGAAACCCTAATGACGACGATCTGACGGCGTCCCACCTATAAGGCGACGCCGTCGCAAGTGTAAAATTATATATAGAAATCAAATTTTTAGAATTTTAAGAGGTAGACTTGTGGAGTGAAAACCGTAAACGTTTGTAGTCCGACTTGGACAGTATCTTAGGGTTATCATACCCTATTTTACATCAAGATAAGTGTTTTACTTCATTGATTTCATTATGTCTTTGATTGAATGTATGTATGCTTGCGTGTTTAACATGTCCAGCTAAATTTCTTGTGTGTTCGCTTAGATCTATGAAACCTAATTATTAATTATTTATTGGTTGTCTTTTATCTTAATTGTAATTGGCTTAGGAGTGTACTAGACCATCGTTGTGTTTAAATACTTAAGTAATCTTTGTGAACCTTAGTTTATAAATCACTTCGCGGATTTCGTAGGCTAAACATCCAAAGATAACCCTTAAATTTAGTTTATGAATCTTTGAGAATTTCATAGGCAATAACCTTAAGGTAATTTCAAAGAGTTAGGGAAAAAGGCACACCCTACGACTTTAGAAAACGCAACGCGTTAAGAATAAGGATGTGATAATTCAACCACCGATAAAAGATAACTAGGGAGTAATAGTATCTAGGTAAGCACATTTTTAATCATCATACGAGCACACATCAAAAGACATAAGACTACCCATAGTTTAGATAATTAGATAGTAGAGTAATCGGTAGAAGTACCAAACCCCCAAATCCAAACCCCGAGATTTTACCATTAGCTTTATAAACAATTATAAAAAGATAAAAAAGAATCTTCCTCAACCTCAACCTTAGCGTAGTACACTCCTCACTAGCATTCCTATTCCCCTAGAGAACGATATCAATACCCGAGGGATACCCAATACTACACTACAACGATTAGGTTCACTGCCTAGGGTGTTGAAAAACTTGCTTGATGAAAAGGAAGTTCCTTTGACCCTGAACGCGTTGTACGCACATCAAGTTTTTGGAGCCGCTGCCGGGGAATAGAATAGCTAGTTAGATGTCTATCTCGTTTAGGTTCCCTTGCTTGATTCCTATCAAGTAATATTTTTTCTCATTTTAAGCTTTCTCGTAGTATATCCCCTTCTTCGTGAAATTGTTCGTAGCCCCATCACTTTTCATCATGGAAGGTGATAACCCGCCACCACATCCACCACTTCCCATCGACCCACCAATCATTGACCCGCCAAGAGGCCGTACTCATGGTGAATACTCTAGACCAAGACACCAAGGCTATAGGAACACCATTGAGCGCACCGATCAAGCTCAAACTATGGCCCTGCAATCCGACACCATCCGGTTGGTGCAAAACGGATGTGCATTCCATGGACTTCGTTCCGAAGATCCTAATCAGCATCTCAAGGACTTCCTTAAAATCGTTGATTCTATCGACCTTGATGCTACCACACGGGAGCCCACGCGCTTGCGTCTCTTCCAATTCTCTCTACGAGATCAAGCTAGTAATTATTTTGAGCGACTTCCCGCCGGATCCATCTCAAGTTGGGATTATTTCACTATCGTTTCCTTGCCCAATTTTTCCCACCGGGGAGAACTACTAAACTTAGGAATGAAATCTTGATGTTCCAACAACGTCAAGGGGAATCTCTCTACGACGCATGGACTCGATTCAAGGACTTGCTCCATAAAGTCTCTCATCACGGCATCGATCTTTGGCTTCAAGTCCAAATCTTTTACGATCATGTCAGCTTCTCAACTAAGCAATCCATCGACCAAGCGGCCGGTGGCAAACTTAGTGACCTCACCGCGGAAGAATCGTGGGGTATAATAGAGGACCTTGCCCTCTATGACAATGAAAGTTGAAATGACCCCCGTGAGTTGTCCAAAACCGTCAAGGCAATCTCCTTGCCTCCCATTGACTCACAAACTTCCAATCGTAGGATGCTCGAACTTGAAGATCAAGTCAAATTCCTAATGAGCTCTTACGAGAATCCTAAGTCTTCACGCCAAGTGAACAAAGTCTCTTCCTTGTGTGAGCTATGTAGTGGTCCCCATGACACACATACCTCCACGCGACTCCTCGAACAAGCTTCCTTTGACTACGCATCCTCATGTACGAATGGAATGGGAGGGAGATTTCCCACAACACCCGGACCTAGGACTTTCAATGATGCCCTAGAAGCATGGAGGGGCAAACCCGACTATAATTGGGGACAAACCAAAGAATTCACCTCTAATGATTCCCCATGGTCCCATGACCCTAACCAACAAAACATAGAAGGGATGTTGCAACACCTAGTCACATCCCAAGAAGCTCAAATAGCCAAGCTTTTGTACCGCTTTAACCAACAACAAGCCGGGATGGATAGGAAGATAGATAACCTTTTGAAAGCCATGACCAATAATGATAGGAAGACCACCGAAAAGGTTAATGCCATCTCGACTCATTCTCCCAAAGCTTTAGGTGTGAAAATTAGGTACCCAAGTAAGTTATCCAAGCACGTTCAATTCGTCAATGCCATCACCTTAGTGAAACCAAATAGGACTAGTGACGAAGTGAACCATGAGACTATGCTTGAGGTTAGTGAAACTCCTAAGGAAGAATCAACCGATGAAGTAGACGAAGTAGGTGATGAATACTTCAATAAGTTTCCTACAGAAGAGGAACTTTCACGCCACCCACACTTAGTATGCGACCTTCGTCACATTTATGTTAGGAGAAGCCCTCGAATCAAATTTGGAAATCCTTGGAATCTCAACATACCATGTTGCATAGGACATCTTTTCGTAGCAAAGGCCTACATTGATCACAAATCCCCAATAAACATCATGACTAGCACATACTATAATTGGGTGATGAAGAAACCTATCCCAAAGAGGCAAGATCCCGATGATCGTAGAGTTAGTTGTAATTTTCTGGGTAGAGTTAAGGGATTGCCCGTCTATGTAGGTAGTTTCACGTACCCTACGGATTTCATAGTTGTGGAGGATATTAGTACGGCCATAGATCCTATCTTGTCCCACGTAATTCTATGAAATCCTTTCATAGAGAACACCGGGATGACTTATGATCCGTCGTTAGGAATAGTTAGATTCAAAGATGAGACCGATGATGTAGCTTACCAAATGCCTTTTAAGATTGAGAAATTTTCATCACTATCTAATGATAAAAAGGAACTTAAGCTATCGGTCTACTATAGGAAGGAGGAGGATAAGAAGAAAGGAGTAGATTATGTGATGAATAAGAATTTTGGGTTCTATAAGGATTGTTTAAAACTAGACCGGAATATAGAACCGATTGGGGGGGGGAAATGATTTTTTAGAAAGATGCATAATATGGCATTATTATAAAATGGAAAACCCCAATAGAGACCGTCATGGGAAAGAAGGTGACGGAAATGAAGTCACGTAGGAGCACGACTTCGAGTCTAGCTACAAGACTCATAAATAAAGAAAAGGGCTTCGTGGGAGGCAACCCATGCTTAATTGTTTGCTTATTTGTGTGTCATATATCTTTTTCATTATTGTATGTTCTCATGTTTGAATTTGTGAAAATGCTTTATTTTGTCTTTAACCTCGTCTTAATTACATATAAAGGTATTTTACTGGTATGTGCTAAAACACATACCTTTTCTTTATCAAAATAGACCCAAATTAACCAAGAAAGAGCCGTTTATTGCTAATATTTGTGGTTTTCTTGAGTTTATGCATGTAGGAATGACGGATATAAAAACACAAAAAGGTGCCAAATCGACGTGAATCCGAGCACGAGAGATCAAAGAGCTTACTGAGCCGTTTCTAAGGTCAGAATTATGCATTTTTGAAGATTTCTAATCTCTGAGGATGATTTGTGAAGATTTGATCAAAGTTTGAAGAAATGTCAGAAACAGTCCCTCAAGTTTCAGCAATTGTCAGAAATGACCCTTGAAGATTCAGAAATTTGCAATTTAGCCCTTGGTCTATTGAAGATTGTCAAGAGTGGTCCTTGAAGATAATTTCAGAAGTTACATGTTTGAACCTTGGAGTTTCAGTTTTTACAACATTGGTCCCTATGGTTATCCTTGGTATACTACTAATCTACTACAAATCCACTTAACACTTTGCTTGGTCCTATCCAAGTATTATATATCCAAGTATCCAATAACAAAACACCATGGCCCAATCCATTATCCCATATCCTACCCAATATCAACCCCGGCCACGTTTGGTTAAACCCAATACCCGAAAACCACCATTTAACCCGAATATCTTACCCGGTCAACAATTTTAAATAACAATAAACAATACCCACCCGCGCCCCAAACACCCCCCTTTCCCCTGTCTCACCAAATTGCACCCAAACACACCTTTTCACCACAATAAATCTCTCCCAAACAATAACCTCGTACTAGAATCATTCTAGAATCTCTTTCCCAGCTGACTTGTCAGGATAAGATGGCCACGTGTCCAATTGTCACAATTTCATTGGCCGAAACACCTATTTGAGCTAGATGGTGCTCTATGATTGGACCAAGTGATGATGGAGGAATGAGTGGCTCTGATTCTGCTTCTAGGTTCTTCTCAAGGGCATCCCAAGGCCTCCACGCTATAAAAGGACCCCTTGTGATCACATTGAATCCGAGTAGTGTAGCTTAATTTCCTTTAAAAATTTAGTTCATGTTTAATGTATTTTCAAATATTTCAGTAGTTTAATGTTTTAAATTTCAGTATCTTGTATTCTCATTTCGCTTTTAATATAAGTTTTAAAGTGTTTCATTTCTTGTTTAAAATCAATCCGTACCATTACATTGATTCAAGCTTTGAATATTGTTAGTTTAAGCCCATATAAGCTCTATATAGCTTATGTGAGCCTGTTTTACCATTCTTGTCTCCATCTTGTTCAGTTTTTACAAAAATCAAATAAAGTCAATAAAAGTCAAACTGCTTATTTTGAGATTGCTTATTTTCAAATTTGTGTTTTCATCATGAAAAGAATGTCCTTTCATAGTTATTTCATCAGTTAGACCCCTTCAAGAGGTAAAGCCAATCATTTTTTGTACCAAACACCCCTCAAAAAGGAGTGTTTGGCACAAAGGGTTTTTGACCCATTTTGAGGTACTCTTTGGGTTACAACTGTTTTGGTCAATAGTTCTAGTAGTATTAGAGTTATTCTTGTTAAATTTGATCAGATTTCATAAAGTTTAGAGTGATTTCCAGTTTTTGATACCCATAAGTCAGTCACAAAGCTTATGGCTTAGCTTTGGTCTAAACTTTTGTTTGAGTCAGTGTTGGAGTCATTTATGATCATTTGAGTCTATTGCAAGTTCTGGTTAAGTGTCTATTAGTGTCAAAAAGGGTTTGGTCATATTCTCACTGTTTCAATTTTCTGTCACAAAAACAATTTATTGGTCACTTTCTCTAGCTAATTTAACTGTCCAAATCATTTCAAAAACCCAAAAAAGTTAGTTTAGGGTAGAGTTTAGCAGTCATATTCAGCTTATAATCAGTTTTTACAAACTTCCATTAGCTTTCACAAGCTCAAAATTGGCTTTTAAAATCTGTCCAAACTGCTTATCAGCAAAACAGGTTCTGAGCACCCTTTCTATCAGAACCTGTAAACTCTTTGTTTGAGCTTCAAAGTTGTTAAAAATTGGCTTTTTGTACTCTCTGGTACATGATTCACATCTGGCCCAGCTTATTTTGGCATAAGATACTTGTTTGCTAGCTTATTTATAAGCTCAAAGGTTGTCCCATCTTCTGCTTTACTGTTGGAATTTCAGTAACCACAGTTAGCTTTTAGAGCTTATTAGACTTAAAGATTAGCTTAAAGTTCTCCTAGATACCTTAGTTTAGATAGCTTATTAGGTCTCCCTTCATATATAGCTTATTTGAATGATCCCCTAGCTTATTAGCTTATTTCTTTAAGTACTTTCCACTTTAGCTTAATCATTCCTTAGTTACTAGCCTATTGTATGCTCCCATAGCTCTATCACTGTCATTTCTAGATTACTTTAAGATCCCCTTAGCTTAAATTCAGTGTAGAAGCTTTTGCTTATTTTAAGTGCTTATTATAGCTCCATTTACATTGCATGATCCTTACACATAAGCCCCATATTTCTTATTTTTCATAGAACCAGATATATATTTTAGCATTTCCCTGAATTTTTCACTAATTTTGATCACTGTTTTCTATTTTTCTAGATTTAAACTAGTTTTTAATCACTTTTAAATAGGTTTTATTGCAAATAATTAAGAAAAGTTCCAAAATAATTTTTCAATTTTAATAGTTTAAGATAAATATAAAAAGCATAAAAAGATTTTTCCATATTTTTCCCTTTTATTTTGTATTTTTCACAATTTAAATTAGATTAAATTAGTTTTAAATTAGTAGAAAATAGGAAATTAATCTGAAAAATATAAAAATAGTTCTAAAAAGTCTTTAGTGATAATTTATATTTTTAGAAAGTAGTTTCATATTTTTCTCCCTAAATTTCATAATTTTTAGAATTTAATTTAGATTAATTAGTTAAAAATTAGTTTTTAATTTAAATAAAATTCAGAAAATCAAAAATTAGTTTTAATTCTAAATTAGTTTTCTAATATCATTTTTAGCATAAAAGTAGAATTAGGCATTTTTAGGGTATAATTTAGACGCAGTTGCATTTTGTTACTTTTATTAATTACGCTTAGTTATATCGCATCTTAGGATTCCCGTAAAATAGATTCCCTTAATTACTTTCTCCATTCCCGTAGTTTAATAATCGAAAACAAACAAATCAAAACATCGAGCATTAAATCTCGAACCAAAAGCGACATTGGCATTCACGCCCGTTGGGAAAACGATTCGGTTGTCTAATACACCAATCACACACGGATTTGATTTATTATTATTTTTCCTAAGAGAATTTGAATCTATCTTCGTGATTATTTTTGATATCGATATTGAGGTTTTATCCCCGGCAGCGGCGCCAAAATTTGATATGTATAAAAAGGCTCAAGGGTTGTGTGGATAAAACCTCAATATCGATATCAAAAATAATCACGAAGATAGATTTAAATTCCCTTAGGAAAAAGAATAATAAATCAAATCCCGTGTGTGATTGTGTGTACGGGTTAGTCAACCCGAATCGTTTTCCCAACGAGGCGTGAATTGCCAACGTCGTTCTTGGTTTGGAATTTAATGCTCGATGTTTTGATTTGTTTGTTTTTGATTATTAAACTACGGGAATGGGGAAAGTAATTAAGGGAATCTATTTTACGGGAAATCCTAAGCGCAAAATTCTAAAACGTAATTAACAAACGCGATTAAAATGCAACTACGTCTAAATTATACCCTAAAAATGCCTAATTCTACTTTTATGCTAAAAATGATATTAGAAAACTAATTTAGCATTAAACCTAATTTTTTGGATTTTTCTGAATTTTATTTAAATTAAAACTAATTTTTAACTAATTAATCTAAATTAAATTCTAAAAATTATGAAATTTAGGGAGAAAAATATGAAACTACTTTCTAAAAATCTAAAATATCACTAAAGACTTTTTTAAAACTATTTTTATATTTTTCAGATTAATTTTCTATTTTCTACTAATTTAAAACTAATTTAATCTAATTTAAATAGTGAAAAATATCAAATAAAGGGGAAAAATATGGAAAAATCTTTTTTATGCTTTTTATATTTTTCTTAAACTGAGAAAAATGAAAAATTATTTTTTTGAGCTTTTTCTTAATTATTTGCAATAAAATCTATTTAAAAGTGATTAAAATCTATTTTAAATATAGAAAAATAGCAAACAGTGACAATAATTGATGAAATTTTCAGGAAAATTCTAAAAAGATATTACTAATCTATGAAAAATAATAAAATAGCAGGTTATGTGTGAAATAATGAAGCTATAGTGCAACTGATGAAGGAATAAGCTACTAATTAAGGGCAAATAAGCTAATAATGCAACCAAACAGAGACTTAAGCTAATGTTTACTAAATTAAGCTCAAAGCAACTATCTAAACCTAATCCTAACAAGCCTAAAGCTCTGATCAAGATCTAAGCAAACTGATGAGTCTAAGCAAAAACAGTGAACACCCCCTTGGTTTGAGCTTATTCAAAAGCTTATCAAGAGTGCTAAAGCCAAAAACAGATAGGTGGTCTTATGAACCACCTGGCTAGCTACAAATGTGCCAATTACCAGCTTCTAACTCTCTAAATTGAACCTAATGCATCAGCTGCAAAATCTGCATAAACTGCTGCAGACATGAATTTTGACTTTCAAGAGCAGATGTGAAGTTTGACTAACTTGAGATTCCAATGCAAATTTAGGACTGATATAGATCAAATATGAGGTAATGTAACTTTATCAAGCAATCTTAACAAGTTTTAGACCTATTTGCATTGTTTTCTTATAACAGATTCCAACAGTGAGATTAACAAGACAGATTTTAGCAAAGTTTGACTTTCAGTGTTAAATGATGCACTAAAATGACTAGAATAAGTATGCTATGGATATTAGAGACTAAAGCAATAACAATCTTATACCAAGACAGTTTTGAAATCAGTTTAAGCAAGCTATCCAAACACCCCTTTAAAAGCAGTTTAGCAAGCAATTCAAGCTTAAACACAAAAGCAACTTAGGCTAAGCTTCAAAACAGGTTTGTTATACTAGATTAATGCTAATGAAACAGTAGATAACAAGACTTAATCAGATTTAAGATAAATGCTACCACTACTGTTTTTAAGCTAAATATGAAATGGGACTAGCACTTACAAGGGGTCCGTAGCCACAATGGCTTGCAAACCAAAACAAGAACCACTAATCCTAACCTATTCAACCCATATCCATCATCTATTCAAACCATCACCATTTCTGAACCAATTATGAGCACGAGTTGACTTTTGTTGACCGAAGAGTTTTGTGAATGAAATGAATATGATGGTGCAAGATAAGCTCACAGAAGCTATAAAGAACTTAAATGAACCTATTCCATTATTCAGATAAAGCTTATTGATCACTTAAAGTAGATTTGCAAGATAAAAAATGAAAACTTTGAACTTTTTATTGAAACTGAAATTGGATACAAGAACTGAAGAATACAATGAAAACTTAAGAAAACATTTTAAGAAAACTACTGAAAATGAAATAACAATAAGCTTAAATGAAACTAAGGATTGCACGCCTTGTATGTGATCCAAAGGGGTCCTTTTATAGCAGTGGAGAGGCCTTGGGATGCCCTTGAGAAGAACCTAGAAGCAGAATCAGAGCCACTCATTCCTCCATCATCACTTTGCCCAATCAAAATGCTCCAACTAGCTCCAATAGGTGTTTCGGCCAATGAAATTGTGACAATTGGACACGTGGCCACTCTTATCTGACTTGTCAGCTGGGTCTAGGATGTGGATAAGATTCTAGTACGAGGATAGTGTTTGGTTTAGGTTTATTGTGGTGAATGGGTGTGTTTGGTGGTGTTTGGGTGGTGAATTGGTGGGAGGAAGGAGGTGTCCTGTGTAAAGGGCGCGTTTGGTTTTAATATTATTCTTCAAAAACTTAGACCGGGTCTTGGTTGTTGACGTGGGTAATTGGTCGGGTAAAAGGGTGGATCCGGGTTAATGGTTATTAGGTGGCTGGGTATATGGATTTGATAGGATTGGGCTCGGTTTATTTATGTTGGGCCGAGATATGTGTTTAGTGGATTGGATACTTGGATTAATGTATACATTGGACTTGGATAGTAACCATAGGGACTAATGATGTAAATGCTGAAATTTCAAGGTTCAAACATGTAACTTCTGAAATTATCTTCAAGGACCACTCTTGACAATCTTTAATAGACCAAGGGCTGAATTGCAAATTTCTGAATCTTCAAGGGCCATTTCTGACAAATACTGAAACTTGAGGGGCCATTTCTTCAAACTTTGATCAAATCTTCACAAATCATCCTCAGAGATTGGAAATCTTCAAAAATGCTCAATTCTGACCTTCCGCTCAGCCTTAAGCTCTCTTAATCTCTCATGCTCGGTTTACGATAGATTTGGGTCCTTTTTTGCGTGTTTTTGCATATCCGCATTCTGCACAAGCATAAACTCAAGAAAACCACAAATATTAGCAATAAACGACTCTTTCTTGGTTATTTTGGGTCTCTTTTGATAAAGAAAAGGTATGTGTTTTAGCACATACCAAAATACCCCAGACGAAACTATTGCCGTGTCCTCACGCAATGCAATCAACTCACGTTTCTAAAACCAAGGATTTCAATCTCTTTCTACTAAACCACTGATATGTCCAAACCATCAAGTTATCTCACACAAGCTAGCCACTTGTGAATGACTAACCGTAAGAAACTTCAAACGGCTCTTTCAAACCAATTAGAGAAGAAGTAGTCAATGTTCCTCAAAAGAGATTAAGAAAGCCTTAATTCTAAAAACGCCCCGTTTACCTTTTAATTCACATATATAGATATAACGATTAAGCACATTCCGGTTATGAATGACGGTTTGTTGAACTTTCATGTCGATCAATAACTCCAACATTGCATGCGTCGGTAAGCAAAAGTTCCATAAGGGCACGTGAAAGTGGTTTTCTCCTGATCCTTTGGATCGATTGGGATTTGAAAATAACCGGAGAAACCATCGAGAAAGCAATAGAACTCATTTCCGCTAAACGTTCGAGCATCTGATCCATAAAAGGTAGCGGGAAATGGTCCTTACGAGTAGCATCGTTCAACTTTCGGTAATCAATACACACCCTCCATCCGGTGATGAGGCGTGTGGATATCAACTCATTTTCATCGTTAGCGACGACGGTCATTCCTCCTTTCTTAGGGACACAATGGATAGGGCTAACCCATGAGCTATCGGAGAGTGGATAAATGATTCCGCCGAGGATTTTAAGAACTTCCTTTTTGATAACATCATGAATCTTCGGGTTAACCCTACGTTGTTGTTGAATCACGGGTTTACAATCATCCTCTATTAGAATTTTGTGGGTACGAATCGAGGATTGATTCCTTTGATGTCAGAAATTTGCCAAGCAATTGCATTTTTGTGTTTACGTAGGACATCCAAAAGTGCGGTCTTCTCCTCATCTTTCAAGTTTTTAGCAATGATAACGGGAAATTTGTTCGGTTTTTCAAGAAAAGCGTATTCAAGATGAGGAGGTAAATCCTTGAGCTCGGGCTTCGGAGGATTTTCATCAGACGTTTGTATTTCTTTGATTTCGATCAATCGTGATTTCTTTCGGAGGGAGTGACGGTAATGGATCTTCGTTCAACAATTGTTCAAGATAACGGATATCTCCCTCTGAATCATAAACACCATCATCAATTCCTGGTGGAATCGATTCATCATCGAAGAAACTCATCGATCTCTTCCAAATGAAGTCACCTCCCTCGAGCGGAGGAGAGAGGGGAAGAGTCGGCAATAATAGGCTCAGAAGATGGTTCAACATTTTCAGAAGGAATGGTGGGATTTCCACCCATAAAATCAAGAACTTCTTGAGCATACTCCTCAGTAGCAATATCGAGAACGTCGATTCGATTAATAGAAGCATCATCGTAGTTGGAGGAGTATCTCGAAGGTTGGTTGATATTAAACGAGACGGTTTCCTTGTTAGAT
The DNA here is from genome assembly GCA_910596185.1 of Chrysanthemum makinoi. NCBI lineage: Eukaryota > Viridiplantae > Streptophyta > Magnoliopsida > Asterales > Asteraceae > Chrysanthemum > Chrysanthemum makinoi. Next base: position 162,245,771 of record OU343223.1, on the reverse strand, counting down.
CGTAAAGTGATTTCTCCTTCATAAACATCAATCATCGCATGACCCGTTCTTAGAAAAGGCCTTCCGAGAATAAGAGGTACTCGGGGGTCAGCATCAAAGTCAACGACAACGAAGTCGGCCGGAAAATGCAGTGGTCCTACTTTCACATAGACGTCCTCAGCGATTCCTCTCGGAATAGAGGTTGAACGGTCAGCGAGTTCAAGAGTCATCTTAGTAGGAGTGAGTTCCGGGAGAGAAAGTTTGTTGTAAATCGAAAGAGGCATTAAGTTAATACTCGCGCACCAAGATCGCCAAAGGAGCATTTCACTATTCCTGAAACTCACAAGGGATAAGAAATTTGCCGGGGTCTCCTAACTTTACGGGAAGTTTCTTGAGGAGCACCGCCGAGCAATTCTCATTCAACGGTGTTTTTGCTATTTCAGCCAGCTTTTCTTTGTTACTCACTAAATTTTTGATCATAGCGGCAAACTTCGGCATGAGGAGTAAAGCATCGGTGAAACTGATGTTAAAATTCAAGGATTGAACGATTTCAAAAAATTTCTCCATTTGGTTTTCGGTTTTATCATGGAGCTTTTGATTATGAAGTCTTGAAGGATAAGGAAGTGAAGGTTTAAGAGTAGTCTTCCGAACATCGGGTTCCCGAGTCGAGTCTGAACGAACTAGGAGGTGTGTACTTAGGGTGCGGGTTGCACATTTTCTTCAACAACCTCGGTATCTTTTCCACCTCCCTTATCACCGTGAGTAGGAGATGAGGGTCCATTAATAGCCTTACCACTCCGTGTGGTTATGGCTTTCAACTCACCCTTCGGGTTGGGAATAGTATCACTCGGAAGAGAACCCGAAGATGAGGGTTGGCTGACTTTGCACAACACAGCATTTAACATGTTTTCGAGTTTATTCTGTGAAGTCTCCAATTTGTTGTTCTGAAGTCGAATCTCATTCCTAAACTCAGTGCTTTGTCTAGTTATCGAAGATTGAAACTCGTTCCTCAAACTTGCAATCTGATTGAAACGATTCTGATTGTTCGATGGGGAAAATCCCGTTGGTCAGGACCATTCACCATCGCTCAAGTTTTCCCGTATGGAACGGTGGAGCTCTCTCAGCCCGATGGCCCAAATTTCAAGGTGAATGGTCATCGTGTGAAACATTATTTTGGAGGGGACATCCCATCTATGGTTGTCCCGGATCTCCAAACTTTCTTCCCCATGGACAATTGAATTCAGGGATCGAGTCAAGCTAGCGACTTCGGTGATCAAAAAAAAGCGCTTCGTGGGAGGCACCCCATGCTTATCCTTCTATCTTCTTTCTATTTTTTAATAAGTGACGTGAGAGGGGTCCGCTCTTGATTTCTCGTGTTTGGTTGTTTGTGACGCTGTGTTTAGGATTTTCCCGATATGAAGACTCTCGTGCTCGAAGTTTGTCATTTTCTCTACTCGAGTCTCATGATCGATCTGATGGAAATCGATATCCTAATCTTATCGACTAACGTTTATCTTTGAGCATACTTAATAAACGGCTTTTAGATTTTCGTGATACCCTTGCTTTAAAAGATTGAGGACAATGTTTCGTTCTAGTCTGGGGTAGGGTAATCTTCGATTTGATTTGACCAAGACTTGCTTATTTCTGTTGTGTTTCTCTCGCAACTCCGTTTTTCCTTAGAAAAATGAAAAATTGTGCAAAAATGAGCAAAATTTAAAAATTTTTCAAGCTTTTGTTAAGTCTTTCTGATTGAAAAGTTTGCTAGTCTCTTAGATAAGAAGCTATAAAATGCTAATTCTAGCTCACAAGGCCAAGAATTTGCAAGTTTCCCTGAGTGACTTTAAATATGCATAACTTGATTTCATTAGACTAAGCATTTGCTAAGTTAATATATGTTTTGACACCTTGATTGACTTTCCACAAGTGAGAGTAGGAATAGAATTTGACTTGACCGCGTGTTGAGCCCTAGCTTGTTCCCTTAACCATAGGTAATCTAAAAAAATTATCGGCTAAGCATCTCTGGGATCTCATTATTTGGGATTTTAAATTTGCAGAGATCGAGAAATGATAGAGTTACTTATGAGTTTAGATGCTAAGCGTGGAGTAGTTGGTTCTCTTTAGAGCCCATCGAAGGTACTTATGGCTTTTTGTTCCCACAAAATTGTTTCACCCCATATCTGTCTAAATAATTAGAGATGTCGAGTTTTTGGCGATAGTTAGTTCTTTATCTTCTTAAAAGAATTTTTGTTTTAAAAATTGGGTACACATCAAGGATCCGTAATAAATAAATCAGTAATAAGTGATATGTGAAATGTAATAAGTAAAGTTGTGAGCTTCGGTGTCGAGATCGGACCCTTGGATCTTTAGCCGGGATTGAATGAGGTCTTAGCCTAACCAGCTGGGATTCTCATCTCATGAAGCCTATAGTCTTGGAATTACCCCGTGAAGCTCCGTGAGTTCACAGCTCTTACAAATAAAAGTATAAGTGCAAAAAAAAAAAAAAAAAAAAAAAAAAAAAAAAAATGATGAAAATTGAAAAAATCAAAAGAGTACAAGTGAATAAAAATTCCTTGATGTGGACCTCATTTTACGACAATGGTTCTTGAGAGAAGACGGATAACTAATTATCGACTTAGCTTTGTATCTTTATCGGAATAATTCTTATCGAAACGAGAATTTGAAGAAATTCATTTCTCACAAAAAATAAAAAATCTAGAGGAAATAGGAAAATGGGAACGAAAAGTAAGTACACAAGTAACTTCCATGGGTAGTGTTAGCATCTAGAGTCGTATGTAACAATGATTTCGGTTTTACGCTTAGTTTGGGAGCTCGTGAAAAATCAGGGACGATGTATTCTATCCGTATGGTCACTTCACGCTGTGTTGTGTTTTCTACTCCGTGATCCTAACGTGTCGTTTGAAAAATGTTTGAGTTATTGATCGACATGAAAGTTCAACAAAACGTCATTCATAATCGGATGTGCTTAACCGTAATATCTATATATGTGAATTAAAAGGTAAACGGGGCGCTTTTAGAATTAAGGCTTTCTTAATCTCTTTTGAGGAATCTTTGCTACTTCTTCATAGGTTTAGTAGAAAGAGATTGAAATCCTTGGTTTTAGAAGCGTGAGTTGATTGCATTGCGTGAGGACACGGCAATAGTTTCGTCTGGGGTATTTTGGTATGTGCTAAAACACATACCTTTTCTTTATCAAAATAGACCCAAATTAACCAAGAAAGAGCCGTTTATTGCTAATATTTGTGGTTTTCTTGAGTTTATGCATGTGTAGGTACGGATATGTAAAAACACGCAAAAAGGTGCCAAATCAGACGTAAATCCGAGCACGAGAGATCAAGAGAGCTTAAGCTGAGCCGGAAGGTCAATTATGCATTTTGAAGATTTCTAATCTCTGAGGATGATTTGTGAAGATTTGATCAAAGTTTGAAGAAATGTCAGAAATAATCCCTCAAGTTTCAAAGAATTGTCGAAATGACCCTTGAAGATTCAGAAATTTGCAATTTAGCCCTTGGTCTATTGAAGATTGTCAAGAGTGGTCCTTGAAGATAATTTCAGAAGTTACATGTTTGAACCTTGGAGTTTCGTTTTACAACATTGGTCCCTATGGTTATCCTTGGTATACTACTAATCTACTACAAATCCACTTAACACTTTGCTTGGTCCAATCCAAGTATTATATATCCAAGTATCCAATAACAAAACACCATGGCCCAATCCATTATCCCATATCCTACCCAATATCAACCTACCACGTTTGGTTAAACCCAATACCCGAAAACCACCATTTAACCCGAATATCTTACCCGGTCAACAATTTTAAATAACAATAAACAATACCCACCCGCGCCCCAAACACCCCCTTTCCCCTGTCTCACCCAATTGCACCCAAACACACCTTTTCACCACAATAAATCTCTCCCAAACAATAACCTCGTACTAGAATCATTCTAGAATCTCTTTCCCGGTGACTTGTCGGATAAGATGGCCAGCGTGTCCAATTGTCACAATTTCATTGGCCGAAACACCTATTTGAGCTAGATAGTGCTCTATGATTGGACCAAGTGATGATGGAGGAATGAGTGGCTCTGATTCTGCTTCTAGGTTCTTCTCAAGGGCATCCCAAGGCCTCTCCACTGCTATAAAAGGACCCCCTTGTGATCACATTGAATCAGTGTAGTGTAGCTTAATTTCCTTTAAAAATTTAGTTCATGTTTAATGTATTTTCAAATATTTCAGTAGTTTAATGTTTTAAATTTCAGTATCTTGTATTCTCATTTCAGTTTTAATATAAGTTTTAAAGTGTTTCATTTCTTGTTTAAAATCAATCCGTACCATTACATTGATTCAAGCTTTGAATATTGTTAGTTTAAGCCCATATAAGCTCTATATAGCTTATGTGAGCCTGTTTTACCATTCTTGTCTCCATCTTGTTCAGTTTTTACAAAAATCAAATAAAGTCAATAAAAGTCAAACTGCTTATTTTGAGATTGCTTATTTTCAAATTTGTGTTTTCATCATGAAAAGAATGTCCTTTCATAGTTATTTCATCAGTTAGACCCCTTCAAGAGGTAAAGCCAATCATTTTTTGTACCAAACACCCCTCAAAAAGGAGTGTTTGGCACAAAGGGTTTTTGACCCATTTTGAGGTACTCTTTGGGTTACAACTGTTTTGGTCAATAGTTCTAGTAGTATTAGAGTTATTCTTGTTAAATTTGATCAGATTTCATAAAGTTTAGAGTGATTTCCAGTTTTTGATACCCATAAGCTGTCACAACAGCTTATGGCTTAGCTTTGGTCTAAACTTTTGTTTGAGTCAGTGTTGGAGTCATTTATGATCTTTTGAGTCTATTGCAAGTTCTGGTTTAGTGTCTATTAGTGTCAAAAAGGGTTTGGTCATATTCTCACTGTTTCAAATTTCTGTCAAAACAGATTTATTGGTCACTTTCTCTAGCTAATTTAACTGTCCAAATCATTTCAAAAACCCAAAAAAATTAGTTTAGGGTAGAGTTTAGCAGTCATATTCAGCTTATAATCAGTTTTTACAAACTTCCATTAGCTTTCACAAGCTCAAAATTGGCTTTTAAAATCTGTCCAAACTGCTTATCAGCAAAACAGGTTCTGAGCACCCTTTTTATCAGAACCTGTAAACTCTTTGTTTGAACTTCAAAGTTGTTAAAATTGGCTTTTGTACTCTCTCGTACATGGTTCACATCTGGCCCAAACTTATTTTGGCATAAGATACTTGTTTGCTAGCTTATTTATAAGCTCAAAGGTTGTCCCACTTTCTGCTTAACTGTTGGAATTTCAAGAACCACAGTTAGCTTTTAGAGCTTATTAGACTTAAAGATTAGCTTAAAGTTCTCCTAGATACCTTAGTTTAGATAGCTTATTAGGTCTCCCTTCATATATAGCTTATTTGAATGATCCCCTAGCTTATTAGCTTATTTCTTTAAGTACTTTCCACTTTAGCTTAATCATTCCTTAGTTACTAGCCTATTGTATGCTCCCATAGCTCTATCACTGTCATTTCTAGATTACTTTAAGATCCCCTTAGCTTAAATTCAGTGTAGAAGCTTTTGCTTATTTTTAAGTGCTTATTATAGCTCCATTTACATTGCAGCCCTTGATCCTTACACATAAGCCCCATATTTCTTATTTTTCATAGAACCAGATATATATTTTAGCATTTCCCTGAATTTTTCACTAATTTTGGTCACTGTTTTCTATTTTTCTAGATTTAAACTAGTTTTTAATCACTTTTAAATAGGTTTTATTGCAAATAATTAAGAAAAAGTTCCAAAAAATAATTTTTCAATTTTAATAGTTTAAGATAAATATAAAAAGCATAAAAAAGATTTTTCCATATTTTTCCCTTTTATTTTGTATTTTTCACAATTTAAATTAGATTAAATTAGTTTTAAATTAGTAGAAAATAGGAAATTAATCTGAAAAATATAAAAATAGTTCTAAAAAGTCTTTAGTGATAATTTATATTTTTAGAAAGTAGTTTCATATTTTTCTCCCTAAATTTCATAATTTTTAGAATTTAATTTAGATTAATTAGTTAAAAATTAGTTTTTAATTTAAATAAAATTCAGAAAAATCAAAAAAATTAGTTTTAATTCTAAATTAGTTTTCTAATATCATTTTTAGCATAAAAGTAGAATTAGGCATTTTTAGGGTATAATTTAGACGTAGTTGCATTTTAGTTACGTTTTATTAATTACGTTTAGTTATAATCGCACTTAGGATTCCCCGTAAAATAGATTCCCTTAATTACTTTCCCCATTCCCGTAGTTTAATAATCGAAAACAAACAAATCAAAACATCGAGCATTAAATTCCGAACCAAAAACGACATTGGCAATTCACGCCTCGTTGGGAAAACGATTCGGGTTGTCTAACCCGTACACACAATCACACACGGGATTTGATTTATTATTCTTTTTCCTAAGAGAATTTGAATCTATCTTCGTGATTATTTTTGATATCGATATTGAGGTTTTATCCCCACACATAACCCTTGAGCCTTTTTATACATATCATTTACAAAAAGGATAAGTGTAGGGAAGATTACACACGTTTTCAAATGAAAGTGAACATGAGAACTACGATTAATGAAAATTGATATATATTTGTGTTTGTTAGAGTCAAATGCTTGTATCGAGTCATAATGGATGTTTTGCAGGAATTTTTCCAGATTTTAAAGGTGTAATTTTTCCAGAAAAAATGCAGCAGACCAGTTTCTGTCAGGATTAGAACCTGACGACGTCAGGAGGAGTAGAAACAGCTTATAAAATTTCTCTCGTTTTCTGTGCTAAGTATAAATATTTGGAAATTCTCAAGTCTTAATTTTCCAGAAAATCTGCAAACATCCATTCCACAAGCATTATATCTTAGTATAGTAGAGTCATATATAAATTTACCATCGATTTTACGCGAAGGTTTCGTCTATTTTCTTAAAGTGTGCAGGTATTATTTATCAAGAAGAAGAAACATAATATTGGATGAAGCTTATCACGCATACATTCTTCTTGGAAAAGAATTTAACCACTACTTCACACGGATCCTACCGAGCTAATCAGGGGAGTACTACTTTCTTTCTCTTTTAATTACCTTCCGTTAACATAACTTTGATACTTTCGGGGAATATTGGAGACAATGTTCAGTTTAAGTGTAGGGAGGGAGAATAAAACGGAAATTTGAAACTATGCTTATCCTTGAATATTTGTCTTGTCCTATTTCATTTGTGTAATAAGCTATGAGAAATATTTGTTAGGGCAATTTTAGCACCAAATTTAAAAATTTTCATGTCATGTACGAGTGGGAATTTAGTCTTAATAAAGCGTCTCATGGATAGGAGTTATATGACTAGCACAAAAACCATATACCACTCAAATTCTACCCCAAAAATGTGAGGTTCGCCCCTAGATCTATAGGAATTAAAGCATTCACCTTTAATGCTTTGAGAGTGTACCGGTAGTATAATAGATTCTAGGACTTGTTTTGTGATGCATCCCGAGATCGCTAGTGAGACTACACTTGTGTAGTTAGGAACGACTAAATGATAAGAGGCATTAGGATAACCCTTGTTTGATACCAGTATTATAATTACTTCTTCCACATCGGTCGAGTAATTACCCCACAACCTTGCGATGTACTCATCTTTAGTACACGATACCCCTAGTTAACCCTTCAGAGCCTATCCTTTTCGCGGTTCTCGTGATGTTTTGGTTTTCTGGAATATCAATGAAGAGCACTGTTTACAATCCACCCCCAAATGTACACCCAAATCGCCTTAGCCTACCTTGTATGCATTCACCTTTAGTGCATTATTGTTATCATACTAAACCCTTAGTTCAATTATCTAGTTACCTGCATAGTTGCTAAGTCGAGTCATATCTTTTGTACACAGTTTGGGATGATTAGGACTCATGGGTAAAGTAAAATTTAATGGAGTGACGGGAAAGAACGTTAAATTCAAATTCCCTTTATTTACGTAATAAATACTCCAAGTGTTTTGATCTTTTCAATTCGGGTCAAATTAGTGTTAGAGTAATAAAAACTCAAGTGTATGGATGCTCCTATAAATCCCTTATATTTTGATGTTATCTTAGAGGATGGTAGAGTAAAAGTGTATGGCAAAAAAAAAAAAAAAAAAAAAAAAAAGGGCTACCATTCTACATCTATCTTTATATTTATGTTTGTTTGTTTCAAGTTATCTAGAGTTTAGTGAGTCGAGTCTTGGCTTAGCAATGCCATTCTTTTCATGCCTGTAACATAAGATTTTTGACTTGCCACCACTAAATCGCCTATCCAACCAAACCCTTGGTTTCCCTACTGTAAGCCTAACATTACAACCCTTTTAAAGACCTCTTAGATAGTTGTTCCTAGGTGCTTACGCCAAAGAGGTGGAGGTTTGATCTAGTCTCAAGCCTATGGTAATCTATGGACTATGACCGGTTAATGAGTTTTTATCTTCCATTTCCATTTTCTATATTTCATATACACCAGAGAGATGAGAGAATCCAAACACCCCTTGTGAGGTGCTAGTATATTATTTCCATCCTTGTTATGACTATTGCGGTGCTTTTACTTGTTGTGATTATGTTGTACCAATGCTTCATGCCCCCTAACTTATAAATTGATTGGCCGAAAGCACATTTGCTTGAGGAAAAGCAAATACCAAGTGTAAGGATATTTGATAAAGAATTTAAAACGTACAATTTTAAGGGGTCATTTAATCCCTTAAACACCCACTTTTATATCTGTTACTGCTTAATTTCGTTCCTTTTCACTTTTTAGGTCTCTTGGAAGCAAAATGCTGGAATGATGCATATTTGGACGAAAAGGAGTGAATATATGAAGAAAATGGCTAAGTCAAGATCGAAGACACTCAAGCTGCTGAATTTGAAGATGACGGTGTCCTAATCAAAAGGCGATGCCGTCCCTCTATACGTAACTAAATCTGTGATGGCTCAGTAGACTTTTTGCTAAATTACACCTGACGTCGTCAGGCTTTGAAGAGGAAGGGCGTCACGAAGACTTTTCATCCCGGACGGGCCTAGATCCGTAATCGAGACGTCGCCTGCTGAAGCCCAACGGTGTCACAACTACAACGTGACGCCGTCCCAACTATTACTTGGCCAAGACGAAACTCTAATGACGGCAATCTGACGGCGTCCCACCTATAAGGCGACGCCGTTGCAAGTGTAAAATTATATATAGAAATCGAATTTTCAGAATTTTAAGAGGTAGACTTGTGGAGTGAAAACCCTAAACATTTGTAGTCCGACTTGGACAGTATCTTAGGGTTCTCATAGCCTATTTTACATCAAGATAAGTGTTTTACTTCATTGATTTCATTATGTCTTCGATTGAAGGTGTGTATGCTTGCATGTTTAACATGTCCGGCTAAATTTCTTGTGTGTTTGCTTAGATCTATAAAACCTAGTTATTAATTATTGATTGATTGTCTCTTATCTTAATTGTAATTGGCTTAGGAGTGTACTAGACCATCGTTGTGTTTAAATGCTTAAGTAGTCTTTGTGAACCTTAGTTTATAAATCACTTAGCGGATTTCGTAGGCTAAACATCCAAAGATAACCCTTAAAGTTAGTTTATGAATCTTAGAGAATTTCGTAGGCAATAACCTTAAGGTAATCTCAAAGAGTTAGGGAAAAAGGCACACCCTACGACCTTAGAAAATACAACGCGTTAAGAATAAGGACGTGACAATTCAACCACCAATATAAGATAACTAAGGAGTAATAGTATCTAGGTAAGCACATTTTTAATCATCATATGAGCACACATCAAAAGACATAAGACTACCCATAGTTTAGATAATTAGATAGTAAAGTAATCGGTAGAAGTACCAAACCCCCAGATCCAAACTCCGAGATTTTACTCTTAGCTTTATAAAAAATTATAAAAAGTTAAAAAAAGAATCTTCCTCAACCTCAACCTTAGTGCAGTACAATTCCCCTAGAGAACGATATCAATACCCGAGGCTTACCTAATACTACACTACAATGATTAGGTTCACTTCCTAGGGTGTTGAAAAACTTGCTCGATGAAAAGGAAGTTCCTTTGACCCCGAACGCGTTGTACGCGCATCACAATCTTAGTATCCATAACCTTTCCTTTTTGATATTCCAGCTAAGCTCTCAAAAGATCATTTTGGGATTTCATGTCCTTGTAGGCACGCTCATACGACACTTTGTCATACTTGTATTCCTCAGTTTTTTGATCAAGTTTTTTTTTTGGGTAAAAGGGTTAATTCACCCCGGTAAAATTCATTACACCAAAAAACATTGAAGTATTGTGACATGGGTGAATCCCATATCCACAGCCCGTTACATAGGCGAGATTACATCTACAAATTTCAGAACACACACATAGCTAACTGCTGGACTCACTAATTACATTCAAAAACAAAAAATGTAATAAACCTAGGTATCAACAACCATGTTCATAGTGTGCAGCTCCATCTTCAATAATAATCATAACTTAACGTAGGAGAGCAACACCAACATCCACTCGCATAATCTCCATAGCATCATAAAAGATGCTAAAGAAAATGAAAAGTTTCATCACCTGAAACACTGGATATGAGTGTAAACCAACAAATTACGGATTAGAAACATGTGCATAGGGTTAATACCAACCCTAACTTCCAAACGCAACAAAAAAGTTGAATTACGATGATAAGAACACATCGAAATCATCTTTAATTGGCTTACCCACAACAAAAACGTGATCCCACCAATTGGGACCACGATCAAATTGAACAACTCCATAACAAGGAACCGAATACCACCCAAACAAGGTAGTACTATTGATCATAGTAATCGAACGATTTGACCAGCACCATAAACGCAACAATAATCATAATCGATCAGAGTTGCAACTTCCATTATACCTCTGATTTCTAATCCCCCACATCCTAATATATTACTGCACAAAAATATACAATAATAAAGATAAATTTAGAGCACAAATCCATGCAAGAGATCAGAAATCCATTGACATAGGGTAACACCCTAACGTACAGCAACATGCCATCTTCAAACAAGCAACCAAAACGAAAGTCCCTAGAAGTTAGGGTTTCGTCCAGCCGTCGCAACCAAACAATAGAGTAGGAAGATAAGGCATGAACCCTGATGACAAACCCGATCAAAGATCGACATACATCTCTCCAAACCCAAAAAACAAGTTCCCGAAGCATATACCCACACGATAGTAGCATCGACTTGTTGGATTACAATAAAGTTCTAATAACGAAACCCTAAAAAATTAGGGTTTCATTCATCAATAAGCGCAGCCAAAAGCTGGATCGACAAAACAAAACCCAAACCTTTGAAAAAAGTTGTCTAGTCGAAAACGCATGTCAATCCAGACCACAACCACCTCGTACCAATAGATACCAAACGATCTAAACCAGGTCGACAATATAGATACACTAAAAGTACGAGGAACCTAAATTAATCAAAATACAACCAAAGAAACTGATCGTATACCGTGATAAGAAGGAATTAGGGATAAATAATCGACCATGTACATGGAGATTTCGACGGTATAGGTATATATAAGAACACACTACAGCCGCCACCACTCTTAATGATAAACACAGCCCAAACAAACGTATTGCATACCAATCTAACAAAAAAGGATCGTAAGAGGGGTAGAGAGGACGAGTTTGGGGTGTTTTTTATGACCGGAGAGTGAGAGGAGGGTGGCGGCCGGAAATCACCATTTATTTTGAAACAATTGCGGAGGTCTTAGACTGGAGTCTTTCATGGTCTTCAACAGAATATGTTTGTAAGATAATGGACATAATATCGGTAGTCATAACATCTTCAAAGAGAGAATCATTTAAATTTTCCAAAACTTTGATGTTTTCAACACATTCATTATCTTTCTTTACCAGGGATTTATGGTCCTTGACAAAGTCACCTGCTTCTTTCAAAAATGCATGTTTAAAATGAATTACCCTCGCACTGATGTGATTTAGCAGAGTGGCCATTGCTGTTTCAAAAACCTTTTTCATTTCATCATGAAAACTTGAAAACCAGTTGTTAATACTAACATTGGTTTTAGATTTAACAACCTCTTGAAGTTGTCCAATTCTAGTTTTAACATCATCTAATATCTTCTTGCATCACTTGAGTTAAAGGGATTGTTTGAAGACATTTGTTCCATGTTCGAAAATGATTTTGAGACAACAACTGGTTTTGAAACTGGTTTTGACTCTTTGTTTGAAACACTGGGCTAGTATCAGAATATGAATGGAAACCCCCACATTGCACGGAATGTAAAGTGTTTGGGCATGTTAATGCTTGTTGTCCTAAGAGTACTAAGGAGCATCATGATGTTGCTCCCACCTCGTCTTTGGAAGAGCATGATGATGGGTTTCAGGTGGTGCAGAATCGGAAAGCCAAACCCAAAGGTACGCAGATGTCTAGTGGTATTAATATGGGTAAGGGTCCTAGATTTGCGCCTTGGAAGCAGGTATATGTTGCAAAGACGAAGAAACCGGAAGCTGCTAGTGGTAATGCTACAGGTACACCTGTTACTACGTCTAATTCTTTTGGGACTCTTGAGGTGCAAGATGACACGGGCATCCAAAGTCCTGTGGTTGATTCTACTTCTGTTGAGGCGAAGATTGTGAATTCTTCTGGTTGTACTAAATAAGCAGGTATGGATGGTTCTCGGGGGAAGGAATAGGTACGACTAGTAAGTCTCTGGAGACTATGACTTCTTCTGCTAATAAGGTAAGTAATCCGTTTTCTAAAGTCGGGACGGTAACTTGTTCTGATAGTGAAGAGGATGAGGTTTTGGAGCCGGATAACCCTATCGCGTCATTTTTGGCTTCTGGGGGAGGTGGGGGATTTGAGCTAGAAGAGTTTGATGATTATGCTGCTCAGGTTTACGACTTTCTGGGACACTTGGAGGAGCTTTGTGACATGTATGATGTTAATCTCGTAGGTCGTGGTAGGAAGTAATTTGTTTTTGTTTTTTTTAGTAGTCCATAAGATTGGCATGTCTTTCTTATGGTATAGGTTTGGTTAAGTGCACTTTATAGTGTGGGTCTGTTGCCCATGTAACGGGCCGAGATGAGAGATTCACTCTCATCCGTTGTACTTAAAACATTTTGGTTAATATATTTTACCAGGGTGCAGGATTACTCCCCTTTACCAAAAAAAAAAAAAAAAACCCTAAATTCTTAAAAACCAATTCAAGTCCAAAATCACGAAACTCAACGAAACCGTCAATTTCACACCTCGTTGGGACACGACCCGAGGGAAATCACTTTCCCGGTATCACTTTTATCACATTCGTGAGATTTGGCACGTTAACCATTTTTCTGAAAGGTTGATTTGTCGGATTTTACGATTAATTTGATATATTGATATTGTGTTTATTTTCACCACTCACAAACAACTAATCAAATTTTGGCGCCGCTGCCGGGGAGGAGTGTTGCGACAATATCGTGAAGTTTTTGCGATTAGTGACTTGAAGAACCTTCCTCGTGAAGTTATTGCTTTTTGAAAAATACAAAAATACAAAAATATTTTTCTTTTCTTTGTATATATGTAAAAGATAAAAATACAAAAAGATTTTGCTTGTTGTTTTTAAATAAAATAGAATACACAATCAATATAACACTTCTCAACTTGAGTGTTATCATTATAAGTTCCCGAACAAAAGATTCAAAACTTGCCTTTGTGTCACTTGCGTGAATACACTTGTGATTATTGGTTTAAGTTCCTTGTGTTTTGCCTCGGTCTTGTTTTAATTGAAAGTGTTGTTTTTGAAAGTGCATGTGCACTCGTTTTCAAAACCCCAAAAATAGTCTTCTCGTTCCTCTTATCCGTATAATTCTATTTCTCTTACCCTCTTTTACCGTTTAATTCTACTCTTCGTTATCCTCTTGAAGGTTTAATTCTTATCTCTTGACCCTCTAAATAGTTTAATTCTCCACTATGCTCGATTTTTCACCATTCGATCCCCATGATCCTCATGATCCTCGGACCATGGAGGATTTCTATCGACCATCACTTATCAGTCGAGGAGGACCGATTGCTCCGATATCCGTTCCGGGAGCCAATTTTAGATTGAAAAATCATATGGTTCGTCTTCTTCGCCAACATTGCCAATTCCATGGATTTCGCGACGAAGATGCTAATGAGCACTTGAACAAGTTCTTGTCTATTACTCAATCCATGAAACAAAAAGATGTTTCTCAATATAATATTCGATTGAATCTCTTTCCATTCTCTTTAACCCACGAAGCCGAATCTTGGTTTTATACCCTTGAAAAACATTCAATTCATACTTGGGAAAAGATGTTTCACAAGTTTCCTTCAAAATACATTCCATATTCGAAAACGATACAGCTGAGGAAAGAAATTCTTAATTTCCAGCAATTAACCAAGGAATCCGTATTTGAAGCTTGGGAAAGATTCAAAACATTATTGCAGAAATGTCCCGATCATCGAATTTTGCTTCTTGATCAAGTCCTAACCTTTTATCATGGTATCACTGCGACTGATCGAGACAAAATCATGTTTGCAGCTCGTGGAAATCTCATGCGGAAAACTCCTCAAGAAGCTTACGATTTGATCGATAATTTGACACAACATCATTTTCAGTGGGATGCTGACGTTCCTTACGATTCTACCACTATGTTGAGTGATCATTATTCCGAGCAAATTTTTGTTATGAGTGCTCAAATTGATGTCTTTGGCAAGCAAGAAAGATATATCAGTCACCATTATCAACAAAGACCGAGTCATCCACCCACTTTTTACTATTCAGATTCGGACGAGAGTGATGTTGATGAACCGTTTGAAGAAGAAAACTTAAAGATCGATGACGATTCTTCGAGTGGCAATCCCACTCCCATTTCCGACCCTATCATTTCTGACTCTTCCCCTTCACTCGCGCCGGTTGAGAGAAGTGACGTCGTTTTGGAAGAGGTCGATGTTTTTCCAATTTCTCCGGAAATTGTTGAAACCGATTGCGATCCAGGGGAAGATGTTCCGTTATTAGAGAAGATGTTATATGATGAACCGTCGCCTTTTCTTCTCCTGAAGGAAGATAATGTTGAAGAAATTGTTGAACTTAAGCCGTCAGATCCTTCAGAGCTCGAGCTCAAGGATTATGTTCCCGAACTTGAGAGTTTTATCTTTGATACGGTAGAGGAGAGTAGTGGCAATCCCACTTCTCATCCTGATCTTTCTCTTACGACTTATGAGTCATTTTTCTTTGATATCGATCATACGGAAGAGACAAGTCGTGGCAACACCACTTCTCATGCTTATTTCTCTCTTCCTGAGTATGATTCGTTTCGTTTTGAGGAGTTCTTCGGTGAACTCTCTCATGTCATATCTCCTCCGGAGTATGATCGTTTCTATTTTTATCTTGAGAAAGATTTTAGTTTGGGGGAAGAGCAGCTCTCTCAAAAGAGTTTTGTTGTTGATGACAACACCCCGCCTCTTCCTCCCAAAGTTTTTGTTGAAAATCACCCAATGAGCTTAAATGATCAAATTCAAATTAAGGATTATATGAAATTTCCTTTTGAGAATGAAGAATGGATCCTTATTGTTATCAAAATCTTTATTCCATTTCTTCCATATAATTTGATTTCTACTCTTCTTCACTCATGCGGGAGTGAGGATACCATCTTTGACCCAGGTATCATCGTTTATAGTTTTACTATTTAGAACCGCGGGTATCTCGTCGGAGTGGAACTTTCAACACATTCAATGTTTATCCAAACTATTTGAATGAAAGTCCGATGGAGATTTTCTCTTCCACTTGCTTCCCCATGGACCAATGAATTCGGGGTCGAGTCAAGCTAGCGACTCGGTTAACAAAAACAGTAGCATTTCATGGGTGTCCACCCATGTTTCTGACTTCTTTCTCTTTTCTAACAACTAAGTGTGGGGGGAACCCTCCACAGTGTTTGCTTCTTGTGTGATTGCTCATGTTTTCAGGAATCCCTTTGATCGTGATGATTGATGCGCCTGTTTTCAATTCAGCCACCCAATATCCGATCATTTTTGCTAACGTTTATTTAGGGATATGTTTTCAAAAATCCTTTTTTGTGTCAAATAACAGATTTCGTCCACACACTTGGTTAGTGGTATTACCTTTTTCCGTTCGATAGTATCAGCTTCGTCCGGGACTTTGAATATTGAGGGCAATATTCAGTTCTAAGTGCGGGGGGGGGGGGGGGGGAATTCTTTCAAATTTTGTCACATTTGTACCCTTTAGTCCCTAGTACCCCCGTTTTGACCCAAATTTAAAAATTTTTGCACTAAAATAAAGCATTAATGCTTCGGTGTTAATAGTAGTTTAGTCTTGATTAGGTTAGAACAAAGGGAATCCTGACTCTGCTAGAGTGTTGATCTAGCTGCTCTCTTAACAATTAGGCTAAGTTTTTACGAGTTGTGAAAATGAAAATGCTAAACGTGGAGTAGTTGGTTCTCTTTAGAGCTTATATAAGTAATCTATGGCTTTTTCTCCTAGAAGATCACTAATTGGACCTAAATACGTGCTCGTTGTCAAATTTTGAACATTCAAATCGTCTTGTTACAACAAAAACTTTTTCCGCAAAATTGATGTAGAGTCCAAGTTCAACTTTTTATTTAAATTTTTGAAAAAGCATACTTTCTTAAAATCGGAATAATATTGCAAAATGAAAGTATCGTAAAAGTGCTTGAATGATGCAAAAATAAATTGCAAGTAAAAAAAAAGGTGAAAAAAGTGAGAAAATGAAAAATGAAAAAATATGAGTTCCTCGAATAAAAGTACTATGTTGCTTATGAATAAATGTGCGAAACTTGCTTTTTTCTTAAATTTAAATCGGAAGTTCAACTAGGATTCGTCAAAGTTGTCTACAAATTTGACGGTGATTTAGAAATTCTTGAAGTCAAAGACCCCAAAAGCTCCGATACTATTCTCGAGGGTGAAAACCTAGCCTACTTAAATGGACAAACTGAGAAGAAAGTCGCTACATGGAGTGATCTCACCTTTGAATCTTGAACTTCTAAATTATCGTCGGTTGATATCCATTTAGGTTTAGTCTTAACTTAACGGTAGCCTTGTAAATCTTTGGAATCGAATTCCCGCTAATTCCGGTACTATTCTCCGTGAGGTGTCAAAAGCCCGGTCACCTCAACTGGTTTGGGATGTGCCGAGAAGAAAGCCGCTACATGGAAAAGGCCTTTTCGATCCTTAGACTTTCGTAGTTTTCGGGGAGTTAATATTTTAGTTAAGTGGATATCAACCATTACAAGATCGATTTTAATGGTCAAACTTTTGAAAATGAGCACACTCACATAAATTGTATAAACTGCGGGAGTAAAAAGTTAAGTCTTGACTTACATAGATTATTAGTATAAGTAGTGTTAGCATTTTACAAAAACATTTGCACAATAAGTTTAGACTTAGTTGGGAGTATAAAAAAGATGATGACAATTCAATTCCCTGGAGTCACCCATTTTGTGTGAATCCCGTTCCATGATACCACTTTTTGTTAATCAAGCATGTTGTTTACTTTCAGTCTAGTTTAAATTTATCGCATCAAATAAAAAAGTCGAAACGGGGTATTCTTGGTATTCTTGATTCTTTCATTACTTTACGTGATTGATTGCTAGGGACTAGCAATTTCCTAGTGTGGGGGGATTTGATGAGTGCTTATTCACTCATCGTTTTTACCCACCTGAGACCTCAAAAATGACCAAAAACGCCCAAATATGATCAAAATATGTTAAAAATATCTTCGGAGTGTGTTTTGTGTCTTGCAGGTACAAAAGGATTGAAAACAGAGCGAAAATGAGCAAAATCGAGCCGAAATCAGAAAAAGTGCTTTCCGGACAGAGCCGGGAGTGGATTTTCCACATTTTTAGAGCTCGGAACATGTTTTTGGAGTGAACAGGGGGAAACAAACCTTAACACCTAAACCAAAACCAAAATCACCATTTTACCCGTCCCCAATACCCAAATGCCCAAATTACCTCTTGAAACCAGAAATCCAAAATAATCCCGATTTCACCATAAACCCAATTTTTATAAAAACTCATTTTTTTATTAGATCCAATTTTTGTATTCAAAAAAATAAAATAAAAAAATAAAATAAATAAAAATAACCTTAAACAAAAAAATACATTTTACAAAAAAAATACTTAAAACCTTTTTAATAAAATAAACCACACATTTAAACCCTTTAAACCACTAACCTACCCTTTTGCCCATTTCAACCCATTCCTGTTCTTCCCCAAAACAATAAAAAACCCAGAAAACAAAACCTTGGCGCCAAAACCAAATTCTCACTTTCCCCCTCCTCTCTCCCCATCTCTTTCACTTCCAGGAAAACAAGAAAGACTCACATGTCTCCCTCTTCACATGTTTCATAGCCAAGTCATCAATCCACAACACTAATATGCCAATCCATGGCTGTGAGGACTCAAGGTGGTTCCCAAGATGAAATTGATGGCCAGGATGAAGCTGAGAAAGCACAAATATGCTTTTGGTTGGTTTGTCTCACAGAAGAAAAACACACGAAGAAAGAGAAGAAGACACTTTTTTTTTCTTGTATAAATGGACTTGTAGGATTAGTGTAGAAACTTGTCTAGAAATCTTGTTCTAGTCCGACTTTTAAATTCCTTTGTCATTTCTAATTTGTACTCTTTAATTTCTAGTAAATGCAATTTTCAGATTTTTAATTTCATGTTTTTATGCTAATTTATTTTGTTTCATGTCATTATTATACTATTCCAATTTAGAGTGTGTTTTCAGTGTTTTTAATTCAGTTTAAAGTCAGTTGACAGTTGCAAAAGTGAAGTTTTCTTGAATCTAATTAAAAAAAAAATAAATAAAAAAAAAACAGTTTCAAGTATTTCTGCCCAAATAGAGTGTTTGTAACAGTTGGGTTGTGGGTCAAAAACACACTTTAGACCCACTTTGGGTCTTGCATTAGGTAAGTTGAAGTTGATTCGTGCTTGCATAAGTGATGGTTGTCACAAAATCAAGTCTTTAGCTTAAATTTCAAAGGTAATCAGTTGAACTGATGTTCTGTGTAACTAATCTTGCAGGCCCATAGTCATTATTTTAGCTTTCAGTTATGAGAATTCAAGTTAGACTTAGGGTGAAATTTCAGTTTTACAAGTAGTTAATAGATAGGTTGGTAGTTGTGTTAGCGCATTGTTCATTTTCAAGCTTGCTTACTTGCTTATTATTGCACTCAATAGCACCATTTTCTGTTTTGCCACTGTTACAGCAACCCCTAGCAACATGTTCTTTTATTTTCTTTTCTTTTTTTAGCTTTTTTTAGTGATTAATTAATGCTTATTAAGTTCCCTTAGATGCTCCTTTTATGTTGTAGATTAATTTTCATAAGATTTAGCTTATTTACAAAGCTTCTTGATAGCTTGTTGAAGCATTTTATGTCTTCTAGCCCACTATCCCAAACAAGTCTTTAAACAAGTTCCTTAGTTTTTTTTTCGTTTTTTTTTTGCTTCTGTTCTTACTCTCATCTGCTAATTGCTTAGTTTCAGTTTAGTATGTTTTAGTTTTTTGTAAAAAAGCCTTAATTTTGATCCCTTGTTGGTTTGTAAAAGCTGAAAAATCAAAAAAGAAAATTAAGTGCCAAAAAAACTAGAGGTGGGATTCGAACCCAACACCTCTAGCCCTCCCACGACCAAACACCCAACACCCCTTTCCATCTGCTCTGGGTATCAGTCTTGCATTAGATTTTCATTTGTTCATTATTTATGTACGTTTAGTAGTTTAAGCCCATTAGCTTATTAAGCTTTTTAACTGCTTAATTCAAAAAGCAGTGGTAGGTTTTTATGTTTTTCTTAGATTTAATATCATGTTAAGTATTTTCTGTAAATTTTTTAGAATTTCCTGAAATCGTTTAGTATTTTTAATTAATCAATTAGATTTAAATAGTTTTTAATTCGTAGAAAATAAAATAGAAGTCGAAAAAATACCCGGATTTTTCCGAAAATTATTTTTAGTCATTTAGAATTTAGGAGAATTGTTTTTGCACTCGTAGGACTTAAATTGTATATTTTTCACTTTCGGGGCACGTTGCGTTCCCGGTTTTTCGCGTTTTTGCATTTTAGCACCATAGGATGTAGTATAGCATCGTTTTATTGTTCCTTAGGCTTAGTAGTAGTTTATTTATATTTTACTTAATTTTACGTGCTTAGCTTTCATTCCCGTTCTTTAATTTGTAGATTAGCGTAATCCAAAACCCAAAATTCTTAAAAACCAATTCAAGTCCAAAATCACGAAACTCAACGAAACCGTCAATTTCACACCTCGTTGGGACACGACCCCGGGGAAATCACTTTCCCGGTATCACTTTTATCACATTCGTGAGATTTGGCACGTTAACCCTTTTTCTAAAAGGTTGATTTGTC
Source organism: Chrysanthemum makinoi (assembly GCA_910596185.1). NCBI lineage: Eukaryota > Viridiplantae > Streptophyta > Magnoliopsida > Asterales > Asteraceae > Chrysanthemum > Chrysanthemum makinoi. The sequence continues at coordinate 162,225,334 of OU343223.1, read as the reverse complement.
GGATTTTACGATTAATTTGATATATTGATATTGTGTTTATTTTCACCACTCACAAACAACGAATTAGTATACTTTAGTACAAAACCTGGACTTAAAATGATGATTTTTGATTATTTCAAATCAAAATTCGTGTTTGCCTAAAGAAAATATCTAGTGTATGCTTCAGTGTACTACATTTAAAACTGGTGAGAAATCATCATCATCTTGAGCACCTTTCCAGATTTTTCAAAGAAAAAGATTTTTTAAAATCTTTCAAACTATTAAGTGCTCAAGATAACTCCCTCCAAACCCTTAATTGATTATGCTTTTTTCAAGAGGGGTATAAAACCAAAATGTTCCATTATCATACAAAAATTAAATCCGTTTGTCTCCCCAAAATCTTTCTAAAAACATGTTGTTTAATCCGTTGATATAAAAAATATCACGAATATGCTATTTTTGAGGGGGAGAAGACATGATTAAAATGTGATCAAATCTGTTTTAAGATCGGTGTTTGAATCTCAAAAGAGTTCGACTCAGTTGTAACCAATGAATTAACGAGAAATCAAAGTCAGTAAATGTACCATTTCGAGAAACTTTCTTTAGACATGACCAGGCCAGGTAATAATTTAAAGCTAGTTCACTAGTGATGTAAACGCGTCACGAATCGGTCTTGTTCATTAAAAGTTGATCAACTCAAAAAGTTCAAGCTCTTCCCTCAATGTGTAGATTTTAGATAAAACAAAATAAGCACATGTGAAGGGGTGTATTTCTGAAAATGCAAAACTCTCATGGTGTTAACAAAATATGTTTTATAATCATAAACACTTTGAGATATTTTTTGGAAAAAGGTTTTATAGAAACATATGAATAGTCATGGAGTTATAAGGTGACTAAGGATAGGAAAAATGTCATATGATTCGCCAGATCCGGAGGGATCTACCCAAGGACATCGCCAATAGTTTAGTATTAGAAGTCCTTAGGTATGATTGAAAAAAAAAATATATGAGAAAAGGAGAAAGAAGGGGATGAAGAATTAAAAAGAAAAGTAAAGAAAAGGGTGAAAAGAAATAGCCCTCCATAATTCAACTTAGGGCAGAAACCGAGTTTAATTCATCTGCGACTGGTTGTCACTAAGATGATGTGACAACTGGTAATTTATCGAAAACTAATTTTTATACCACATCGTACTTGTGTTCATTGTTTTAGTAATTATGAGTATTTTTAAAACTTATTTGGTTGAGAATCGAGAGGTCATCTCGAAACATGTGAGATGTTAGCACAACGTGGACCGGCAAGAGCATGTTATTTCATTTATATATATATATTTATCATCTTATCAAAGATGGTTGCATTTATAGTCATTTTGAGTGGAAAAACAATTTTTAAGACTAACGAAGTAACTTTCGTAAGTTTTCGACAATGTTTGAGGGTTGAAACGAGCTCAAGAAGCGTTATCGTGGAAGTATGGACAATTGACGCAACCGGCCCCTCAAAATTAATACCAAACGCAGCCTTTAACTTGAAAAATTACACACTTGGTCCTCCCTAGGGTATAAAACCCCCACTCTCATTCATTCTCTCATTTTACACACAGCACTCTCTTTTTTCTCTCTCTCTAAAAATCCGGCGACCGGAAAACTTTTCTGTCGTCTTCACCGGCCACGCGCCACCAGAAATTTTCACCCCTTATATTTTTTTTTGGGTAAATTGGTTTACCCCGGTAAATATATAACCAAAAAATAATGTTACGTACAAATGGAATGTGGCTGAAGCACCACATTAACCTCAAGCGAAGAGCTTGATAAAACTAGTGTTTATGACATGCCATAAACACAAATAACCTAGCTATAATACATCACCAAACTAGGCATAAACAAGTAAAAAAACTTGTAACAAGCGAGCATCCCGCATCCAGCCAATCCACGAAGGTAGTAAGTTAACCCAAGAAGTTTGCCTCCTTAAAAACACTTTCCAAGAAAAACCCAAAGGGAAAAACCTTGGAGTAGGGAAAAAGAGTACAACCCTTACCCGACACTCCCCTCGTGAAATACATATACTTGGAAGCTTCCATTTATCCAGAATCAATCGGGACCTCAAGGTTAGCTTCTTGAACTTGAAAGTAACCAGCTTCAACCGAATAGTAGAGACAATGGTGCTAACCACTTCAGCAACAGAAGACTTCTTACGCTTGAACAACCTAGAATTACGCTCCATCCAAACGAAGTAAGTAGTAGCAGCAAGCAATAAGCGAGAAATGATACTACTAACCGACCGCCCCTTAGACAAAGGAATAAGAACTGTAACAACACTCTCCAACGAAGGTGGGACCGCATCCATACCAGATAAAGTCCGAACCTGAAACCAAACCTGCATAGAAAATTGGCACTCAAAAAATAAATGAGAATGAGAATCTTGAACCGATTCACAAAGCGGGCATCTAAGCAAGGCCAAATCAACATCAGGACCAACATCCCATTGTCGCATCCTATCCTGAGTCTTTAGCTTCTGCTTAATAGCGAGCCACAAATGTATAGCATGCCTTGGAATACAGTGAGAGAACCAAGGAACATTACACCATTCAACCAAATCAGCCCTAAGACGCAGAGCTTCCCATGCACCCGAGACTGAAAAACAACTTAAATTACCATCCAGGTTGCGCCATAATAATCCATCGTCAGTATCATTTAGATTAGGAACCGGGAGAGCAGCTAACAATGGAAATCGAGATAACCAGTCCAACGGCCAACGCCAGACATCCGTTGCAATCATATCATAAACCGATTCAGATAAATTAAACCCCGCTCGGGCAATATCTCTAGCAGTAAGTAAATTACGAATCGGGCTTAACTGACACCACATATCAAACCAAACAGAAGTGTCCTTCCCATTATTGATCTTATGCCGGATAAAGGGCGAACCTTGGGTCTAATGGCAAGAAGCTTGCGCCAACCCAGCTAACATCCCCACACAAGGGACATCCCAAAAACTTCTCCCACGAAGTTTATACGAATGGATCCATTGCACCCATAGCGACTCTTTATGTGTCAAAATACTCCAAATGTGAGTAGTCATGAGAGCAATGTTAAAATCCTCCAAACGACGAATACCAAGGCCACCTTCTGTCTTTGGCTTACAAACAGATTCCCAAGCAACCTTAGCCTTTCCCCTTTTCATTTCTCCTTGACACCAAAGGAAACCCCTCATAAGCTGCTCTAACTCATGGATAATACGAGTAGGAAGGATAAAAACCGAAGCCCAATATAAATGCATGGAAGATAAAACAGACCTCACCAACAGAAGCCTACCCAAAGAGATAAGAACTTATTAGTCATTTACGACCTTCCAATTTTTCAACAAGCACCTTGCAATCCCTATAAAGAAGTCTAGATGATATAAGGGGGACCCCAAGGTACCTGACAGGGAGAGAACCCTCGCAAACGGCGGCATAGACGGAGAATAGCAGCTTTAATAGCATTAGGAACATTACAAAAGAAAGCTGTACTTTTAGGGATACTTGGGACAAGACTCGAAAAGTTCTTGAAATCCTCCAAAGCCGCATAATGACATTACAGACTCACGATGGCCTCTAGCAAACAGGAAGAGGTCATCTGCAAAACAAAGGTTAATAATTCTCTGTTGCTCACACAAATGATGAAACGAAAATCTACATTGAAACCTTTTTCTGCAATATAAGAGTTAGCACTTCCATAATCAGCGTAAACAAGTATGGAGATAATGGGTCACCTTGTCGAAGGCCCCGCTTACCTTTAAACCAGCCATGAAGATCACCATTAACACATATGGAATAAGACGTAGATGAGATACATACCATGATCCAATCAACCATTTTGGAGTAAAAACCAAACCCAATCAGAATAGCCCTAAGAAAAGTCCAATCAATCGTATCATATGCTTTCTGAATATCAACCTTAAACGCACATCGAGGAGGACCTCTCCCTCTATGATAATTTCGCATAAGCTCTTGGGTAAGTAATATATTATCAGATATACGACGACCAGGAACAAATGCAGATTGATTAATACTAACCAACTGACCAAGGCCTTCTTTAATACGATTAGCAAGGATTTTGCTAATACATTTATACATGACATTACAGCAAGAAATAGGCCTATAGTCATTAATCTTAGACGGGAATTACACTTTAGGAATCAAAGATATAATGGTATGATTAATCTCCTTGAGAAGCTTACCATTAATGAAAAAATCACGAACAACAGTCCTTACCTCAGCACCCACAATATCCCATGCTTTCTTAAAGAAAGCGTAGCGTGTAACCATCGGGACGAGGAGCTTTATCATCCCCCATAGAAAATATAGCATCCTTAATCTCCGCATCCGTAACATGACGAACCATCGAGCCAGCCAATTGGTGAGGAAGAACATTAGAGAATATACCATAATCATCAAAGAGAGTACAATTACCTTCCATACCAAGAAACTGTTCATAGTGAGCAACAAAAGCACCCGCAACCTGATTACCCTCGTACAAGACATTGTTTGCATCTCTAACCAATTCAATTCGATTACGAGCACATTTGCTTTTAACAATATTATGAAAATAGGCCGTATTAGAGTCACCGCATGAAGCCATTGAACTTTAGATTTCTGCTTTAAAAACCGTTCTTCATCTAACGTAGCCTCCTTATATGCAAGAAGATAATGAGCATGTTCCTCCCGTAAGTCTGAATTAGACGGATCTGTATCAATAACCTTTTGGACCTCATCTAACTCCTTCCGAATCCTAACCACCCGCTCATGAAGATTACCTTGACTGTGCAAAAGCTTACGAAAAGGAGATTTCAGCCCCTTTAAGCGTTGAACCACACGATACATAGCACAACCATGAACATTAAGATTCCATCCCCAGATAACCGTATCGCTAAACCCATCTTTATGAACCAAGAAGTTAGAGAATTTGAAAGGTTTAGGCTTAGGCTTAGTTACCAGGGAATATGCGAGAACACACGGAGAATGATCTGAAATACGATAAGGTTGAAAAATGGCAAACGAACACGGAAACAAGTCAGCAAACTTCGATTGACCATCACCCGATCAATTTTCTTCAATGTACCAAGGGCCTCTTGGTTTTGATTCAAGTAAAGTGAAGACCAGTACTATTAATATCCTCAACCTCCATTTTCTGAACACAATCTTTGAATTCACGCATAGCAATGTCAGGAGCATAACTACCGCATGAATGATTCTCCAAATTGAGTGCCGCATTAAAATCTCCCAACAAAACCCAAGGCCTAGTACGCATAAATCCAGCATGGCAAACAAGATTGGACCAAAGGGCACGCCGATGAACATAATAATTATCTGCATATACAAAAGAACATAAAAAGTTTTGTCCACCGAGTATTAACCGAACATGCATAACCTGGTTAGTTTGAGACATAATCATAACATCAACAATATCATCATTCCGACCAAGAATAATCGGGATCCCTTATCACATAGACTACCATTAGACGTCCACTTCCACCGATGACAAACATTACGACAGGTATCATACACCACCGATGTATCAACATGATATTACAAGATAGCACATACACTAAGATTATTATCATTTACCACATGTTTAACCTCTTTTTGTTTAGGGGAATGGTTTAAACCCCTTATATTCCAAGAGGCGATACTAAACATCAGGGACATTCAGAACAGGAGTGCTTGCCCCCGATTTGTCAAACAAATTACCAGTTTCATCATAAACATTTTCAACCTCATTATCATCCACCAAACCATTAGTCTCATCAACATCATCATAAGTAGCCAAAGAACCAAACGGGTTAGATGTAGATATATTAGGAGCCAGAATTGGATTATTTACCATAGGTGACGCATGAGCAGGTTGAGTACCCTTAGTAGCCGCATCAATAGGGTCATTAGATGTAGAGCTATTAGGTGAAACACTATTACCTACCTGATTAAGTGTAGGACCCGTACTAGTACTAGCAACTCCTTGAGGGGGTTTGCTAGTGGAAGGAGTATTAACATTTTGGGTCTATAATGCATGTTTTTACCAACTGGAACCCCGTTAAAAACCGTACCACTCTTATTGTCTTTAGCATTCCTCTTAGCTTTACCCTTCTTCCCAACTAGTTGAAACCCATTATTATTATCCTCCACAACCGGTGGAGTCACAATTTTCTTAGGACAAGAGTCAACAGAGTGGCCAAAAATCAAACAAATATCACACCTAGGAGGTTTCCACTCATATTCCACCCTAATAGTCTCCGAAGAGAACCCAGGTTGATCCATAAATGGTACACCAATAGTAATAGATTCCTTAAGGGGAGCATGAGAGTCAATTTCAATTAAGCAACGGGCAAAACTACTCCTACCCCAAGATTCAATACACATAGAGCTAGTAAAAGAATCAAGCATGATAGGCGTACCAATATGTGTTGCAATAATACTAATACCATCTTCAAAAAATACCTGTAACGGAACATCATGAAGTTTAACCCATACCGGAATGCGAGTTAACTCCTCTTTCATCAAGCGAGTGCTCATGGTCCACTTTTTAAGAATAATAGGACTATTCTTAATCATCCACGGACCTCCTTCAAGAACAGCCTCCAAACCAACCTGAGAGTCAAACTTAAAGAAAAAGAAGCCTTTTGCATTCATCATTATCCGTTTTAAACCAAACTTAGCCCAGTTATTATGTGCAAAATACTCAACCACAGGAAATGCAATACGCTTACCAATGAAGTATCCATACAAGGTGTTAAAAAATTTAGTGCTAATATTCTGTACCACCTTTAGGGGAATGGACACGTCAACACCATTAAACATATTATCAACTTTAATTGCACGAAAGTTGGACTTACCTTTTGCAGGAGTAGATGTATTACCATGGACCTGTTTCGAGCCACTAGCAGCTCCAACATAAGTTGAAGGGTGCACTTCAGACGATTGGACAATAGGGTGTCCAAGTAGCATGCATGCCTACACCTTTAAGTTTACTAGCTTGGCTAGCCACACTAATTCCATCACCTTTAGGCAGACCACTCATATCCTTGTTCATATCCTGACTTCCCATTACAGGTGTATTATCCAATGAATCCCCATGACCCTAGGAACACCAATGTCTTGATCACCCACCATAGTACCGCTTTTAGCTGATCCAAGCACCTCACCAAGAGTTGGGAACTCAGATTGCACAACACCCGTGTCACCCCAAAATAATGAATCATGTTCAGCAGTTTGTACCTTTGGATTAACACTCGAGTCAATGTTAAATTCACGATAATTCAAAGGAATATCATGTGACGTAACAGCAGAAGAAGAACCATCAGATGTACCTAGGTTAGGGTTCTTGCAAATCCTTATAGGCATTCTAGGTTTTGGCGCATCATCAATGGCTGTATCATTACCTTTTAGCCGTTTCATACGAGCATCTAAGGCTCCCAAATCAACGTTACTATTACCACTCTTATCCATAATTCAAACAAGAATAGCGAACAACAAAAAACCGAGAAAACAAAAGTAGCGAACCCTAAAAACCCTAAAAAAACGATTATCAAAAGAAACAAGGAATACCACGTCAAACTTCCAATACGATGGCCTTAGAGCAGCTAAGGCATGAGTTCAAGCACCAAGTAACAAACCAAAATCCTCCATGCTAAGCACAAAGAATAATTAGAACGAATACATAAAATCCGAAACCCTAAATTGCTATAGAGCAAAACTCAAAAAACACCTTGCGATTACTAGAATCTGGACACAATTAAGTAATATACGAATGTAATCACATAACAGGAAAAAAATATAGTAATAGAAGAGAGATTTGAGCTTGCATATTGTCGATAAGAATAGTTAGGGATGAAGATAATCGGATTTCTTTTTTTTCACCAGAGCAAATCGATTTTCACCCCTTATACCAAAAGATAGATCGGGAAAAGGTGATTAATTTGACATAAGGCATGCACGGTATTTCTCACCTACGCGCCCTAGATCTAAAAATCTAGATTCAGGTTTTTGAGCTTTTATTGTGCATGTTTCTACCGTGGTAATCCATGCGTAGACCTGTGCTTATCTTGTGTGTTGGAATCACTCCTAATCTAGAATTCAAGTGTTAGTAATTAATATGTAATAGTTAGCTTAATATGGCTTTTATGTTAGTTATCATGCTAAGGCTTATGTAGAAAGCCCATGAGCCTTGGCCCAAGTCCAATAAGGAAAGGAAGGGACTAGGAGTGTTGCCCTAGCTCCCTCTCCTATAAATACCTTTGTAATACCCTCACTTCAGGGTTGGTTGTTCAATTCACTCTTTCAATCCTACGCATAACTCTTCATTTATCTTATACGTGTGTGTGTGTGATTGTTCATCCGATCTCTTCTTCTCTATTTCTTATATTGATGCTTGTGTTACTAATATGGTGACCTAATAGTGGTATCATTCGCCAAATAGTTGGGTGAACGTATTGTTTTTTGAAGTAAGTTTTGGTCTTACGCGTAAAGCATACGGTTCCAAACTTGGTCAAAAACTCATTTTTTACACTTTTCAATCCAAGATTCTTGTCCTTTCAACGTTTTAAGGTGTTAAAATATATGTTTTTGGCAAAAAGTTTCAAACTTTACGTTTGAATCATTGTTTTTAAGCTTGGTTTTTTACGTGGGATACGTTCTACGCGTAACGTGTTTTTTAGCTTTGGATCATCAAGTTTCACACTTTTGGGTTATTTTGGTGATATTGAAGCTATTTCATCACAAAAATCTGGTTTGGAAACATCGGTTGGCGAAATCAATTTTGGCTTATTTCTACGCGTAAGAAAACCCTAATCTTACGCGTAACTCATCCTTGGTTTGATCTTCAGTTTCGTGGATTACTCAGTGTTTTTCTAGCTTGGATAAGCCTGAAAACACTTCGACTTTGGATATCTTTTGCACTGTGATAGTGTAAAAGATCTTTTGGGCAAAACCCTAATTTTACGGATAAGCTTAAGCTTACACGTAGAACTCGTTAAGCATAAGATTATTCTTACGCCTAAGCTCTGTCTTACGCATAAGTTAATCCTACTCCTAAGTTTTCTACGCTTAACTTTCTGTTTACGCATAACTTTAGTGTTCTCTCATTTCTTACTGCGTAGCTAATCAGCGTAACTATTGCTGTTACGCGTATCTTTGGTGTTTTTTACGCATAAGTGTTACTTTGCATTTACGTGATTTCTACGCCTAAGGATACTTCATCAACAACGTTTCATTCAACTACAAAGATCCATTTAACAACACAAGATTTCAACATGTCACAACCACCATACTCTAGCTATTTTCCTTACACTTATAACCAACAACAACAACAACAGCTAAGTCCACAACATCAACAATTTAATCAACAACAACAAATTTATCAACAACATACTCCACAAATGGTTCAACCACCACCTAGTCTTCAAGTACAACCTTACACTAACTTCTACAATCAACATCCATCCAGGAGTACTATAAAGGAACCAACATGGTTTGGCAAGATGTGTGAAGCCTTAAGTAGCCAACAACCAATTCATGAAGCTGGCTCACTTGATAGACCTCCAAAGCTCACTCCCGGTAATTATGATCAATGGGTGATAAGGTTCTTTAGGTTTTGTGATCTAAAGAAGCCACATGGAAAGTTCTTAAAGAAGGTTATTATGAAAGGTCCATTTCAGATGCCTACTGTTGTCACACCCTTGATCCTAATGCCAATCCACCAAGAGATGCTGTCACCAACATTGCAACTATCTCAGACCTCACAGGTGATGAACTTCTACATTTTGAAGCCGATGAACTAGCAATGCAATACATCCTTTTGGGATTACCCAATCCGATCCTTCGAAGTGTTGATGCTCAAAAGACAGCTAAAGCAATGTGGGAACATATTCATCTTCTTATGGTAGGCACCACACTCAATCAGGAAGACATGGAATCCAAAATCTACTTGGCTTATGAACACTTCATTATTGAACCAGGAGAGACATTAGAGTCATATCATCATCGCTTTTCAGACATCATCAATGATTTGGACAAAAACAATATAATCATGCCACGAATTGCTGTCAACACTAAGTTCCTAAGTAGTCTTGGTCGTCCGGAATGGGAGAAGTATGTCATTTTTCTCCGTCAAGCTAAGAATCTTCATCATGCTACATACGGATTGTTGTACGACTATTTGAAGCCTCACCAAAAAGAAGTTGACAAAGAAAGGGCTATCCGTGAACTCCCGGCTCCACAGTCACTTCCGGACAATCAACAACTTACTTTGTGGGCTCAAATTAGTGTTCCTCCTCAACCCGCTCCTCAACCAACTGCAACAATTACACCATATAATCCATCACAGCAACAATCTCAAGAAACTCAATTGGTTCCATACAACAACAACACTGATCAAGCACTTTACAGTGAATCAAATGAGGATACTGAAGCTTTTGATGCCCTGCAGCAAGGATTTGTCATGATTGCTAGAGCCTTCGGCCGATATTCCAACAAATCCAACAATCGCATTCGTACCTCATCCAACACAAGGAATCAGGCTGTGGTTAACAATGGAAGAGTTGAAGTTCAGAATCGTGGTAATGTTCGTCAGATGGGAGGTGGTCCAGGGTTTAATGCTATGGGAAGGAATAACATGGGTGCTCCGCAACAACAAAGGGCTCAAGTGGTTAATGGTCTTCGTTGTTATAACTGTAATGAGAAGGGTCATCTGGCTAATGCATGCCCTAAGCCGAGGACAAGAGGCAGTGCTTATTTCAAAGAGGCTTTGCTCTTGGCTCTCAAGGATGAAGCTGATGGAACTCTTACCAACAAGGAACAGAGATTTATTGCGATGCGATTCTGATGATGATATGGAGGACTTGCAGGCCAATGCAGTAGTGATGTTGATGGCTCAAATGCAAGCACTACACATGAGTGACACAGGCCCATTATATGAGACACATGATGCTTGTCTCAGGTGCACCCGAACAAACCATATTCATCATTGATCTAATATCTCACCATTAACATCTCGAATCCGGCAGGCTCAGAATGTTCAAAATGAGTCGTCCACATCTCAGTCTGACGATTCTCAACTAGACCCCGTAGTTACATTTGACGATCAAGATGATCTTATGGTTACCTTTGATACTCAAATTGACTCCGTGGTTATACTTGAGGATCTGAATAGTGATCATGTTGTGACTCACGTTGAACACGCTGAACTTTTGCCTAGTCCAGATATTGATCTCTTACTTAAAGACCAACAATCCCGAATGAATGAATGTTATGCATTAAATCAGAATTTCCACTGTAAAAATGCACTGTTAACAAGGGACATTGAATGCTTAAAACGGCAACTCAATTTTTTCAAAACTCAAGAAAACCGTGAAAAAGGTTTTGAAGCCGATTTTGCTAAATCACATCAAAATGAAAAATCTTTGGAACGACAGATTCATGATCTAGCCGCATCCAAGAATGCTTTGTTGTCTCAAATAGAAAAACTGAAACATGAACATAAACAACAAATTAACGCTCTTACTTTGGAAACTCAAAAGCCAAGGCTGAGTTGTTAACTTGTCAAAACCAGTTCTCGAGTACAAAAGCATTCCACGAAACGAATAGATAACTATCTTGAAGAAATTGTCGACTTACAAAACAAAATCAAAGAGTTTTGAAATGTTGTTTATAAACATGGTGAATAAATCACAACGATTCAAAAGTTTACTTTCAAACCAAATCCAAATGGATATGGACCGAATCTTGCTGATTACAAACCTAAGTTTTCACACAGGGCATTCAAACCAAATCGAAGTTTACAGGCAGAACATAGAATTGATGATTCAATTATGACTGTTGTTGAATATAATCGCATGGAGGAATTAGATGCTGATGACGAGAGTCCGTCAAAAATGGAAAATTTCGTTTATAACAAACCATTTAACTATTCAAAAGCCGTAACTTTTGTCACACAACAAGATACTTCTAACAAACCTTTGGTTATCACACCAGTTTCTGAAGTTAGTCCCCAACACAATGGTGCACAAATTAGGGATTGAGTCGTAAAATAGCAACGTACTTTTTCAAGTGTTCTATTCTGGTACGTGTACTTTTTTTAAGCTGTAGAATAGCAATGTACTTTCCATAAGTGTCCCGTTCTAGTACGTGTACTTTTTTTAAGTTGTAGAATAACAATGTACTTTCCATAAGTGTTCCAATTTGGTACGTCCTACTTCCATAAGTGTTCCAATTTGGTACGTCATCCCACGTACTAAATTGGAACACTTATGAAAAGTACATTGCTATTCTACGACTTAAAAAGTACATGTACTAAACGGACACTTATGGGAAAGTATATTGTATTCGACCTACGGCCAGCTTAAAAAAAGTACACGTACCAGAATGGGACACTTGGAAAAATACGTTGGTATTCTACGACTCAATCCCCACAAATTAATGGTCCTTTACCTTCACTTAGTGAAGTAAAAACTAAAGCCGAAAGTTGTCATGATATTAAATATTTTGACACTTTCTTATCTGACCTCAAAATTTTGGAACGTGAGATTGAATTTCATTCCGAAATAAAAGTTCAACATTTTCAATCGCCAATGGCGCGAGAACATAGAGATATTCTTCAGAAAAGAATTTTACCCCATGTCAAAAATTTGAAAACTTGTGCACTATATTGGGAAAAGGATTTTCACAAGGAACTTGGTCTCATGAAAACAGTTTTCGAGAAAACAGAAACATCAATTTCAAATACTAAACGTAAAAAGAAACTTTTGAGAAAAAATGTTGATCGACTCTTGAAAGATGTTATCTGTGCTGATATCAATAATCTTGTGTTATTACAATCTGTTGCATATGCATCTGATCATATCTCTGCTGATTCTGTTAATCTTGTTGATATTGTTGTGAATACTGATACGGTGCATTAGATCGAGTTTTTAAAAGTTGAAAACGAACGACTGTTAAACGAGTTTTCAAATTCAAAACGTCGTCTTCAATGGTGTCAAAAAGATTGTCAAAATCGTGAACTTGCTTTGCAAAACAAAATCAATCAGTTGCAATCCAACACGTTTAATCCAAAATTGAGCAATGGATGATCAAAACGCGTCTTTGAAATGTCAAATCTCAAAATATGAACAAGAACTTGTAAAAGTGAAAAAGGAATATGGTGTCATATTTGATTTACTCAAACAGACTCGTGATGAAGCATCAAACGAACTTGATCATTATCTTGCACACACTAAAGAAGTCATGAATTTTGCTGGAAATCTTCGTTCTAAAAATCAAGATTTGGTGCACACTATCATTAAGTTAAGGGAAATGTTAGGAAAGTATGAACAAGTTCAGCCTAGCATCATTTAGAAAATTGCACCTGTAACACTTAGCAAACGTGAACCCAAAATGCTCTGATAAACCACAAGATACTAATGTGCTTCCTCTCTGAAACAGGAATAGTTGCCTCTTTTCCAAACGTAGCACTTCACAGCTAGGAGCAATACAAGGAAGAATAGGAAGTTGCGACCTAAGAAAAGAACAATAAAGAATGCCGAAGTAGAAGAACACCCTAGGACTTTGAATAAGACTCACGTTGCACGCACTTTAGATATTGCGTCTGACAAATGTAATGGAAAAAGTGTTGTAACGAATGCTAAACCTTTAAGTACTTTTGATATTTAGTCTGATGCTTCTTGTGTTATTTGTCGTAAAAGTATGATTTCTGATTGTCATGACAAATGTGTTGCTAGAGCTATATTGTCTCGTTTATGGAATCCTAAGACCCGGAATACCTCTAGGCCCACTAATGCTTCTAAGTATGTGCTTGGTAAACCGCCCTCTTTAGATTCTAAGAAACGCATCGATGTCCCTAGCTCCAGTATCACCTCCAAGGAATGTAGTACCACCTAGTGCATTCACTATGACTAAAGCTAAGACTAGTTGGAGATGGCAGAAATGGTTACATAATACACTAGGATTTAAATGGATGCCTAAAATCATTGATGTGTGTATTTCTACTATAACTGCTGAGGAACCTCTAACTCATCGGGTTCCACATCTACTTCTATTCCATCGGTGTCGTTGTGTGTAATGAGGTGATACATATCATCCTTTGGATTGTTGATAGCAGATGTTCCCGACACATGACAGGCAACCTTAAACTATTATCAAACTTTGTTGCAAAGTTCATTGGCACTGTCAGATTCGGGAATGATCACTTCGCATCTATCATGGGCTACGGAGATTATATCAATGGCAATATCGAAATTAGCAGGGTTTATTATGTGGAAGGCCTCAGTCACAATCTCTTTTCTGTCGGTCAATTCTGTGATGGAGATTTGGAAGTTGCTTTTCGGGAGAAAACTTGTTTCATTCGTGATCTACAAGGAAACGATCTTATGTCTTGCTCTTGCAAATCTAGTCTGTACACAATCTCAATGCAAGACATGTATAACAACCCGTAAAATTTCGGATTATTATAATAATATTTATCACGTCAGAAAATTCAAAACAATTATTTTCTGACAAAATGCCAATATCTAAAATTTAAAAACGAGAGGTCATTTCGTTTCTTTAGAAATAAGACACC
>OU343223.1:162165117-162210676 GCA_910596185.1 Chrysanthemum makinoi | reverse complement strand
AATTGATATTGATCTTAAGTGTGTTAATGAAATATGCAAGCAATAAGTAATAAGTAAATAAGGAAAGAAATGATCAAACCACAACAAGTTGTTTATAGTGGTTCGGCCTACAAGGACTCTTTTTCCTTGCCCTACTCCACTCCCCCAGTCTCACACTCGAGAGTTTAACTTCACTAGTCAACAAGCTCCTTTCACCGGCGGAGAAAACCTTTACACTTCGCTTACACTATTTCCGACACTAAGCTAGATGTCGAGTTCTTTCCAAGGGTACAACTACTCCCACACACAATGTATTTTGAGGACTAAAATACTAACCACTCACACTCACAGGATTATGATGGTTTGATACAACAATGAAGTATGGATCAACACTAGATCATACAACACTAAACAAACAAGACTTCCAACTTCTCGTTGAAGCTTGAATATGACTTGATCTTCTTTGCTACAAAAGAGATCACTAATATGATAAGAAACTGAGTTAGAAAGGTTAGAGAGAAGATATGTATGAGAGTATGTTAGAAAGGGATGAAAAAACTACTTGGCTTGGCATTGCTATTTATAGCCAAAATGGACAGAGCTGCCCTGACGACGGACCCCTAAAAGGGTTCCGTCCTGTACCAAAATGGTACCGCCACCGACAACCAAGATATCAAATCTTGCTTAAAGTCAACTCTATCTAAGAGAGATTGTGCAAGATATGAAGAGTACAAATCTTCACAAAATATCTAATGGAATCTTCTAATGATTTCCATGATGTAATACATGATGTCAAATGTTGTATTACTATTTATAGAATTATGCAAATGCTTAAGTAGTGTTTGGTTTTAAGAACCTAACACATTCTACAAACTACTTATCATACATAATGATTAGAGTCATATCAAGATGTTACTAATTAAAAGTGTAAATGCTTGAATGATGAATATATTGTTTGAGAAAGCTTGTTTTAATATCTAATAAACTTGACAAGCCTTAAGCTTTTATAAATTAAATTTACTTTTGTCGTTAACAAAACTTAGGCAAAGATCAAAAATATAAATAACGCTTAATGACGATATTTGTATTAACAATCTCCCCCTTTTGTTGAGGACAAAATATAAATTTTATTTTTATAAAAGAAACAAAGTTTGTACAAGAGTTATAAAAATATTAGTTTTAGAACTTGAAAAGGAAATGATAATGTAAGTGTATGAAATTTGACTTTTTTAGAAAGTCAAGTATTATCAATGAGGGTTCTGCTTGACTTTTAGAAAGTCAAATATGCAGCTTTGACTTTTCTAAAAGTCAAATATGGATAATTTCAAAGTTCTATATTTCTCCCCTTTTGTCTCAACAAAAGAAGAGGCTATGCGGAATGTAATGAGTTCGAAGCTATTATCTCCCCTTGTTCAAAGCTCCCCTAAATTGGGTGCTTAATGGGAAGATACATGGATTGTGAAAATAAAGCTACAAAAAAATGTTAGTAATAATGATCATTCACAAGCATTTCCAAGCACTATGTAATGACACCAATAATATGATAAACAACATTCATTAGTTAAAATTTTTCATGAATAAAGATCATGAAAAGAGAACACAACGATGTGTTTCTAGTACAAGAAAAAAATTATCCTAAGAAAGCAAATAAAAGAAAAACTATTCTAGAACCATCCTAAAGTGATGGTGGATGGGAAAGAGCGCTGAGACGCTCAAGAATGTGGTTGAGGATGAACCTCATTTCTTCGGGGAAGTCATGGACCATAACCCGGTCCGTTCCATTTGTTTGACCCGCTTGCTCACAAGTTGAGCAACCATGCCTTGGAGGGTAGAAAGTTCGGGGAGGTTGTGGTGGTGGAATGGTGGATGTGTTGGTGGTGTTGGGAATGTTTGGAGTGGTCATGATGGATGCAAGCAAAGCATTTTTCATTTGCATTGTCTCACTTAAGTGAGAATCCACCATGCCTTTGAATTGGTGGAGGTTGTGGAGTTCGGCTTGAATCTCCTCTCTAGTGGGATTGTCATCCCACATGCTTTCCGAATGTCCTCAATATGAGGAGACATTGATGATGGAAGTGGATGATCCTCGTATAAAGGACCATGAATGTCCTTGTGAATGGGGTGGAAAAGGAGAGGTCTTGGCCCTAATGGGGCGCTTGGGTCAATGGATGACCGAGGTGACTCATGAGCGATTCGCTCAATTGTGCCAAAAGATGGCAATGGTGGTGGATGACTTGGTCTAGGAGGCAAGTCTTCCAAGTCCTCTAGAAAAGGATTTGGTGATGTTGGTGGAGTTGAAAATAACTCCATGGGAGTGAGAGCTGGAGACCTGGTGAAGGTGGTGAGGAGTTTTGGATGTTTGGATGGGTGCCGGTGGAGGTGAAGTAGGTGGTTTTGTTGGTGGTGGAGTGGTGATCATAATGTGTGATGAAGTGGGTGAAGCTAAGGTAAGAAGTGTATCATCTCTAATGGGAGATGAAATTGTAAGTGGTGAAGATTCGGATGATGAGCTAAGATGAATAAAACAACAAGGCCTTACGCTCATTCTAGCGGTTTTCTTGCAAGGTTTTGGTGATGATTTAGTCTGTTAGGAACATGTTTTATTATCAAGTGTAGGTCATATCATTTGTAATAGGTCGTTAATAATTATGGTTTATAAATGTTTGTAATTTTTCACGTACTCATGTAGTAAGCCCATGAGCTGTGATAGAAGATTCTTCTAGAACCAAGGGGAAACATCCCTACTTATGTAATGACTATAAATACCCCCTCCCTAGAAGGGAGAGGGTTGTTGGTTCTAATTGCAATTATCATTTTCACTAATCATTCATTAGTTCCTTCCACTATCTCTCTCTATAACTTCTCTCTAGAAATACATATTGTTGTGATAATATGGTGACCTAACAAGTGGTATCAAGAGCCAAAGGATAGTTTAGGTTAATATTGATTAGATTTAATAGAAATCCGTACTTAAAAACGTGTTTTAGATTTAAATTTATGGATTTTTGGATCAATAATACGGTTTCCTCGAAGTTTTCGACATTTATGAGTTTCTCATGAGTTTGGCGAAGTTAGCCATGAATTTCGCGAAGTTTCTCATGAGTTTCTCATGAAGTTTCCCTTGAAGTTTAGCGAAGTTTCGGCTCAAAGTTTTATGAAGTTTGCAAAGTTGGCGAAGTTTCTCGCCTAAATTTTTTGCGAGTTTGCAAAGTTGGCGAAGTTTCTCGTTTAAAGTTTTGCGAAGTTTGCAAAGTTGGCGAAGTTTCGCCTAAAGTTTTATGAAGTTTGCAAAGTTGGCGAAGTTTCTGCTCTAAAGTTTTATGAAGTTTGCAAAGTTGGCGAAGTTTCAAAGTTTTTAAATTTTTGAAGTTTGAAATTTGCGAAGTTTCGCTTGGCGAAGTTTGTGACTTGGAAGTTTGGACGAAGTTCTCGATTTGGCTTAGTTTTCAAAATTGGCGAAGTTTCTCTCAACCTTGAGTTTGCAGTTTGGCGAAGTTTCTTCCTCAAGTTTGAAGTTCTCAAGGAAGTTTCTTGTCTCATGAAGTTTCTTGCTAGTACGCTTTGATTTCTCGCAACTTTGTTTTTCTTCTACTCATCTACTTAAGTCTAAACAACCTCAACCTGAATTATCCTTAACGATCAACATCACTTCACAAATATGTCTCAACCACCATCATCCAACTATTTTCCTTACACTCATAATCAACCACAACAACAACAACTAAGTCCACAACATCATCAATGGAATCAACAACAAGCAATTTATCAACAACAATTTAATCAACAATATACTCCAAACCATCCTCAACAAGGACCACAACGAACGCCAATGATTCCACAAATCCCTCAACAACAAACTTGGTTCTCTCAAATGTGCTAAGCTGTTAGTCAACAATCGATTCATGAAGTCGGTTCGATACTCGCCCTCCAATGCTTACACCTGGAAATTATGTGCAATGGTCAAGTCGATTTCTAAGGTATATGGAACTTAAGAAACCTCATGGTAAGTATCTAAAGAAGGTGATATTAGAAGGACTGTTTCAAATGCCAACTGAATCGCTCCTCGGCGATCCTACCTGCTCCACCGAGACCGATACTATCACAATTGTTCCACTTAGTCGCTTAACACCGTAACAACTACTTCATCTTGAAGTCGATGAGCTTGCTATGCAACAAATACTTCTTGGAATTCCTAATCCGATTTATAAAAGTATTGATGCACGTATAATCGCAAAAGCTATGGGAACAAATTCATCTTTTAATGGAAGGCACCGAATCAATAAGATCGACATGGAGTCTAAGTTATATCACATCTTTGATGTGTTTACCATTGAGCCTGGGAATCACTTGAATCATATTATCATCGTTTCACAAATGTGGTCAATGATTTGCATCGACATAAGATTGATCTCCCAACAATTGCTATTAACACCAAGTTTCAACTCTTAGGACCGATTGGCATAAGTATGTTACGTTTGTTCGACAAGTCAAGGATCTTCATGAAGTCAAGCATGGATTATTGTATGATTATCCGAAACATCATCAATATGAAGTTATCAAAGATAAAGAAGCTCGTGGCACACATGGTTTCCCTACACCACCCATTGCTGATCAAATTGCTCTCATGGCACATGGTTATCCAACTTCTTACCCAAAGTCAAATCATGCTTTCGATCAACAACAACGTCACTTTAGTTATGCTCCACCTACACCTTCTCATCAACTCACACCCGCAAGTGATTCTAACAATGCATACCGCCAACTCAATGATGATCAAGTTGATGCCTTTGAAGCATTAAATCATGGAATGGCCTTTATTGCTAAAGCCTTCTACAAGTTCTCTACTCACCAAACAATCGCCTTCGCTCATCATCAAATCCCAAAAGTCATGCTGTTATACAAGGTGGCAAAGTTGAGGTTCAAAACGTAACTAGTGGTCGCCGCTTGATTACAAGTGGGTATTCCGTAATTCGAAATGGTCAAACATCGCCAGGGGATCGGGTAATACTTTCAAGAGAAATGTTCAAGTTGTGGAAACAGGGATTCACCGCTTCGTGATCTACTATTCACGCTATAATTGCAAAAAGCAAGGACATCTTGCTAATGCTTGTCCCGAACCACGAACAAGAGGAGGAGATTACTATAAGCAAGTCATGCTGATGGCATACAAGGATGAAGCAGAGGAGAACTCTGAAACTCGAAGGTTTTATGGCGATACTCTCTCCGATGATGAATATGAAGATTTGGAAGCAAATGTCTGCAGCTTATTTTGATGGCAAATATGCAAGAACATCACATCACCAAACAGAGAATGGACCATTTATGACACGACGGCCTATCTCGTGCACCGACACCGATATTTGTCTCATAAATGCAATTGTGTTCAAGATTCAGACTCGATGAGTGCACTGCTCAACATGAATCATCATTTAATCATATCAAGTTGATCAAATTAACCCCGGGTTACATTTGATGACTTCAAAGTGATGATGAAAATAATGAGCATATTGAACAGAGTGAAGCAATTCATGGTCCGATTCGTAATATCGACTTCATTACTTCTCGCCATTTCAAGCTCAAATCGCAAAATGTAATGAAATAAATCATAACCTTAGGCTGAGATTACCTCCTTGACAACTTGAGAGTTGTCGAAAACGGATAAATGATTTTGAAACCAAAAACACCCGAGAAACAAGTTTTGAAGTGGTTTTCAAAATCTTACGCTAACTAACAAAATCTTCAACATCAAATGCATGAAATTGTTAAGCACAAATAACTAAAAGATTTCTAAAATTGAACGAGAAAAGTCTGAACTTCAGAAACACATCGACAATCTTCAAACGGAAATTTCAAATACAAAACAAGATTTTTCAACAAGTCGGTCAAATTTTTCTGAATTCAAGAAGAAATCTAAGCGATTGATGATCAAATCGAGGAAATTCTTCGATTGGAAAGACGGTTAAAAGATTTTGGTTCAAGTATATAAGATTGGCCACCGCTAAACGATTGAAATGTCAACTTTACTTCCGAAGTCCCGATGACTCAAAACGCTTTGCTCTTGGGTATAATCACCCACGCTTCTTCACACATGCTCTCAAGGAAATGCCCAAATTGTATAGTGCTCAATGTCTTTTAGATCCAAACATGCAACTTGTTGTATTTGATTGTGAGGAACAATGGACACAAGATGATCAAGTCGCTAAACATGACAAAATGGAATTTTACCATATGATTACACAAGAGAAAATGCTTCTTACAAACCGAATGTCATTTCAACACCAACGATAATCTTTCTTCAAAAACCGAGGCATCTTGTGTAGAGGTCCCGCTCACAGTTGTTGCACAAATAAATGGTCCTTACCGCCTCTTGCAAAAGCAACTCATTGCCAAAAACTCCCAAATCTTGTTTAGTATTACGATACTTTCAAACGTTTATGGAAGATATTTCATTTTTAGAAACGGCAATTGAAAAATTCGAAGTTAAAAGCATCTAATTTTCAATCTGCTTATGCAAGAGAGCAAAGACAAATGTTTCAAACCCAAATCTCACCTCATGTCGCACATCTCAAGGCTCAGGTGCAACACACCGAAAGGGAACTTCAACAAGAGGTGACTTCAATGATTGAAGCTTTTAACACACTTGAAAACTCGGCCACAAGAACAATGCAAAAACCAAGATCTTCAAAATGCCCTTGATCGATTGTTAGAAGATGCTCTTTCGCTAATATTGCTTCGTGGTTATATATTGTGAATTTGATTCTCGTGAATGAAAATGTGTTAATCACGAGAATCTCAATGTGATTCAAACGTTGGAAATGGACAATCAGATGTTAAGGCATGAAATTGAGAAATTAAAAGCGGAAAATGAAAAACTGTTTTCACAAAATGATGATGTCAAATCTAAACTTTCAATGGAGATTTCTGAACTTAAACGAAGACTTCAATGGTGTCAGTCTAAGACAATTGAATCTGAACTTGCTTTGCAAAATCACATGGAAAAAGTGTCTTTGGATCAGTCCCGAATTTCAAAAGTCGAATTTCTTGATGATGAAAATGCATCGTTAAAATGTCAAATTTTCAAATATGAACAAGAGATTGCACAAGTCAAAAAGGAATATAAAACGATTTTTTATTCTCTTAAAACTGCTCGCTCAAGCTTCAAAAGAACTTGATCACCATGTTGAATACACTCAACAAATGTTGGGTGAACAAGGAAGATTAAATTCCATAATTCAGATCAAAACACATCATCATTGAGCTTTAAAGAAAAGCTAGATAAACATGAATCTAGCAAGTCAAGTAACACAAAAGTGATTGCTCCTGGTATTT
Organism: Chrysanthemum makinoi; assembly: GCA_910596185.1. Taxonomy (NCBI): domain Eukaryota; kingdom Viridiplantae; phylum Streptophyta; class Magnoliopsida; order Asterales; family Asteraceae; genus Chrysanthemum; species Chrysanthemum makinoi. The sequence continues at coordinate 162,203,368 of OU343223.1, read as the reverse complement.
ATATAATTGATAAACCTCGGGGAACTAATTTGCTTTCTTCCACTTCTACAAGAATAGTTGCGTCTACTAATGTTAGAAGATCCGAGCATAAGAGACACCAAGAAAATACTAGGATCTCGCAACATAGGAAGAGCACTCGTCCGACATCATAAGTAGAAGTTCATCTTAGGAAATCGAATAAAAATCATGTTGCATCTGCTTTAGATTCAAATTTGGCATCTTGTAATTCTAATGTCTGTAACTAATGATAGGTCTCAGAACGCTTCAAACGCTAATGCTTCCTGTGTGTTTTGTCGTAAAGTATGTTGTCCGTAATCATGATAAATGTGTTGCAAAATCTCTAGCTCGCTCTAAGAAATCTATAATTGGCTCTCCCTCTAGGTCCTCACTAGTTGCAAAATCGAATTTAGAGAAGGTGCACAATGTAGTTTCTGAGAAACTTGTAGACACACCCATTGCGCAAAACATCTCCTAAGCATAAGTACTCACCTAGTGACTTCACTAAGACCAAAGCTTAAACATAATTGGTTATGGCAACAATGGTTGCAAAGCTGCACCTCAAGTTTTAAATGGATTCCTAAATGTACAAATATGTGTAACACTAACATAATGGAACCCACTAACTTTGGGTTCCATCGCTCTATCATACCACCCTCGTTGTCTTCGTGTGTTGCGTGTGATTCAACTCGCTCGTGGATTGTTGATAGCGGATGTACCCGACATATGACAGAAATCTAAAGTCGTTAATAAACTTTGTTTCAAAGTTCATCGCATCGCCGATTTGGGAATGATCATTTTGCTGCAATAATGGGATATGGAGATTATGTCAATGGAAACATTGAGATCAGTCGTGTTTATTATGTTGAAGGTCTTGGACACAATATTTTCTCTGTTGGACAATTTCGTGATGATGATTTGAAGTTGCGCTTCGCTCCAAAACTTGTTACGACGCGACTTGGATGGACATGATTTACTCACCCGCAATCGGAGCACAAATCTTTATACGATTCCTATGTCCGATATGATTGCATCATCACCAATTTGTCTTCTCTCCAAAGCAACTTCGACTAAATCATGGTTATGGCATAAAAGGCTTTCTCATTTAAACTTCAAAACCATGACCAACTCGCCGTCATAAGTTAGTTGATGGTCTTCCAAGGTTCCGATATACCAAAGATCATTTATGTTCGGGCTTGTGAACAAGGCAAGAGCAAGAGATCTAACTTTCTCAAAACCCCAACCAAGTTCTCAACATGTTCTTAACTTACTTCATATGGATTTATGTGGCCCTATGCGTGTAGAAAGTGTGAATGGCAAACGCTACATTCTCGGTTATTGTTGATGATTATTCACGATGGACTTGGGTCTATTTTCTCCGCACTAAAGATCAAGCTCCAACAATGATTATCACATTTCTCACAAAGATTCGTGTTCAACTCGTAAATACCGTCCGCATTATAAGAATGACAATGGAACTCAATTAAAAATCAAACACTTCGTGCTTATTTTGAGAAAGTTGGAATCACACATCAAACCTCAATTGCTCGTACTCCTGAACAGAATGGTGTTGTTGAAAGACTAAACCGAACGCTAGTAGAGGCCGCCGCACGATGTTGATTTTCTCACAATTACCGATTTCTTGTGTCAAGTCGTCTCAATCGCATGTTTTACTCAAAACCGTTCCATCATTCATACACGCCATAATAAAACTCCATATGAGAATGTTCACAACCGCAAAACCGATATCGATATTTTCATGTTTTCGTGCACTATGCTATCCTAAAAATGATCGTGATGATATTGGTAAACTTCACCAAAAGCCGACATTGGAGTGTTCATTGGTTACCGTGGAAAATTCGAAAGGATTTAAAATTTGGAATCGCCGAACTCGACAAATGATGGAAACCGTTCATGTCAACTTTGATGAGCTTACAGAGATGGCTTCGAAAGCAAAACCGCTTAGGACCCGCATCCAACCGTCTAAACTTTCCTTCTTCATCAGCTGCTCCACCCATGGAATTCACTCGTCAACAATTGGAAACATTGTTTGCTCCTCTGCTTGATGAGATTTCAAAGTAGTGCTCCGGATGTATCGACCGCTCGCAGACACCCCGATCATATTCCAATACCCGATACACCTGCTCCAACAACAACAACCGTTGCACCGATGCACCACCGCATGATTCTCATTCAACGAAGAACACATTGCATCCAACACCGACACAACTGATGAATCACAATATCAAGAAGTACCCGCCCTCGCAGATTATGACGGAAATGCTTTCTTCAATCCATTTGCTCGCTCCAACCATTCCGCACATTGGCGAAGTCGCCTTCACGCAATTTGGAACCGTCTAATATGCATGCAACATTCAATCACCACCCTTCGACACATCAATGGACGAAAGATCATCCCTTAGTAAATGTGATTGGCGCATCCTTCTAACCCGCTTATGACGAGACAACGACTTCATACGATGCTTAAACTTGTGTTTATGCACTCACCGCTTGTCATGATGAACCACTAAACATCAAAGAAGCTATGACATATGACAATTGGATTGAATCAATGCAAGAAGAGTTGAATCAGCTTCAAACGCCTCGAAGTCCGGGAACTTGTTCCAAGACCGATGGGATTTATGTCATTGGACTCAAGTGGATCCGAAAACAAATTAGATGTCAAGGCAATGTTATTCGCAACAAATCTCGCCTTGTGGCTAAAGGGTATTCTCAAGAAGAATGAATCGATTATGAAGAATCGCTTTGCACCAAAGGGCTCGACTTGAAGCTGTAAGGATATTTCCGCATATGCCGCACACAAGAATATCACGGTTTATCAGATGGATGTTAAAACGGCGTTTCTGAATGGTCAACTCCGTGAAGAAGTTTATGTGGGTCAACCGGACGGGTTCGTTGATTCAGATCATCCTAACTACGTGTACAAGCTCAAAACGGCTCTTTATGGTCTTAAACAAGCTCCACGGGCATGGTACGACAAACCGCCAAAATTTCTTCTCGCTAATCGCTTTACCAAAGGAACCTGATCCAACATTTTTCATTCAACGTCACGGGAGGATATTTTGATTGTTCAAATTTATGTTGATGATATCATTTTTGGTTCAACACATAAAAAGTATTCAAACGCTTTTGCAAAATTAATGAAACAAAATTTTGAAATGTCCATGATGGGTGAACTAAAGTTCTTCTTAGGACTTCAAGTTCATCAATCTCCCCATGGCATATTTCTAAATCACCCAAATATGCTCTTGAAATCTTGAAGAAACATGGAATGACCGGGCCAGATACTTATAACACACCTATGTCTGCAACCTCACCAAAGCTGGATGCCGATTTACATGGGAAAATTATTGACCCTACAAAATACCGAAGTATTATTGGGTCTCTCATGTATCTAATGTACAACAGACTGACATTGTATTTGCCTGTATATCTTTGCTCCGCGTTATCACCAAGACCAACCAAAGACACCTCAATGAGGCTAAAAGAATCCTTCGCTACGTAAAGGGAACCGTTCACTTGGGAATCTGTATCCAAGGATTCTCGGTTTTGCACTAATAGCTTTTTCAGATGCCGATCACGCAGGTGTTTAGATACACGCAAAAGTACATCCGGGTGGTGTTCAATTTCTGAGATAAACCGGTATCTTGGCAACAAAGAAACAAGATCGTACATCTATGTCATCAACGTAAGCGTAATACGCTGCCATGTCAAGATGTCGGCTCGATAATTTGGATGAGATCACAACCGATGGACTACGGTTTTGTATTCGACAAGATTCCGATGTACGCGGACTCCAAGAGTGCCATTGCAATCTCCTCGCAACACGGTTCAGATTCCAAGTCAAAGCATATCGCCTCCCATATCATTTCATCAAAGAGCATGTTGAACAGGGTACAATTGAACTATACTTTGTGGGTACTCAATACCAATTGGCGGATCTGTTCACCAAAGCCTTGCCACCAAAGAAGGTTTACCGAGCTTGTCCATCAAATTGGTATGCGGTGTTTGACTCCGTAAGATCCGAAAAGTTAATCAAACGTTCTTAAAATGTCAAACACCAAAAACATTTCTTTGTAAATACATATTTCAAAATAAAAATACAACAATATAAAATCTATACAAAACCCAAAAAGATTTTTTATTTTTCATTTTTCACTAAAAAAAAAAAAACGTTTTTAATACTCTAGGGACTAAAAATGTCATTTTCTCATTTCACTTCCTTTAAAACCTTAGTTTTAATTCACTATTCTCATATCCTAAACTCTCAAACCCACACACACCCTGCCGCCGCTAATTTCATTGTTATCATTCGATCCAATCAAGTTTTTGTTATTCCAAATCAATTGTAAGTATCATTAACTAATTGTTGTGTTATGTATGGGTTCCTTTTTTCTCGTATTTAGGACATATTCGATCTTAGGTTATGCGGAACTTAGGATTATGCGGGTCTGATCTTAGGTTAGGTATTTGGCTAATCTGTTGAGCTTTATGAATTTAGGGTTCTTGAATTATATGAATGCTTGGTAGGTTCTCTAGTTGTGTAACGTTATGATTATTGGCGAGTTTGAGATAAACGATGCTTTTGGCGCTTAGTTTCTCGGTCTTATGAATTTTGGCGAGTTTGCCGATTAATTGTGATTTTTCAAAGTTTGTCATTCAAATTAAATTTTGGCGAGTTTGCCATTTATTGAAATTTTGGCGAGTTTGCCATTTCATTATGACTGTTTGGCGAGTTTGCCATTTATTTTAATTTTTTGAAGTTTGCCACTCCTTAAATTTTGGCGAAGTTTGTCATTTATTTTAAATTTTTGGCTTAGTTTGCCACTTCCTTAAATTTTTGGCGTAGTTTGTCATTTATTTGAATTTTTGGCGAAGTTTGCCACTTCCTTAAATTTTTGGCGAAGTTTGTCATTTATTTTAAATTTTTGGCTTAGTTTTCCACTTCCTTAAATTTTTGGCGAGTTTGTCATTTATTTGAATTTTTGGCTTAGTTTGCCACTTCCTTAAATTTTTTAGTTTGACATTTATTTAAATTTTTGGCAGTTTGCCATTTATTTAAATTTTTTAGTTTCTCTTCATAAGTGGCGAGTTTGACTACCACACGAAAGTGTCGCGAAGTTTCTTCTAGCTTTAGATTTTGGCGAGTTTGTGTTGCTTGAAGTTTTTGTTGTCCTGACCGATTAATGGCTAGTTTCTACCGCCCTATGATTATTTGCAAGCTTGTCATTGGTTCAAGGTTTCGGACATGTTTATGCTTAAGGTTCCATTAATAAACTTTGGCGAGTTTGTATACTTGTTATTCTTCATGAATTTGATGTTCCTAGTGTGTTTCAAGTGAGTCTTAGCAAGTATGACTCGCTAATTTTGAGAATTTCAATCATTAATGATTTTGTGTGTTTGCATTGTTTGTATGTTAGAATCATATGAGTTCTCTCTAACATGTCATTACCTATTCTTGGATATCTTGGTAAATGCTTTGTTTCAGTGTCTCAACATGTCTCAAGGATCTCTCACAAAGAAAGACATGTATCCCATTGACGATGAACGCAATATTGCGCTTTCAAACTCTCGTATTGATTTCTAACAACTTCTATGCCATCCCACGTGTCAGATTGTAGTGGAAATTCTTAAGAAGCACTTCAGAGGCATCTTCTCGACTTTATCTCGCAAGTGTCCCAAAGAATCTACCTCGCATCAATTCTCGCATTCACTCAAGATAAGTAACGATTCCACCATCATGACAGTCAGATTGACGTAACTCCAGCTTGAATTTGATGTTAGCATTCTTCGTCATGTTCTTCATCTTCCTCTTGAAGAAACACAGACCAACACTTCATTCACACCATCCCCATCGTTTTCACAAATTGCATTATCTCTTCAGAAATGGGTTATGATGAGTCTTCAACCGCCAACCAGCCTCATGTAAATCGCAAATTCATTCCCCAACCATGGTTATCTATGTTTACCATACTCACCATTGTGTTACGGAAAAGCTACGGCCATGAACACCCTCGATTGGAACTACTTCAAATCTTCGGGTATAAATACACAACACCTTGATTATGCACGCCTAATCTGAATGATATGATTTATCAAGCACGGCAGTTTACCAATAAGAAAGGGTATAAAATTCCATTTGCTCGTTACACCAAGCTTCTTATTGAATACTTCATGCAAATTGATCCAAGCATCGACAAACTAATAGCAAGTGCGATCAAGATCATACTCCTCACATGGATCATGTGCTTAAAACTGTTAAAGTTCAAAGCACGAGCACAACAAACAAAGGTTTAAGAATTCCCGATCGTCTCTTTAATGATGGCATCAAGTCTGACTACCGCTACAGTGGACTATGATCAAGCGTAAAAGCAGAACAATTGGCATTATTTCTAAAAGTAGAAAAAGGAAATCCATCGCAAAACACAAGCAAACCTCATCGATTGATGAAGATTTGTCCAAATCGTAACATGTTGTCAAGAAGAACAAGTTCATCCTCACGACGAAGATGCTAACCCTACAGAAACTCAAAGAATTCTCAGAGTGAAACAAGAAAAGCCGCAAGACAACGTGGTAAAACCATCAAGAGTCAAACTCTACTACTTCAATCTCCTCGCACCCACAAACAAGACCAAGCAATTCTGAAGAAAACCTTGGCTATCACCAAACGTCATCACCAAGATGATATTGAAAGGTTGCGAGAAGAAGGGTGCAGGATCGTGTTCCAAGATGATTTCTGAACCACTTCAACAACCCATGAATGAATCGAATCTTCCCAAGAGGATAACTCAATTTCGCCAAGACACTCTTCATCCAAAGATGAATCTGATCAATTCATTCATTCCGATAATGAAGAATCACAACAATGATGAATCTGATGATTCCGATGATGTTTTCTAGAAACCACATTTGCAAGGTGATGCTCATAACCAACAATCACTAATACAACCACCTCCAAAGATCCTCGATCAACAAATAAAGACGAATGTTCCTTCCAAAACCACCTTTAAGATCGCTCCCTTCTCGACAAACATCAAGCAACCGAAAGATAAATTTCAAGACATTCAAGCACACCACTTTCTTCAAACTCAAGTTCAGACACAACAACAAAGCAACTTCAAGAACAACATCAACAAATTCGTAAGTTTCCATTACTAATGCAGATTGAGGAAATCCTTAAATGTGTCCTTCCTACAGAGGTCAAGAGTTGCATTAATGAAGTTCTACCATCTGCCTTACGCACATATGTCAAAAACAAGCTTCAAAGTGCTGTAGCCACTCATCTTCAAACACATCCGATAACTCTTGAAACTAAACCATCAACGCGTTGCCTGTCGTTGATCTCAAAAGTCAACTTCTGGAGAAGATAATTGATGATGATGAAGAAGTGGAACTTTGAGACGCTCTACTCAAATCCATGAAGAGGGCTGATAAGAAAAGTGCATCTCGCGAACGCAAGGATATCCCCCGTAAACGCAGACCATGATAAAGATGATGAGTCACGCCCACGCCGACAAACGCTCCAAATTCATCGCACCGCCATCTTCGCCAAACCACTTCTCATGATATTTCACCTGAAGATGAAATTCAACCACAATCCTCCAATCAACCTCCACAACAGATCGTCTCTCAAGTCATATCCCGACCACCATTCAACATGCAACAAGATGATGCTCCGAATGGATTGACTCTTCCGACTCGGTTTGACTGGTTTGAAGATATGATTGATGCTCATCCATAAGATGATCTTCTTAATGAAGCTTCCATTGTGGGTTTCACAAAGAATTTGAAAAAGATCATGAAGGTGCGTAAACTTCAGTTGTCTCACATTGCCACTATTCCGAAAGGTGGTTTACACAATTTAAGACTTCCACAACTTCCGTGCTTCAATTTGAATACAATCTTGAGGAAGTTGCACAAGCAATGTCTGAGAACATTACTTGGGATGTTTCACGCCTCCAAGTGCTCCAAAACATTCAAGTTTCATGACTATTCTCAACCTTTACCACTCATGGGTCATACTCACAATCTCAAGGTACCCACACCTTATTTTTTAATCATGATCTAGAATATCTAATGTATGGAAACACAGATCCAGAGAAACGATATGCAACATCATTGTCTAAGTTTCATGCTGCGGTTTACACTCAAGAGAGAATGGAGGAAGAAGTTGTGATTTGTTTAGTTCTTCGTTGTTAATTATAATGATGAAGCTGAACTTGGCATCTTCCATTGGCCAAATATGCGTAAATGGTTTTACAAATGGCCGCTCACATTCACCTCCAAACACAAAGTGTGTTATAACCACCGGATCTTGTCCATTAAAAGTGCAGAGATTATGGATAAATACGGGTACAACTTTTAAACTAACATCAAGGTTCGCAGAGTCGACGACAACGAGTATACTTTCAACGAAGCCGACTACGTGTTTCTGAACCTCAACGATATCGAAGATATGTATCTTCTCAAAGTTCAAGGAAAACTTGAGCATCTTCCTTGAAGCTTACAATATGATATCTTCAACTCAATCCTCATTTTTATCCGCAATCTTGTCATTAAGTCAAGAGTTGAAGATCTTCATCTTGGTGTTGAAAGTTATCGAACGCCTCAATCTTACCAAACCTCGATCTCCAACCACCCAGCATTTATGACCAGCAACCGTATACATTCACCACAACACCATTTGGATTACACTTCATCCGAAACAACATCGTCAAATACATGAGATATGAAGAAATCCACAAGTTCAGTTGATGATACGCTGACACAGTAAAGGTTGAGCTTGTCAACATTCTTGAAGATCCTGAATGCGGGCGTAAAACAACGTTGGTTGCGGAACATGACATGGAAGAGAAGTGATGTTAAGCAAGCTGAAAAGTTTGTCAAGAAAATTGATTCACGACTCAAGTTCGAATTCAGATGCAATTTAACTTGAAAGCTATGTTGGAGGAAGAGCAAGGGTTCAATATCTTGACGCTTCGTCGACCAATGAAGTACCGCATTAGTTAGTTTATTTGGAACATTATGGAACATTTAAACATCTGTCTGTAATAACTCTAACTCTTTACTTTCATTCGTTTGCTTATCTTAATTGATTTTGATTTTCTGTTAAACCTTGAGCTCGAATTTTCTTTCACAAGTACAACAAATCTGATAATATGTTTTTACAACCTGTAATAAACTGTTTCAAATTCGACTCAAGAAGGCTATCTCTCGAATATGCTTCCATATTTGAGGGGAAGTACTTTTGTTCAACTAAAATGTAATCTGATTCCACGAAAGGACCCTGTGGTACGCTTCAGCTGCCTCAATCCTAATTAAAGGAGCTTAAAGCTTCTTAACTGCTTTAAAACAAAATCTTTGTTCAAACTCAAATGTTCTTGAAATCCGTTTCTTCCCAAAGGAATTTCAAACACCTCAAAAAGCATATTTTAATCAACATGTTTTTCAAAAACAACATACATATGCTATTTTTGAGGTGGAGAAATGTGATTAAAATTGTTGATCGTGAAGTTATGGAATCTCATAACGTGCTCGACTCAGATATCACCAATGAATTGACGATCTTTGAATGTCAATAATCGAAAAGATTTGTCTTTCAAGACTTATCTTAGTAGAATGTACCAATCCGAGACACTCTTGATTGACATGAACTTTGACGGGTCTAACCTCCTTTTCAAGGAGAGTTTACATCTTCAAGGTAGTTATTAGAGCTAGTTGTCACCTAAAAGCCGATAATGGAACTCTTTAACTATACAACGTAACCGTGTCTCGCGTGGAATTGTCTATCAAGAGTCGATCAATTCAAAAGTGCGAAGCTCTTCCCTCTCTCGCAGATTTCAGTCAAAACTCATAAGCACATGTGGAGGGGGAGTATTTCTGAAAAACCAATAACTCTCAAGGTGTTAGCAAAACATGTTTTTCATCATAAACATATTGAGAGATTTTTCATGAAAAGGTTTTGTGGCAACATAGGATAGTCATGGAGTTATAAGGTGACTAAGTTTAGGAATAAACGTCCTATGATCCGCCAGAGTCGGAGGGATCTACCCAAGGACATCACAAATAGTTAGTATCTAGAAGTCCTTAGGTATGATTTAAAAAGGAGAAAATGAGAATCGGAGAAAGAAGGAGTTGAAGAATTAAAAAGAAAAGTTAAAGAAAAGGGTGAAAAGAAATAGCCCTTTAAATTATTCAACTTAGGCGCATTAACCAGGGTTCAATTCATATGCTACCGGGTTGTCACAAGATGACACCGGTATTGAAGACAAAGTCGCCATGGACCCAGTGACGCAATGCACTAAACCTTCTAAGCCACTCAAGTTCTCTCAAAAGAGCTTGTTTCATTCTCACAGGGAACCCTACGTAATCTATCGACTCTCTTAGAGATTGTTGGTATTGAAGAAGGAGACCCTCTCCCTAGTCTCCGCTTAGGAAAATCAAAGTGCACTAATCAAGTCTAGAGCCATGAGATTCATCAAAAGATCTCTTAGGAACACTTAAATATTTCATCACTTGTTGTTCAAACAATAAGAACACAAGTGACACTTTTCAGAGTCCTACGCAGATCTTAGCACCGCCGAACATTTATGAGGGGATTCACAATTGTGATCCTCTGATTGAATGGAAATTCCTGCCGTGGTCAACATCAAAGCCAAATTTGACAGAGTCACTTTGGTAACTCCTTGTGGGTTACGCTTAGTGTGTCTCAAACGGTCTACAGTCGTGGGTGATGCTTCGGTATACCTCAGCGACTCATCCGAATCTGTAGGTGTATTTCGGTACATCGTGTTATCTCACTTGTGGGACTCCAGCCAGAACGCCTTTGTGAGAATTAGAGATGTGCTTTCACACTATGTCTGTTAACACACTCGAGTTCAAACTTGTAAGTGCCGGATTATTTCTAACCCATGTTTTATGTTTTCTTCTTATGGATGCTCACGGGTGGAAAAGATCGTGCAGACAATTCACATGCTCATACCAACATAAAGGCAAAGAAAATTTCAAAAAGATTCTACATCAAAGTCAAAGAATCTGCAAAGTTATGAGATAAAGATCAAAGTTAAAGAATGAGAGCTTCAAATATATGAATCACAAACTTCATCAGAAGTATGAGCATGCTGGAAATGACTTTCATCACTAACAACAAATATGTTGATAAAAGGCGATTTCACAACCTGATCACAACAACAAGAACAAAGAACAAAGATTCAAAGAATCAAAGACGCCACAAGCTATGAACGCCAAAGAAGTTCAAGACGTCAAACGACCTAAGCAAGACAACAAATGATGACCAACCCTTATGGGGAGATTGTTAGGAACATGTTTTATTATCAAGTGTAGGTCATTTCATTTGTAATAGGTCGTTAATAATTATGGTTTATAAATATTTGTATTTAGTTTCAGCTCATGTAGTAAGCCCATGAGCTGTGATAGAAGGTTCTTCTAGAACCAAGGGTAAACATCCCTACTTATGTAAAGACTATAAATACCCCCTCCCTAGAAGGAGAGGGTTGTTGGTTCTAATTGCAATTATCATTTTCACTAATCATTCATTAGTTCCTTCCACTTTCTCTCTCTATAACTTTCTCTCTCTAGAAATACATATTGTTGTGATAATATGGTGACCTAACATAGTCATTTTTAACTTGGGTTTTTATTTGCTAGATAGTAATGAGAATGAGGAAGGTGTGAAGATGATCATGGTAAAGCCTTTCAATTTATAAAGGTTAAAAAAAATGTTGAGAAATGCAATTTCATGTTGAACCATTGAAGAGATGTTCCTTATGATTTGGAAGGGTGAATGCTAGTCATATCACCCAAGTCAATCCATAAAAAGAAGATGGATAGACTACGAGAAAGCTAAAATGATAAAATGTGTTCTAGTGAGTGGAATTTCCTATTCAGATACTCCACGGATTTGAAGGTACCAACTAATTCTATTCCCTGGCGGTGCAAAAACGATAACGCTACACGCGTCGTTCGGGGTCAGGAATTCCTTTTTTGGTGGGAACAAGTTTTATAACACCTAGTACATAATACTAGTTCTAATACCAGTTAGTTAAGATTGATATCGTTTATAGTGATGGAAGATAATTTGGAATCAAAGAGTCGAAATTCGTAAAATTACTAGGAGGTTACACGGACGGTACCCTAAGGTTGGCCCGGTTGCGGAAGATTATTTTTGGTATCTTTTATATTTTTAATTATATAAATGGAAGGTACGATTATGCCCGCCTCCGCGGGGTTTGGATTTGGGGTTGGTATTTCTCAAACCGATTACTCTCAAAACTTATCTAATTATCTAATCTAAGGTGATAGCACATATGTAAACATAGTGGAGCATAGATTTTGAGCAAGGCTAATTATATAGTGTGCTCGTAAAATTTATGATAGTTTAAAGATGTGTTAGCATACACCTTAGGTTTTATTACTCCATAATAAAAGCAACTAAATATCTCCTATTGATGGTTGAATTGTCACTCCTTAAAAGTATCCTTATTGTGTCTAAAGTCTATGCATTTATCCCTAACTCTTTGAACTTACCAAAGGGTCTCGTCTACATAAAAAACCTCTAGGAATTGCATAAACTCATAACTCTGGAAGGCACTTCGAGCTTTTATTTGATGATGATTTGGAGTTGGAGGTTTTGCTCTCTTGCCTTTGTCTTAGCAACTCTTGCATACTCAAAGGTACAAAGATGATGAGGGATGATCATAGTGTAGATGCAAGTTGGTGGAATTGGAGTAGTTTCTATAGAGACGGTGAGAAGCATCCCTGTGATGGAAGACAACGGATCCGAGTGGGAATATCCATTCTCCCTATGTAGTAGGCTGTTGAATGGTTGTCGGGTGGACAATTAAGCATGTGGCAAAGACAAATGTGATCCCTATTCCCTATAATGACTAAGTAATCATTTCTTAAATTGCTTAAGTTCAAGCTCCATTCCATATGGATCCGGTCTACCTCTTTCCCTCTTTCGGTTACACGGTTGTACCGCTTTTGGGTTGGAGAACATCAGTTTTGGGTTAAAAAGGTGTTCACGGATGACATCCTTATCGCCAAATAGATAAGAGGCGTGGCATAGTGCGGTCGTTGATTGCATGAAGGGCGTTAGTGACCACTTATCCGTAAACACAAGTTCTGTTGGGAATTCCTAGTACTCTAGCAAATAAATTAAGGTGATGGTGTAGTCATTTTGGTTGATTCTAAAGCTAGTCATCTTCATCACTAAAACCTACACTAGCATAGAATTCTACAAACTAGGACAAATTGGTTCATCAATGTTGAAGACAATCGAATTGAATGGCGGCTAGTCACTTAAGATTAGTATGCTCAAGGAAGGATGGGTGAATGGTTCTACCCCTCATGGAAATACCTTGATTCTAGACCCCTAAATATTTCTACTTGTTCCTTGGTAAGCCCTTTGGTTTTGTGGTGTTTGGGAATGTAGTTAAGGGTGTCTTTGTGATCATAGAATCTTGCGGCTACCATGGTTATTCCTAAGGACAAGAATTAATATGTTAAAAAAATTAAGATAAATTTCAACGCTTTTGATTCTAGTGTGTGCCTATATGAAAACAATTTTGAGTTGCGGTTATCTCGACTCATTTTATGCACAAAATGGTTTTAGTGGGGTGTTTGGCAAATATCATGAGATAACCCAAAGCTGGCGCGGCCTAATTCAATGTGGCTACATTTGAATATATCCGTGAGTGCATATTAGTTATGCAATACCTTTAGTATTCAAGAGCATGCAAGTGATGAAAATTCTAACGTTGCTATTTGTATTAGCAATGAAAAATGTTTTCCTACAAGTGAGAAGCTTTTCAAAAATTTTGACATGGGGTGTTTGGTTGTTTGAATAAGGCCTCTATAATTAGTGGGAAACAGCATTTGTTTAGCTTGAGTGTAGCACCTAATTCTTGACTTTGCAATTTGCCATTTTCATATTTGGTATATCCGCCTTTTCGTCCAAATAAAGTTTTGTGCCATAAATACAGCAATTTGCCTTCGAGAGACCTAAAAAGTGAAATGTAGTTAGGACTTACAATGATATTATCTTCAGTGATTAAGTGTAACGGATACAAAAGTGATCAAATAAGGGCTTAAACGACTCCTCAAAAAGGTACATTTTAAAACCTTATCAGTTGTGCTTTGTAAGTGGGTTCTAGAGGGTGGGATTGAGTTTTGTACATGATTTTCTTTGCTTTTGGAAGTCAAGTTTCTGGGTTCTTGTACAAAAACCTTTGTTCGAATGGTCTCATATCCTTTCTTCTGGTCGTCACTCTGATTTGGTGGATTTTGGTGGATGTTAGGGTTGCTGTATTGAACCCTTGTTCTTGTTTACTTCATTTCAGATCTGCATATACTATCCCTATGCATACCAGATCTTGGATCGTTGTAGTGTGCATGTATTGGTCGTTTTGGCGGCTGATGGGTTATTAGGGTTTTCTACACCCTATTTTGTTTAAGTAAAAAGGTTAATTCACCCCAGTAAAATTCAATTACACCAAAAAATATTGAAGTACAAATGACATGGGTGACTCCAATGCCCTCAGCCCGATATAGGCGACAAACAAATGCACAACAAGTGTAACTTACATGTAACCACTATATAAGAATGACATGCCATTCTTATAACTTACAACTACAACGGCTATACAAAGGGATATAAAAATATGAATTAAACGCTTAGACATAGTCAATATAGTACTTCCAATCAACTTCCACGCGATCCAAAAAACTCGTAGAACCATGGGGCAAGTTTGCCAACCGCATAGAAGCTTGAAACACACGAAGAAGCCCTAACCAAGGCAAGGATCATCTTCAACCTATAATGTGTCAGTAGTAAAGGAACCACGAACACAACATCCAATGATGCATCAAGAACAGTGACCCAGCCCCTAAAACCGAGGGCCAACGTCTCAAAATACATCAAGATCAACCTCGATAAATGGAAAATAACGATCCAAATCCAGTAAAATCCAGCAAGGGTTATACGTCTTCATGAACAACAAATACGGAAGAACATGGAGTGTAACATCCGAAGGACACAAGACAACTCCAAAAGAACATGATCAATTGCAGCGAAATAACAAATGAAATGCCCAATAACTCGCAATTCAGATCGAGTAAATAAAAAATAGGGTGATACCAACCCTAACATCCAATCAGCCGCCTCAAAGCAGCCATCACATAACCCTTAACGTTCCAAATCTGTACTAAGAGTAGAATTTAGAGTGCTACAAATTGGAACATAAATAGGACGAAACATAGGGCTAAACCAGCCAACCCTAACATACCATCACCATAAATCATGATCATGATAGAACAGGCAACCAACCATCATCAATAACGCATTGCTGCACGGACCATCATGAACATAAATAGGGTATTGCGCACCCTAATATCCCGTCAGCCATCACAGACGACCAACACATTCAGAAACCCACGATCCAATCTGCTGTAATATCATAATGTAGACAAAAGAATCGGATCATAGTAACTGAACAATAGGGTTCATAACACAACCCTAACGTACAAACAAACCAATATACCTATTTACTCTTGTTATGGATTATGGATTATGGATTATGGAGTATGGTTCATTGGATTATGGAGTGTGTTACTACTACATCTTTCTCGATTAGTGTGAATGGGATTCCTCACGGGTATTTTAAGGGTAAGAGGGGTTTGAGACAAGGGGATCCTTTGTTTCCATACATGTTTACTCTTGTTATGGAGATTCTCACGCTCATGATTAATCGTCGGGTTCGGGACTCTAACTTCTTTACTTTTCATCACAATTGCTCCCGATTAAATATTGTTAACCTTTGTTTTGATGATGATCTGTTTTTGTTTGCTCATGGTGATGCTAACTCGGCCGGTGTTATTATGGATGCTTTGAATGAGTTTAAAATTGCTTCTAGTCTTACTCCAAGTTTACCGAAAAGTACGGCCTACTTTTGTAATGTTCTTAACCATGTTAAGCTTGCTATCCTTCAGATTCTTCCGTTTGAGGAAGGTGTTTTTCCGGTTAAGTATCTTGGAGTGCCTTTGGTCACTACTAGGCTATTTTTTAGAGATTGTAAAGAGTTGGTTGAAAGATTTTCGTCTCGGATTAACGACTGGAGGAATAAATCATTATCGTTTGCTGGTCGTTTACAACTTATTCATTTGGTTCTTTCTTCTATGCATATCTACTGGGCTTTGGTTTTTATTCTTCCGTCTCATATTGTGCATGATCTGGAACAGCTTATGAGAGGTTTTTTATGGTGTTACGGTAATTCTGGTAGAGTTTAGTCTAAATTTTCTTGGGAAGTTGTTTGTTTGCCTAGGCATGAAGGAGGGTTTGGTATTCGAAGGCTGGAGTCGTTTAATAATGCCCTGATTGTGTCCCATATTTGGTGGATTCTAGCTTGCAAGGATTCTCTTTGGGTTAAATGGATTCATTCATATAGGTTGAGAGATTGGAGTTTCTAGGATGTTCTGTGCCGTGGAAATCTGACTTGGAGTTGGCGTAAAATTCTTCAGCATAGGCCTCTTGTTCGTCAGTTTTTTTGGTATAAGCTTGGAAATGGTTGGGCAGCGTCTGCTTGGTTTGATTCATGGTGTATGGATGGGCCTCTATCTCTTGTTGTTTCCTCTCGTGATATGTATAGTGCTGGTTTTTCCCTTACCTCGTTGGTGTGTGATATTATTTCGGGGAATGAGTGGGCGTGGCCTGTTGGATGGGGAGCTCGCTACCTAGTTACTAACTCCATGACGGTTCCTAATTTGGTTGATAATAGTGAGGATCAGCTTGTTTGGCGTACTCGAGATGGGCTTCTTAAGCCTTTTTCGGTCTCTCTTGCGTGGGAGAGCATTTGTCCTCATGGTCCTGTTGTTGATCGGTATCATCTGGTTTGGTTTTCTCACCGTATCCCAAGACATGCTTTTCATCTTTGGTTGGTCATGAAAAGAAGATTATTGACTCAAGACATGTTAAGGCCCCATAATATCCATATTGAGTCTAAAAGTGATATGATGGTTTGCCCTCTCTGTAGGGCGCAACCTGATTCTCATGATCACCTTTTCTTTGATTGTGTGTTTTCTTACCAGGTTTGGAATTCGTTGAAGGCTTTTACAGGGTTTCATGACACGCCTTCTTCTCTTGAGGCTGTTGTTGACTTCCTTATTCATACTGCTAAGTCGAGATCTGTCAGAAGTATTCTTTCGAAGCTTTTATTTGCGGCTTCTACTTATTTCATTTGGCAAGAGTGGAACAACATAATTTTTAAAAAGCAAAGACGATCTGAAGAAGTTGAATGTTCAACTTTAATTGCAAGTTTGGCAGGTGCCGCTTTCTCTCATGCATTCCTAATATGGCGAGCTCTATGTATGAATATTTTATTCATTGCCGATTGTTTGAGATGGATTTCATTTCTTTGGAAGACGTTATTAGTGGTTGTGTGTGTTCGTGGGAGATCCACTTGAGAGCTGTACCCTTTTTCCCTACTCCAAGGTTTTCCAACTGGGTTTTTACTTGGAAAGGGTTTTTAAGGAGGCAGTCTCATTTGGTTCATCAATCTCCTTCGAAAAGGTGGGCGGATAGCTATAGTGATTCTTGCGTTGTTAGATGGTTGTTCCCTATCGGGATGTTAGTCATTGTATGTTTTTATAATTATAACCCTTAGTGGCCTGTCACAAGCGCTTTAGTGGGTTGTTTCAAGCTTAGCTTGAGGTTAATGTGGTACCTCTGCCACATTCCATTGTACTTATTTGGTTGATTGTTAATATATTTTGCCAGGGTGAATCCCTTTTACCCAAAACAAACCAATATACCAGATCCACCAAAACAGAATGAAGGCAAGAAAAACAGATCTGGGAACACTCGATTTTAGGGTTTTTGAATAAGATCCCTAAAAAGAACTTACTTACACTCTCCAAACCCATGTTCGATATTAAGAAACTGCAACAAAACTACCCCTAACCGGGTTAACAAGCATATCCACGTACAGATCCAACATCACGAAACATATAATATAGAAAGAACCCTAAAAATAGGGAATCGTTATTCCATGATAGCCGCCAGAAACACGAGAAGATCGTAAAAAGATGATAGATCCAAAGATCTCTTGATAAAACATACTAACATACCCCGAATCAATGATAAATGATTAAAAATAATCGTATACAATGAATAGATCAGTTTAGGGTTTCAAATGAGAAGGACGATTTCCATAGAATAAATAATATATATAAACACACGTCTCACCCCAGAAAACACTAGCCATCACCCCTATTGCATATTATTTAAGAAGAATAATAGAGAGGCGGTTTAGATGGTAGGTTTTGATCGGAATGAGGGGGAGGGTGGCTGGAAATCACCCCCTAGGGAAGAGAGAATTAGGGTTTTAATTGCTTTCAAATTTCTACACCTTATTTTTTGTTCACTACTGGTCCGTGCTACAATTGTGCTTAATTCCTATGTTATTATTACTGTGGTTCATGACATATGTAGTTGGGTGGACGTTGTTCTTGTATGCGTCCATGGCTTGTCGACTAGGGTATTCCTAGTCCTTTTGTGATTTCGATCTACTGATTGAACATATATCATACTTTGAGGTCCTCGTGGATTGGTGATATGTTTGATCTAATCAGTGTTTTGTTATATGGTTATTTGTGCTATAAACTTTTATTGAAGTTGGTTTAGATCGTGCTATGTTGGGGCTGTTTTGCTTCCTTATTGGATCATTGCTCCCCACCTTTTGCAAGTATGGTACACTTGGTTTTCTTGGGTACCATGTATGGATATGTGGTAAGTCGTTTGAAGCTTGACACGGGTTCGGGAAGCTTTTCAGTTTTAATACTGATCTGATTGTAGTGGTCATATAGAGCGTTCCTTACTGTTATGCGCGAAGCTTCTTCGTATATGTTTATTCATTCATGCCGATATTGTGGGGCTTAATCATGTAACTTATGGAGATGACATGGATGATAAAATGGTTTGCTATTATGGTTATGGAAGTCTCACTTTTTACATGAGTTGGGCATACATATGTTTGTTCATTTATATAGCCAATGTAGCTTTTTGGTTTCTTTTATAAGTTATAAGAATGGCATGTCATTCTTATATAGTGGTTACATGTAAGTTGCACATGTTGTACATTTTTTCGTCACCCTGATCGGGCTTTGGGCATGGATTCACCCATGTCATTTGTACTTCAACGTTTTTTTGGTGTAATAGAATTTTACCGGGGTTAATTAACCCTTTTACCCAAAAAAGCATCTACTTGCATGGGCATGGCTGGTAAATCAGGTTTGTGTGCCTCTAATCTTGGTGAACTTCATGAGGTTACTGTTTCGGGTGCTAAAGTTGTGATTCCAATAACCGTAGTTGATGATATGTGTCTTAAATTTGCTAATACATTATACGGTTATTTCATTGGTCATCGCATTGCGTTTCCTATTTTGGAATATTATTTCAAGCATGCTTGGTCTAAATTTGGCTTTGAACACGTTATGTTGCGTAATGGTTTCTTCCTTTTCAAATTTTCATCATTGGAAGGCCTGACTAAGGTTCTTGATGGAGGTCCTTGGTTTATTAAATCGATGCCTATATTCTTCCATGCTTGGGTGCCGAATACTAGGTTGGAAAGGGAGAAAATTACAAAGGTACCGGTATGGGTGCCTATCCATAATGTACCGCTGTTGTATATTCTAAAGTTGGTATAAGTTTGATTGAAAAAAAGTTGGGGCAGATTATACGATTTGATGCGGGTACTAGTGCTATGTATAATAATCCTTGGGGTCGTTATTCATATGCACGGGTTCTTATTGAGTTATCTGTTGATGTGGATGTTTTGGAATTGATTGATGTGGCTATTCCCTTGCCAGGTAAGGGACACTATATGGAAGTTCTTGAAGTCGAGTATGAATGGTGGCCATCTTGGTGCTCTAAGTGTGTTATTTTCAATCATGATGATGATTCTTGTCCCTTTAGACGGAAGCTGGTTACCAGGGTTTCAGATTCGACTAATAAAGAGAATGGGGATAACCGTAATGTTCATTCTAACCAGGCTGGTAAAATGGTTGACAAAAATAATAAATGGTCTCGGTTTTTTAAACAGAAGGCCAAACTCTCGTATCAACCTGTTTATAAACTGGCTACCAAGAAGAAGAATATTATTTCTAATCGTGATTTGGGGCTAATCTTAATAATCAGCCTACAAATAATAGTTCTAATCCAGTTGGTACATCTAATGATGCGATAGTGAGTGATTCTGGTCCGAAACGGGGTGTAGAAAGGGTACAGACTCAACATGAGCAGCCGAAACAGGTTGTCACTACTTCTGTTATGGGAGGTGTGGAAACCATTGGTGAAGGTTGTAATACTAATGTACCATCGACTAGTACGATTAACAGTTTGTGGGAGTAGTCTCATGTTGCTTCTACAACAAGTAAGGATCTGTCATCTGTGGATACGTCACTCAAATTTTATGATTCTTATGTGAAGGACAAGGCGTCTTGTTCTTATCCTGTCCTAAGTGAAGTGGTTTCGAGTTCTATTATAGATAGGGATCCTGTGGTGGAAAGGGTTACTGAATGTGATGATAAAGTTTATGAGAACTGCGATGATATCGAGATGTATTCATCCAGATCCAACATTTACAGTGGTTCTTCAAGAGACTTCAAGGTGCAAGGACGTAAGAAGAAATAGTTTTTTGATATGTCATTTATTTTTCTTTTGTGTTTCTTGTTGGTTGGTAGCTTTGTTTAGCTAGATTATGGTTGTTAGTTGCACATGTAACGCATGTAAGTTATAAGAATGGCCTGTCATTCTTATATAGTGGTTGATGGTGTGTATCCTAAGGGACTGAGATAAAGGAATTCACCTTCATCCTTTATCCTTTATCCTAAGACCGAAATCATCATCATCATAATCGTTGCGGTCACCTGTATCCGCTTTCCAATTCTCATAAAGACTTTGCTCCTTACCACCACTTCTAGAATACAACGTCCCAACGTGGTCATCAAACACTTCATCGTCATCACTGTCAGAAACTTCCACATTACCACTTTAGAGAATGGGTTACCCACCTTTGGATACGTTGAATATGGAGAAGAAGAAGTACTAGGCTTGGACGCCTTGACATGCACCTTCTCTGACAAACCACTCACAAGCTGATCTTATGATCCTTTCTCCTTCGGCTGAACCCCATCCATACCTTCCTCCACCAAAGAGGCCAAAACATTAAATGAATTAGAAGCCTCCGAATTCTTACTAGTAGATTGGACCTTAGGATCAATTTGTTTCGATCTCCAAAAAATTGGTTTAGGCTTATTAAGCCTAATACCTCCAATAGGACGAGATTGAGACGAAGCTGCCACATTCTTCCCTTTGTACTTACGATTCCTAACCTCTGTAAATCCCTCATCATGATCATCCACCGGACTAGATTCCTTAGCTGCCACATGAATGTTATTGCGAACAGTCTCCTTAACACGATTTGGGCTATCAAAAAGAGTATGCCCAAAAGATTTGCAATCACCATAATGTGGAGGCTTCCATTCATATTCAACATCAATTATCTTTGTCGTAAAACCGTTGCCATCTTCATTCGGAATAGCCATAGTAACAGTGCTCTTTAATTCAAAATTTGCGCTTAGTTAAACTAAGGCGCGAGCAAAACAGATACGGCCCCATGACTCAACACACATAGAACTAGTAAAGGCATCCAACATAAGAGGTTTCCCTATTTGGGTAGCAATCAAGCTCAAACCATCTTCTGAATAAGCAACCAATGGAACTTTATGCAATTTAATCCAAACCGGTACCTTGGTTACCTCATTCCAATTCAGGAGTAAAGTAGGAGTCCATTTGTTGAGAATAATAGGCGATTTAAGAATAATCCACGGACCTCGCTCCAAAACACGATCTACACCCTCCTTGGTAGCAAACTTAAAAAGGTATACACCATCACCGTTTTTCATAACCTTTTGCAAACCGTATTTTCCCCACGTATTTTTAACATAACTTTGAACATTCGGGAAAGCAATCGTCTTACCAAGGAAGTAACCAACCAATGTATTCTTTTTTTTGGGTAAAGGGTTTTACCCCGGTAAATATATAACCAAAAAATAATGTTAAGTACAAATGGAATGTGGTTGAAACACCACATTAACCTCAAGCGAAAGCTTGAAAGACTAGTGTTTATGACATACCATAAACACAAAGGACCTAGCTATATTACATCAACTAACTAGGCATAAACAAGTAAAAGAACTTGTAGCAAGCGAGCATCCCGCATCCAGCCAATCCACAAAGGGAGCAAGTTAACCCAGGAAGTCTGCCTCCTTAAAAACCCTTTTCCAAGAAAAACCGGAGGGAAAAACCTTGGAGAAGGGAAAAAGAGTACAACCCTTACCCGGCACTCCCTTCGTGAGAAATACAAATACTTGGAATCTTCCATTTATCAAGGATCAAACGAGATCGCGAGGTTAGCTTCTTGAACTTGAAGGTAACCAGCTTCAACCGAATTGTATAGACAATGATGCTAACCACTTCCGCAACAGTAGACTTCTTACGCTTGAAAATCCTAGCATTGCGCTCCATCCAGATAAAGTATGTAGTAGCCGCAAGCAGTAACCGAGAAATGATGCTACCAACCGACCGCCCCTTAGATATAGGAATAAGAACAGTAACAATACTCTCCAACGAAGGCGGGACCGCATCCATGGCAGATAAAACCCGGACCTGAAACCAAACCTGCATAAGAAAACTGGCACTCAAAAAATAAGTGAGAATGAGAATCCGGAACCAAGTCACAAAGCGGGCATCTAAGCGAGTCCAAGTCAACATTAGGACGAACATCCCATTGTCGCATCCTATCTTGAGTCTTCAGCTTCTGCTTGATAGCGAGCCACAAGTGTATTGCATGCCTCGGGATACAATGAGAGAACCAAGGAACATTACACCAGTCAACCACATTAGCCCTAAGACGCATAGAATCCCATGCACCCGAAACTGAAAAACCACTAAAACTACCATCCAACTTGCGCCATAATAATCCATCGACAGTATCATTAAGATTAGGGACCGAAATTGCAGCTAATAATGGAAAACGAGATAACCAGTCCACCGGCCATCGCCAAACACCATTAGCAATCATATCACAAACCGAATCAGATAAATTAAAACCTGCCCGGGCAATATCTCTAGCAGTAAGCAAATCACGAATTGGGCTTAACGCACACCACCTATCAAACCAAACCGATGTGTCCTTTCCATTATTGATCTTATGCCATATAAATGAACGAATGTTTGGTCGAATCGCAAGAAGCTTGCGCCATCCCCAGCTAACATCCCCCAAACATGGAACATCCCAAAAGCTTCTCCCACGAAGTTTATAAGAATGAATCCATTGAACCCATAACGACTCTTTATGTGTCAAAATACTCCAAATGTGTGTAGTCATGAGGGCAATGTTAAAATCCTCCAAACGTCGAATACCAAGACCACCTTCTTTCTTTGGCTTACAAACAGATTCCCATGCAACCTTAGCCTTTCCCCTTTTCATTTCTCCTTGACACCAAAGGAAACCCCTCATAAGCTGCTCTAACTCATGGATAATACGAGTAGGAAGGATAAAGACCGATGCCCAATATAAATGCATCGAAGATAAAACAGACCTCACCAACTGAAGCCTACCCGCAAGAGATAAGAATTTATTACGCCAATCATTCACACGACCTTCCAATTTTTCAACAAGCACCTTACAATCCCTATAAAGAAGTCTTGATGAAATAAGGGGGACCCCAAGGTACTTGACAGGGAGAGAACCCTCTGCAAACGGCATAGACTGGAGAATAGCAGCTTTAATAGTATTAGGAACATTACAAAAGAAAGCTGTACTTTTAGGGATACTTGGGACAAGACCCGAAAAGTTCTTGAAATCCTCCAAAGCCTGCATAATGACATTAACAGACTCCTGATGGCCTCTGGCGAACAAGAAGAGATCATCTGCAAAACAAAGGTTAATAATTCTCTGTTGTTCACATAAATGATGAAACGAAAATCTACATTGAAACCTTTTTAATATAAGAGTTAGCACTTCCATAACCAGCGTAAACAAGTATGGAGATAACGGGTCACCTTGTCTAAGGCCCCGCTTACCTTTAAACCAGCCATGAAGATCACCATTAACACATATGGAGTAAGACGTAGATGAGATACATACCATGATCCAATCAACCATTTTGGAGTGAAACCCAAACCCAATCAGAATAGCCCTAAGAAAAGTCCAATCAACCGTATCATATGCCTTCTGAATATCAACCTTAAACGCACATCTAGGAGGACCTCTCCCTCTATGATAATTCCGCATAAGTTCTTGGGTAAGTAATATATTATCAGATATACGACGACCAGGAACGAATGCAGATTGATTAATACTAACCAACTGACCAAGGCCCTCTTTAATACGATTAGCAAGGATTTTGCTAATGCATTTATATATGACATTACAGCAAGAGATAGGCCTATAATCATTAATCTTAGACGGGGTAGACACTTTAGGAATCAAAGAAATAATGGTATGATTAATCTCCTTGAGAAGCTTACCATTACTAAAAAAGTCACGAACAGCAGCCCTTACCTCAGCACCCACAATATCCCATGCTTTCTTAAAGAAAGCAGCCGTGTAACCATCGGGACCAGGAGCTTTATCATCCCCCATAGAGAATATGGCATCCTTTATCTCTGCATCCGTAACATGACGGACCATCGAGCCAGCCAATTGATGAGAAAGAACATTAGAGAATATACCATAATCATCAAAAAGATCACAGTTTCCTTCCATACCAAGAAACTGTTCGTAGTGAGCAACAAAAGCACCTGCAACCTGATTACCCTCGTACAATACATTGTTTGCATCTCTAACCACTTCAATTCTATTACGGGCACATTTAGTTTTAACAATATTGTGAAAATAGGCCGTATTAGAATCACCTGCATGAAGCCATTGAACTTTAGATTTCTGCTTTAAAAACCGTTCTTCATCTAACGTAGCCTCCTTATATGCAAGAAGATAATGAGCATGTTCATCACGTAACTCTGAATTGGACGGATCTGTATCAATAGCCTTTTGGACCTCATCTAACTCCTTCCGAATACTAACCACCCTCTCATGCAGATTACCTTGACTATGCAAAAGCTTACGAAAAGGAGATTTCAGCCCCTTTAAGCGTTGAACCACACGATACATAGCACAACCATGAACATTAAGAGTCCATCCCGCAGTAACCGTATCACTAAACCCATCTTTATGAACCAAGAAGTTAGAGAATTTGAACGGTTTAGGTTTAGGCTTAGTTACCTGGGGAATACGCAGAACACACGGAGAATGATCCGAAATACGATACGGTTGAAATATAGCAAACGAACCTGGAAACGAGTCAGCAAATTTCAGATTGCCCATTATCCGATCAATTTTCTTCAAAGTACCAAAAGAGCCTCTTGGTTTCTGATTCCAAGTAAAATGCAGACCAGTACTATTAATATCCTCAACCTCCATTTTCTGAACACACTCTTTGAATTCACGCATAGCAATGTCAGGAGCATAACTACCACATGAATGATCCTCCAATTTAAGTGCCGCATTAAAATCTCCCAAAAAAACCCAAGGCCTAGTACGCATAAATCCAGCATGGCAAACAAGATTTGACCAAAGGGCACGCCGATGAACATAGTAATTATCTGCATAAACAAAAGAACAAAAAAATGTTTTGCTGTCCGCCCGAGTATTAACCTGAACATGCATAACCTGGTTAGTTTGAGACATAATCATAAATCAACAATATCATCATTCCAACCAAGAATAATACGGGACCCCTTATCACACAGACTACCATTTGACGTCCACTTCCACCGACGACAAACATTACGACATGTATCATAAACCACCGAAGCATCAACATGCGATTCCAAGATAGCACATACACTAAGATTATTATCATTAACCACCTGTTTAACCTCTTTTTGTTTAGGGGAATGGTTCAAACCCCTTATATTCCAAGAGGCAATACTAAACATCAGGGACATTCAGAACAGGAGTGCTTGCTCCCGATTTGTCAAACAAATTACCAGATTCATCATAAACATTTTCAACCTCATCATCATCCGCCAAACCATTATTCCCATCAACATCATCATAAGTAGCCAAAGAACCAAAAGGGTTAGAGGTAGATATATTAGGAGCCAGAATTGGATTACTCACCGTATGTGTAGCAGGAGCAGGTTGACTACCCTTAATAGACACATCAGTAGGGTCATTAGATGTAGAGTTATTAGGTGAAACAAAATTACCTATCGGATTTGGTGAAGGACCCGTGCTAGAACTAGCAACTCCTTGAGGGGGTTTGCTAGTGGAGGGAACAGCCTTGGGTCTATACTGCATATTTTTACCGACTGAAACCCCGTTAAAAACCGTACCACCTTTATTATCCTTAGCATTCCTCTTAGCTTTACCCTTTTTCCCAACTAGTTGAAACCCATCATTTTTATCCTCCACAACCGGTGTATTCACAATTGTCTTGGGACAAGAATCAACAGAGTGGCCAAAAATTAAACAAACATCACATCTAGGAGGTTTCCATTCATATTCCACCCTAATAGTTTCAGATGAGAACCCAGGTCGATCCAAGTATGGTACCCCAATAGTAATATATTCCTTAAGGGGCGCCTTAGAGTCAATTTCAATTAAACAACGGGCAAAACTACTCCTACCCCACGAGTCAGAACACATAGAGCTAGTATAAGAGTCAAGCATGATAGGCGTACCAATATTTGTTGCAATAATACTAATACCATCATCAGAAAATACCTGTAATGGGACATCATGAAGTTTAACCCAAACAGGAATACGGGTTAGATCCTCTTTCGTCAAACTAGTACTCATGTCCCATTTTTTAAGAATAACAGGACTATTCTTAATCATCCACGGACCACCTTCTAAAACAGCCTCCACGCCAACCTGGGAATCAAACTTAAAGAAAAAGAAGCCTTTTGCATTCATCATGATCCGTTTTAATCCATACTTACCCCAGTTATTACGTGCAAAATATTCAACCACAGGAAATGCAATACGCTTACCAATGAAGTATCCATACAAGGTGTTATCGAATTTAGTGCTAATATTTTGTACTACCTTAAGAGGAATGGACACGTCAACACCATTAAAAACATTATCGACTTGTATTGTACGAAAGTTAGATTTACCTTTAATGTTAGACGAGGACGCACCACTAGTAGCACCAACATAGGACTTAGTTGGAATATTAACCTCCGCTGATTGGACAGGCCTAGCTACATCCACATTAGGCAAAGGACCACCTGTTTGAAACCCATGCATACGTTCTTCATGACTACCAACACCCACGTTATTTCCAGCGGGTAAACTTGCATTGTAACCAATGTCCATACCCACGTTAGTTAGTTTAGATGCAAGATGAACCTCAAGCGAAGGATAATCATGTGAATTCAATGGCGTCATGCCACCAGCAGGACCCATATCCCAAAACGAAGTGCCATCCAGATTTTTAGCTTCATTACTTGTTGTACCAGATTCGAACATAGATGAAACAATATTATCATTAGGTTTAACATGTAATCGATCTCCACCAGAAACCGCCCCTGTACCAATAACTGGATCGCTAATACCACTCGAAACTGGACTAGGGTTAAGCAAAACCCTAGTCGCTACCCTTGGTTGAATCGGATGTTCCACGTTTCCAGCTTCAATATCCTTAAACCTTTGCATACGAGCCTTTAACGCATCCACATCCACAGTACCCTCACCAGAATTCGCCATAATGAGCAGCCAACAAAGTAATAATGAGAATAAACCCTAAACGAAGAACAAGAAAACCCTAAAACGAGAACCAGAAAAAAACCACTAAGAAAACATGAAGAAACCACGTCAATCTTCAATTCGATGGTCCTAACAAGGTTAAGACATGCGTTATAGCACAATGAAACTAACCAAATCCAGCCATGCTAAATACGAAAGATAATCAACTAGAAACAGACTTCGAAACCCTAAAAGTCGAAAACAATAAACCCAAACTTCAACACGATTGCAATAAGATGAATTAATCAGGTAACCCACGAAAGAATCACTGAATTAAAACAGATTAACACAATACAGAATCGATTTGAGGCAGCATGTGATCGAAATTTCAGGGAAAAAGTGAATCGTATGTCGCCATAGGATAAAATCGTTTTTAGGGTTTTTACCAACCAATGTATTCTCATATCGACATAGAAGTTTCTCCATAGCAGCCCGAGGAAGTACCGTATCATGGGAATCAACACGGTCCTCATTAACCAATGACCTGAAATTCACCCTCGGACGTATACGAGTAGCGTTTAGAACATTAGTTTGAGCCTCACCCACTGTAGGATCAGCCCCCGTTTATAATTTGAACCGGTTGGCACAACACCTATACCCACGTTTACAACCTAATGTGGCTATTACACAACTGATTAGTATCATTTTGCAACTCATCACACAACTGATTAGTACCAATATTATAGCTACCAGGTCCCACATTTGAGCACCCCATGTTATTAGGAAATTCAGTAACATTATGGACCAGGTTATTAACATGCGAACCCTCATTATTATACTTATCCGTCTGCATGGTTGGGACATTAATGTTTACCTCCAATACATCTTCCACGACCTGAAGTGGTGTAGTATTCACAACCCCATCATCCTTCCCACAACCAACTCCATGGATCTGATCATTACTGTTCACAGGAGGCAAATTATCAGCAAACTGAACCTTCCGATATGGTTTCAATGGTTTTCCATCCCTCCCCATGATCTTCCCATTAACATTTTTAATCTTTGCAGTAAGACCACTTAACAATGAACCCCTCTAAACCCATAAATGAATCAATAAAAACAGCAATCCCACAGTTAGTAGCCAAAAAATAAAAATGAGAGAAACCCTAAAAATTAGGGTTCCACAAACGTGCAGCCCCCACTCCCTAACCCACCTTCCATCATAGCAAATAGTAATCGATTATAGAATATGAATAAGAGCACACAAGAAGAATAACAAACCCTAAAGAAATACAAATCACAACCCTAAACCACAATAAGAACGACAACCTGATAGAGATTCGTTAAAGCAACATAACCAATGATTAATCAGCAATAACAAGGATGCTATAAGGTTTAGTGATCATATTATAGCAGGATTAAACGACCAGATTTGCAAGGAGTAGGGGTTCGTCATTTTTCACAAAGTCTAGAGAGAGTTTCTAGGGTTTTTATTATTTGGAAGTTCTTGATGTTGAGAAAAAAAAATGCTAACACTTTGTTGGATTATGATATTATGCATCAGAGTTGAGGAAGCATTGTTGTAGGTCTTTAGATTATCATGATTTCTTTAATCATACCATTATATCCTTGGTCCCTAAAGTGTACCCCTTCTAAGATTAATGATTATAGGCTTATTTCTTGTTGCAATGTCCTTTATAAATGCATTAGCAAAATTATTGCTAACCGTATTAAAGAGGGCCTTGGTGAGTTGGTTAGTATTAATCAATCAGCATTTGTTCCTGGACATTGTATCTCTGATAATATATTACTTACCCAAGAGCTTATGCGGAATTATCATAGAGGGAGATGTCCGCCTAGGTGTGCGTTTAAAGTTGATATCTAGAAGGCCTATGATACGGTTGACTGGGATTTCTTAAAGCTATTCGGATTGGGTTTGGTTTTTATCCCAAAATGGTCAACTGGATCATGGTGTGTGTCTCATCTACATCGTATTCAATATGTGTTAATGGGGATCTTCATGGCTGGTTTAAAGGTAAGCGAGGTCTTAGGCAAGGTGACCCGTTATCTCCCTACTTGTTTACGTTGGGAATGGAGGTTCTAACTCTTATTTTGTAGAAAAAGGTTTCTAATGCAGTAGAATTTCAGTTTCATCATTTGTGTGAACGACAGAGAATTATTAACCTTTTTTGTGTAAAAGGGATTTTTCACGCTGGTAAAATGCATTATACCAAAAACATTGAAGTACAAAGGATGAGGGTGACTTCCCTCATCTCAGTCCCTTAGGATACTTACATACTCTTATATAAGAATGACAAATCATTCCTATAACATTACCTAACAAACCTACCAATAACCACAATATAAGAGTGACAAACCACTCTTATAACCAATAAATGAACATAAAAACTACCAAGACTATATGCCGTGTTTTGTACTTCTTAAAAGGGTGTGTTGTTTCCCTACTCATTCCTGCTCGGGACACCATCAAAGAGTGCCGAGAGCTTAGCTTGTCTCGGGTTATTTACTCTAGTTCGAGTATGTCTTGTATCGTGTGTGATAGGTAACATATACTTCTAAACGTTTAGCCGATATACACCAACATCAGTCCACCCTTATATTCATTGAAACATTATGTTAACTTGCTTAAAACATTTTGGATACAAAAAGCAGACATCCTTTCCAATCTAATAAACGTTGAGACAAACTAGAATGAAAAACCTTTAATTGTTTGAATATTTGACTATTTGTGTCAAACAACCAGCTACACATGTAGAATATCAGTAAGAGAGACACAGTTGAATATAAGGAAATAAAATGATACAAGTCTCATGCAACTCTTAGAAAATGAAAGAAACATCAAATAAGTCTTGCAAATGAACCAAGGTTTGTTATCAATATCATCAAAGAGTGAAACAAAATAGGCTCAACAACCAAGAAGTAAACTAGTGTGAGTTTGTTTAGTGATCGGGCCACAGCCCAATGACTAAGAAAGGTGTGCTTGTCCACAAACTGAGCCCAAGCCCAATTTGTGTTTATAAGCATGTTGCCTAAATCCAGACTGAGACCCCTCTTGTTTCTACTTTAGGTTGCATTGAGTCCTAAGTGCTCAAGGGAAAGTTTTGCCCTGAAATAATAATACTAGCTTAAAAATTTAACAAGTATGTAACTAAGTGGTGAAGTGAAATGTAAACATGGATTGTGATGCGAGTCGAGTCACGTCGTTTGGTTTCGTCGGCCTACTTCACGACTCATTCCTGACTCACTCATCCCACTTGTTCTCGGCAGTATTCATGACAAGTTTTATAAATGAATTCTAGTTTATAACTAGTAATAATTATATATATATATAATTATATATATATATATATATATATATATATACACACTAAATCTTCTATCAATGTAATTAGAATTTTAACAAGTTCATAACAATTAATGAATATAAAACTTATAATTTTTTTATACGCCCTATATTCATTTACTCGTTCTAAACAAAACTTTGGACATTTGAAAATTAATATAAACAACGGGTTATAAATTTTGTGACAATTAGTCCCCACATAAAGTTAAAGCATATACACGGATCATGCCGATTAGTGTATTTCTAATATAAACTCTTTTATTACAATAACTACTTAAAGTGAAATTGTTACATACTTTAATCGTCAACAAATATTTGATTATATATAAATTTATATATACTTTTAAACGACAATCCGAAGTCGTCTACTATTTAAATGTGATTATTTTTTTCCCTACATCGTCTTTCGGTTATCAACAAACCGAAGTCTTGTTCATCCTTGATATCTCTTCTATGTGTACCCCTCCAAGTATTATCATTTGGTCATCATTGAACCAAAGTCAAAATTCTTTCTTCGAGGTTCCTTCCATGTTATACCCTCATTAGCCGAAATCCACCTAAATCTTTGTAAACTGTTTTTGATGCCACACAAGCAACAACAACAACATAAACATTTAAAATTTATAAATTTAGTTAAACTTTATCGAGTCTTAAACATAAAGACTAAATTGCCGTATTAATTAGGTTGCGTGTCGAAGCCGTGCACTATCACTCCTTGATTTAATTCCCTTTAGACTTCTAATTGCCAAGGTGAGTTTCATAGCCCATTCTTTAATCTGTTTTATACTTGTTTTGGGGGAAGATACATGCTCATTTTACTTAAATGATTTAAATGGTGCATTTCCATGCATACTATACCTTTTGATTGATATGTTTTAAGATACATCATACATACATGTTTTATGGACCATACCAAAATGTTTGACCTAGAATATTACGCAGCTTAGCCTAAGACTTTAGATCCCAAATTGCCCTTTTCATTAACCGTCAATTCCTGCCGAGAAGCGCGAATGTTATAAATAGATCTATTGGGGGTGACTCCCCTGTTCGGTTGACCCCGCATGGGTCAAGGCGAAACATATAGCATGTCGGGACCGAGTGTATTGGGATAAACACTCGCCATGGGCTCCTTATGTTTATGACTTCTTTGTGCATCTGAAACCGTCGTAGCCGGTTGCATGAGCTTAGTGCTAGCGTAATAAATTTATAAAATATGGCATTATATTCTTTGTAATGTGCATATACTCTTTTTATGGTCTACAAATGAAACCCTTTTATGAAACCCTTTTATGAATTGAAATCCTAAATTTCATGACATTATGCAAGACGTAATGATCATCAAAAACCAAATTTGAAATCGTGTACTGAAATCCCTTTTTAAATAAACCTATGAACTCACCAGCGTAATCTGACCCCTTTTAGCATGTATCTTCAGGTTTTGAAGTGATAGCTTATCTTTGGAGGCGCAAGGCAAAGGCATGGCATGGTCATAGACAACTCTGATTTATGTATTGGGACCACATTTTGATAATGGGCCATTTTCCGCACTTAATCAATAATGTAAATATTGTTTTCAAGAATGAATAAAAGTTTCTTTATGAAAATCAGTTGTTCTATGCTTATGTTGTGATATCAATTTAGTAGCACCCCAATACTTGTGTGCCTCCGCTGAGCCATTTTGGGGGTGTTACAAATACCATCATTAATTATCCCCACTCTTTGTGATTGGACACTTAAGTCACCTATCCCTTAAGACATCTAAGGAAAGTCAAACCCTCAAGATTTATAGGCATTAGA
Organism: Chrysanthemum makinoi; assembly: GCA_910596185.1. NCBI lineage: Eukaryota > Viridiplantae > Streptophyta > Magnoliopsida > Asterales > Asteraceae > Chrysanthemum > Chrysanthemum makinoi. Next base: position 162,170,356 of record OU343223.1, on the reverse strand, counting down.
CCTTACAAGAGCATAATTACTTCACCATATTTCTGTCTGACAGACGGATCCCTAGTGAGAGGATCTGTGGGATCCGTGTCTACAAAAAGCTTATAATCAGCTTTTCTTTCAAAATTTAAACCATCTTTGGTAATCTAAATACTTTTAGTTACCAGTTAATGATTCCCTAGAGCTGAACAAAACCATAGTTGACCTTGGTGCATGCCAAATTCTCTTAGTGGTCATGAATTTAATTCCTTAACTCACACTCACTCTTTATAAACCAAAACACTCTTGAGAGCTTAAGCCATCACTCTTACCACATTCCTAAAAATCAGTAGTTAGAGACTTCTATTGCATCCTCACCATCACTATGACTAAAGAATCAAGCAACAACTCTTCAACCAAAGGTTCATCCAAAAGGAATGGTCATATGATTCATGAGATATCATCCACCAAATCATCACCCGTAAGAGGTCATAATGCTAGATTCCGACCTCAACAATCCCAATCAACAATTGCCAAGAGAACCGCAAGAATTAGTATTAGACCTCTTGGGTTAGAAAAGGGTTCATCAAGCTCTAAACCAAACGCACCTAGTTCTAGTAAAACGCCTAGGCCTTCATTCCTAGAACATAGAATTTATTCCTTCACCGAACCTCTTTCTCATCCAAATCTCTATTCATTAGAGCACTCACCACTGAGAACTTCCCACTCACCAACCTTCTCGTTAAATAGGGAACCACCTACATCACCAAATTGTCCACCGTTGGAGACAAGGAACCACCAAGGACTTAATCATATAGAGGACTTTCCATTACCACCACCTTCATTCTTAGTAGAACCTCATCCTACATTGCTCAATGTACCTCCACCATCATTTGTAGAGCCTCTTCAAAACATCCAATCTCCTCCGGTTCCTAAACAAGATAATAATTGCTCTAATTGTCTAATCACCCAAGGACTTGTTCAAGAAGTACGAAATGAGTTGCATTTCATGTTTAATCATCTTCTTGAACGATTGGACCAAATCAACAAGTCTACGCATCCTTAGATTCAAGCACATTGATGCTTTTTAAGTTTTTGGTCACTTATTAGAATTAGTAGAAAATGTATCACATGGTTAAATCATTCTCTTAGTTTTTGAGATTTGCAGATCATCTCTCGCATTTTATTGAATGTATTTACATGTTTTATGCCATATTATCTTGAGTATATGTTTGATGCAAAATTACATATATCATTTCGATGGTGACATTGTTTGCTCACATCACCACTGCTGTCTTAAGCTTTCAAACAGACGGATCCCTCCATTTTGCCTAAGCGGATCCCTCCAAGGAGGGAACAATGAGATCCGTGCAACAGAAGACTTGTTTTCTACTAACTTGAGTCTTATTTGCAGGAAATTATGCATTATATATTTGTTTTTAAACCTTTGTTTTGTAGATTTTCAATATACACATGAAGACTTTGACACCCTAAGCTAGGAGGAGTTTCGTGTCAAAGCGATACATTGCAAAATCACTAGCAATATATTTTAGGATTACGTTACATGACGTCCCTTTGCAAAGTTGCAATCATCAAGGGGAACCATATTCGTCACAAAGATGAAACCATTTGCAAACATAGTTGCAATACATTAGTTTAGTATTTCTTCTTACTTGACGCCCTCACAAAGGGATGGACTCGTCAAGGGGGAACTAAGACGAGAATTCTTCCCGTCACTTGCTCTCTGTATTTTTTTTTTCTTATTACATGTTTTTCTTAAAACAATGTCTTAGTTTCTTTTCGACACTCTTTTTGTTTCGACAAAAAAGGAGGAGAAGAGAGTAAAAACTCCAATTCAAACTTTTACGAATTTTAGTTTTTCCTTAAAATAATTTTATGTTTTGTCATCAACAAAAAGGGGGAGATTGTTAATATAAATAAGCCGTAAAAACGTTTATTTATATTTTACGATCTTCTAATGTTTTGTCGATAACAAACGTAAAATCATTTTAACGAAACAAATAAAATACGTAAATGGTTTGAGCCAATAGTTTACTAACACACTTACGTTTTCACATAAAATACTAAACAAGTAAAAGTGAGTTTATGATGTTGTAATACATATGTACAACAACTAGTGTTCACATATTGGGTAGATATATACATAACTAGTATGTATTATAATGGGTAATATAAATGGGTAGAAGTTTAAGTATTTGACCCATTGACTAAATACATTGAATGTAGTTGGGTATAACCCAAAGTCGATGACCCATACCCATGGAGCATAACCCATAACCCATTGCATGACATCATGCATAAGTCATAAATGGGTATTATCCATGACCCATGGTTTTAACCCATGACACACGGACTAGATGCATTGTATCTTGTAGATTTATTGTATCTACTTGGATACCCATGGTCCAAAGTCTAGGACCCATGACCCATGACCCAAAAACCCATGGGCAAAGAGGAGCGTCCCACAGATCCTTAGGAATACACTGGATGGATCCCTCAAGTGAGGGATCCGTGGGATCTGTGGAACAGTAGCAGTTTTTCCTCTATAAATAGTTAGCCATTTCTTCATTGTAACTCACCCCTCTCACATATATTTTCTCTTTGAGTTTTAAACTCTCTAACCACATATCCAAGTGATCTTTGTATGTAGTTTTGTGTTTGTGTGATTCTCTAGGTTCCTCTTAAAGGCGAGATCACCACTTCTTGAAGTCAAGCAAGCTCAAGTCCATGAGTTGCCATGCTTCGTCATCATCAAGAGTACTGAGGTTCTCTTGATTGATAGTTCTTTCTTCTTCCATAGAGGTGTTGTGTCAAAGGCATTAGTGAAGGATGCCGAAAGAGTTAAGACGAAAGCATTAGTGAAAGGTGCTTAAACGTCCGTGTCAAAGACATTAGTGAATGATGCCAAAGAAGTCAAGACGAAGGCATTAATGAAAGGTGCCAAACGTCCGTGTCAAGGGCATTAGTGAAGGGTGCCTAGAAGTCAAGTCAAGTGGCATTAGTGAAAGATACCAAGGGTGTATAATCGATGAGGTGCATCGATATACAAATAGAGTTAGGTTGTATCCAAGGATATTGATATCCTTGATGACGTTGTTATAAGGAGTTGGTCTCCTTTGGGTTAGGTGTTTTGTCGTGTTGTGTAGTAGTTCCTCCATTGTAATGGAACTCGGTATCTAGCCTAGTACCGGATAAAGGGTAGGCGACGTTGTGATAGGTATCGTTCTACCTTGTGCAAGAACCCGGTGTCTAGCCTAGTATCGGAAAAAGAGTAGGCGACGTTGTGAAGGCTTCTCCGCCATAAGGAGTTGGTGTCGTGTATTGTTTGTGAACTCTCGAGTAGGTGAATCGAGGAGTGGAGTAGGGAAAGGAAGGTGTCCTTGTAGCCGAACCACTATAAACACTCGTGTCGTAGTTATGTGTTTCTTACTCTTTATCTTTCCATTACACATTTACATATCTATCTACCAATGTCCAACATACACATTTAAATAGATTGACATAAATCGATCTAAATATTTTAAAACGAAGTTTTAATCGGTAAAACTATTCAACACCCCCTTCTAATTTTCCACACTTGGGATTCTCTTCGCCTAAGGGCTGATTTGGTGGAGTGGTATCATGTTCCTTGGTTTTCTCATTATATTCCACGGCATGCTATACATTTGTGGCTTGTTATAAAGCAGAAGTTGAATACTCAGGATAGGATGCGGCAATGGGATGTTGGTCCTAATGTTGATTTGGACTTGCTTAGATGCCCGCTATGTTACTTGGTTCCAGACTCTCACTCTCACTTGCAGGTTTGGTTGCAGGTTCAGGTTCTATCTGGAATGGATGCTGTCCCACCTTCTTTGGATAATGCTCTCACATTCCTTATTCCTTTATCAAAGGGGCGTTCGGTTATTAGTATCATATCTCGGTTACTACTCGCTGCTACTACGTATTCCATTTGGATGGAACGCAATTGAAGACTTTTCAAGCATAAGAAGTCTATCATAGCTAAAGTGGTCCAAATTATTGTCTCTGCCATTCGGTTGAAGCTGGTCACCTTCAATTTCAAGAAGATAACCCCGCGGGCTCGTCTAATACTTGATAAATGGAAGATTCCAAGTTTTTGTATTACACACGAGGGGAGTGCCAGGTAAGGGTTGTACCCTTTTTCCCTACTCCAAGGTTTTTCCCTTTGGGTTTTTCTTGGAAAAGGTTTTTAAGGAGGCAGACTTCCTGGGTTGACTTGCTCCCTTCGTGTTTTGGGTGGACGCGGGATGCTCGCTTGTTACAGGATTTTTCTTGTTTTAGGCCTAGTTAGGTGATGTAATATAGCTAGGTTCATTGTGTTTATAGCCTGTCATAAACACTAGTTTATCAAGATTTTAGCTTGAGGTTAATGTGGTACTTCTACCACATTCCATTTGTACTTAACATTATTTTTGGTTATATATTTACTGGGGTAAAACTCCAAAATAAGTGTGAGGTGTGAGCATGTGGTTATGAATTGACTTCTCAATTTCCATCAGCTGCAACCGTTAGATGTTCGTGCAAACAACAGTTAGCAATAAAACACACGAAAGTGTCTTTGTTCACTTTCGTTGAGTAGAGTTGCAAGAACCACGGTTCCCCGTTGATCAGTATAAATACTGGCTGTGATCAGGTAGAATTCCTAAGAAACTCCTTGACAGGGTTCCGCAGCTTGTACTAGCCGTTCTCAAACCGGAGAGTCTTAAAGTAGACAACACGGAGTGAGTGAACCAGCGAATTGAGATTCACTGATTGATGAGAAATTGATTTGAAAAACAATCGCATATTGTTGAAGAGAGATATTTTGCAATACAACGAAATTTTTATGAGAAAAATCAAGTTTCAATCATAAATACTTTTTTTTGAGAATTTTTTACGTAGTTGATGTGCTAGAAAAATATTTATTGAGCACATCAAAAGGTTTTTCCAAAAGTATACGTCAATCCATTCGTGGAACAAGGTTGATTCAATAGTGAATCTCCCCATCATTTCTTTCTAGTTGTCACAAATTTGATCCATGAAAGATCTCACATGTCACTCACCAAGAGCTTCTTTGATGTTGGCTCTAGAAGGATTTCCATCTTCATTGTGAATGCTTTACATATCACTTGGATGTTCTGGCAATACCACAAGGATAATGCGTAGAACTCTTAATGATATTTTCTTACTTTTCACAGTGTATGAAACAGTAAGTCTTCATGAACATGTGTCCTAATGAGATTTATTGATGATC
>OU343223.1:162139614-162165017 GCA_910596185.1 Chrysanthemum makinoi | reverse complement strand
GGTATAGTGGTTCCTTTACAAAAAAGGAAGACCCTTGGATTCTTAGCAGTCCAACCTTCAATGATTTCTTTTTCCCTTTTTAGTTCATCTTGAAGAGCCTGATTTCTTTTGACTAGTTACGTGTTTTGAATTTGTAAAAGTGACAGCCTCAAGCTTAGCTTGTTTTAACAAAAGTAATTCATCCCTACACTTGTTCAATTCAAAACTTAACTTGTTGTACTTAGAAAAAAGATTTAATCGTTGCTCCTCTACAAACTTAAGGTCAACATTGATATAGTTCATATAAGACTGCCAATTAGAGTCATCATCCATAGAAATTAGAATATTTACCTTCTTCATTGTGATGTTGACCCATTCTTCATTCCTGGCATGATGTTTCCCAACAGCTAGCTTGTCTTCCTCTGAGAGGGCCATCAGTACACTGACATGCACCATTTCATCATCGGATGAGACCGGCTCTTCATCCCGGTCGAAGGTTTTCAAAGAACAAGGCCTTTGTTTTTACCCCCACGCATTGAACACTTTTTGTTGTTTCGAGGGTGGCCTCAAGCAATGCAAGCTTAGCTTTGACATTCCTATACTTAGCTTCAAAGTCAATGGTTTTGTTTTGATCAGATTTGTTTTGAAAGTTTTGATGAGGCTGATAGATTTTTGGTTGAAATTTGCTAAAGCCTGAGGACTGATTTGACCCTGATGGTTTATAAGAGGGTTAAATTGTTTTGAAAAACAGTCTTTTGCAAAATGACCTCTTTTGTGACACTTAAAGCATTCAATATCCTCATTTGCTTTAGCATTGGAAAAACCTTTGTTTCTTTTTATAAACCTCAGAGAGTTAGCAAGGAGTGCCCTTTCCTGAAATTCAACGTTCAGGTCATTTAGGTACTCCTCACTTGATCTCTCATCGGGCTCATCATCTGAATTTTCTTGAAAATCTTGAACCACATTGTTAGAATAAGCGGTTGATATTGGTGTTGAAGTGGTGGTGTGGACTTCTTGACCTCGAGACTTCTTTAAGTCAAGGTATCGTCTGTTGATGAGGTTTTCCTCATAGACAAATTTCTCATAAATTTCAAGAAGTTCAAGATTCTGGATATGATTAGCATTCCTAAGTCCACGAGAGAAATTGGCAAGCACTTCTCGGGGAGACTATTGACAAAACCAACATTGATTTCATGTTTGGAAAACTTAACACCATCATTAGACAATTCATTTAATAGAGTTTTGTATGCAGGGTGTAAGTTTGAGGCAGAGTTTCGAGTCCTTAGCCACGAAGGTGTTATACTCAAGTTTCAGGTCCATTATCCTGTTTTCCTTGGTATCATATGGGCCTTCATGACTGTGGACTAAGTCATCCCGGGTTTGTTTAGTTGTACTATAGCTTATGGTGGCTCCATAATATCATCGGAAGACATGATATGATGATACTTTTGAGTCTTTGGTCTGGTTGACCACTCTCCTCTCATCCACGAGTCCTCAGCAGGTTTAGGCAAACCTTTCTTAGGGATAAATGGACCTTCATTATACACTTGATATAATAAGGTTCCATCCCAATCAAATAGCAAAGCATACGCTTTCTCCATTTGTTAAATTTACCAACTTCAAGTCTAGGGGCAACAGCTGAATAAGCTCCACCCTTTTGTCGACTAGTTGGGGTACATCAATTTCAACCATAAGGATCCGATTTATAAAAGCGTTTTAGAGCGGCTTAAAAAGGTTTTATAATCATTACTCTCTGATACCACTTGTTGTTCCCTATTCACTATCGTAAAACAGTTTAAGTATTAAAAACAAGTTATAGTGAATCTATGACTGATAAGATGTAAGTAAAACACATTGATTAATTTTCAACATAATATTCTTTATTAGAAATAAATCAAACAAGATATGTTACCCAAGTACTTGCGGAATAGTACTTGGGATTGAAATGACAAAGGTTAGTAACTCCTCTCGAAGCTCGGGCTAAGTGCGAGCACAACTACAAGTACCCACTGAGCTATCTCAGAGATTAAGTTGTATTTGGAGGAGTGAAAGATGGCTTGCGTGTATGTGTGTTTTTACAATTCACAAGCTTAAATCTTTCACTCCATCTCTTATGCTATTTATACAAGTATGAGTTTTACCTCTATCCTAAGTGACAAGCCGACAATTTCTGAAGACAAAATATGATGTATTTTGTCTCTGTTTACAAAGACTATTTTAGGTAAGACACAAGACTGATTTCCAAAGGTCGATGATGACACTTGAGCGTCGTTTGCCATTCAGGGAAAGTTGACTTCGGTTGATAAGGACTTCGTCTTATCTGATTCAAACTTATCCCGCCTTATCCCGCTCATTCTTCAGTCTTCATATCCTTTAGTCTTCTACTCGGTTTGTCTTCGATGTAAGTAGTTGGAGAGGAGTTTTAGGGATTCAGTGAATTATTGTCCTCACTCACTGAATCCACCATCTTCTTCTTGACTCGGTCTTCACCCTTTAAGTTCCGCCTTACTGTGTGGAGAGACTTCTTCTTAAGCCTCATCTTGAGTATCACGAAGATGGCTCCGGAGACTATGCACTCAGTGACCTGTTAGTGTTTAACGGTCTAAACACTTAGGATATTTTCTATTCAAATCCTAGATTAAGGGGTTTGGGTATTTACTGAACCCAACAAATACTCATTCCATGTTGAATCAATCACTACAATTCATTTTGCAATGCATTCCTATATCAATTACCCACTTAATCCTAAAAGATTACAACTTAATTCGAATTCTACCAAAAACCCCCAAATTAGTGACCTAATTTGCAATTCGAATCAAATACTCTAATTAAACCTTAATTAAGTTAATTGATTGCAGATGCTTACTTGCTTAGGTGCCATGATGATCTTCTACAACTTTTACAATCTTCAAACAACTTCCAATGGTCGAATTTTGCGAAACCCAGATGGAGGATTAGTGCGTGTGTGTGTGTTTTTTTCTGGAAAAATTGAATTTTTGGTATTTATACTTGCATGCAACCGTTTCAGTCATGGGCACAACCGTTTCGGTTTGCATTTTTGCAGAATTTTTCCTTTTTCACTTTACTTGGGCATTTTACCTTCCAAGCAACAAATGTTTACTCAAAAATCCGATTAAAGATGCACACAACATTCATCCAACCATTTGCAAATTTCAACATCTAATCTCTTTTTTTTGGGTAAAAGGGTTAATTCACCCCGGTAAAATTTATTACTCCAAAAAACGTTGAGGTACAATAGGGTGAGGGTGATATCCCTCACCTCAGTCCCTAGGACACTTCTGAGACACAAATATAAGAATGACACACCATTCCTATAACTTACAATAAAATGAACCCTACCAATAATGACAAAAGTACATAAAAATTACAATACTACTCAAATGAAGCACTTGAGCCTTCTATATCACTATGGCGGTTCACCTTAACTTCCATGAAAAATCCTCCAACTTGCCCACTCATGGATCATCAATCTTGAGATTCAGTTCACAAATGTCACACAAAGGTTGGTGAAAGACTCTAAAACCACGGATAGAGCGACAAGCAAACTTGCTCCAGCGGTGTATGTTTAGATGCAAACCGAACACAATACATAAACACCAAGCATGATGACCCGATGGCATATGAACATAGGATTAACAAACCCTAACTTCCAGCATATACAATCACGAGACCCAAGATGAATAAGAGTGCAGCTGATCCGTGATCGTGTACATGGGGTTTGAAAGAGTCCCCAAAAACTTAACTTCCATCATTGACTCCCAACCATGCACGGGTTTGTGACTTCAATAACACATAACCACCGGCGATTCAAGTCCATAAGCTGCGGCTAGTATTACAACAAATGTAATAATAACCAATATAAGAGTGCAATACGCAAGGAACCTGAACGCACAAAATAGGGCATCAAACCCTAACATCGGATCTGAATCACAAAGACCTCATGAGCAGGTCTATGAAATTGAGATCATTACCAATCAAATCCCAATCGGTTTAAGTAGTAAATAATAACCATGAAGCACCGATGAGATTGAAAGCGAATACAAAAAAATTAAGGTTTACCGGAACCCTAGCCCCAAGAATCGGTAACCCACCGGATCCTACATCCAAGTAATATGACATCTCTCTCCACACCACGTAAATCATCAAGCCAAGCGACTTCCATAACCGAAACCGGGACTTACCGGAAGAAAGATAAATAAAACCCTAAAAGTTAGGGTTTTATAATATAATGATCGCATATAGCGGATCCCAAGCAAAGCCGATGATATAGCATTAACGCACATCATAAACCAACACAGTAAATATAATTTTAACGGAACCCTAATAGGGTAACCATCAAACCAAAACGCACCGTCACAATTGGATTATGTTAAGAATAAACCCTAGGCGACATGTCCCTAAAAAACTGATTACCAAATCAGGTTAGAGGTAAATCACGATTTCAGAAAGATAGAAAAATCAAGGAGTAAGGCGCCACCCTTAGAAACACACAACCAAACTGAATCGATTGCATACAAGAAGTAGAGAGGCGATTCAGAATGATTGTTTAGCCGGAAAATAGAAGGGAGGCGCCGGAAATCTCCCTAGCACAGCGTAAAGTCAATATCCAAATGTTAACAACATCTAATCTCAAAAACTAAATCATCATACTTATAATCATAACTTAAAATAAAACTCAAAATGCATAGATTAAATAACTTCAAATCAAAATAATAAGAGAAATAAAAATCAAATGAAAATCAAAAATCCTAAATGCATAAAATTAAAAGTTTCATCAAGAGATGAAAATCAAGCAAAAAATTGCTTGTTATTATCGTATTGTGCTTCTCCTTATTACTCCTCAAAGTACTCATGCCTTAAGATGTCCTCACTTTGAAATTTCCCGGTCAATTCACGGTATGTTTCATAAGTTTTGAATTTCCTTACAAATCTTCTCCCATCCGGGCATAGTATATCAAATTTGACGTGCCATTCCCCGTCTCCATCCTTTCTTTTGTAAACACTTGACCCCTCGGGTCCCCATTCTAAATTTTTAAGTTGTACCGGTAGAGAAAATAAGAAATTTGTGAGCTTATTGTAAACAAGGATGTTTTTGAATGGATTGTAGAATGCTTCCACCGTGAGTGCACGTTCCATCTCATCCTCAATATCAAAGTATGGTGGAGATAGCGGTCCATACATGGGGTTTCCATGGACATCACGTCCAACTTCAAAACAAGTCAAGTCATCTTCCCCATCAAACAATTCTAAATCCTCCATGAATTCCAACACTTTTCCCCTCAGCTTGGGATAATAGGTTTGTTTTGAGATCCCATCATCGATTGTCATCGTACCCCTCCCCATATCTATGATTGCACCACATGTGCGTAGGAAAGGTCTTCCAAGTAGAAGAGGTAGACTCTTATCAACCGGTATGTCTAGGACTAGAAAATCGGCCAAGTAAGGTTGATAGCCAATTTGCACCCTTACGTTTTTCACCTCCCCAATCGCCTTTGCTTGGGAATTGTCCGCCATGGTTAGTTTGGAGTGATTTGGTTGTGGTTTACCTAGGACCAACGTTTTGAATAATGGATAGGGCATAACATTGACGCTTGAACCCGTATCCGCCAAAGCATACACTGGAGTGGTCCCGTTAACTTTAATAGGCAAAACGAAGTTACCCGAGTCAGTATCTCCCCTTGGCGATTTCTCTCTCGCGATTTTCCTAAACCCTAACAACCCTAATCGTTTTTTCCTCAATTCGACCATTGCTTGGGACTCTTTGCATCTACCTGATTTAGTTATTAATTATCATCATTGTTAATTGATTCTAGGTTGGATTAGTGCTGCGTTCTCTCTTGTTTTGCTTTTTTTGGCGATTAGTTATTTTAGGGTTTAGGAAATCGTTTTTTGGTTCTTAACTGATTTGGATTACGTGATTGTTCTGATTTGGATTAGTTTGGTTTATCACTCCTTATTGGTATGGTTTTAAGTGTTTTTATGCGATTAAACCATGGGAGCAGGTTAGACTCTATTCGTTTGGTGTTTAAAACCCTAACGATTGAGTTAGGGTTTCGGTTAACTTGTACGCAGCTGCTATTCTTATTCTGCTTGTTTGTGTCGTTTTATTGGATTGTTTGTGGGGTTTAGAGATATGGAGAAAGGATTCTTTAACAAGGATTCTTCGTCGAAAGCTGCTAAAACAGCTACTAACTTGGCCGATCAAGTTGGTGTGACTACGGAACCTAATCCTTATGCTACGTTAGACATTAACGCGTTGGATGCTAGAATCAAACGTTTAAAAGGTCTTGATGGTGGTACTAATGTTCCTGAGGTACGCAAAGCTGCTAGGATTGTCCGAAACCCTAGCAATAAGGATGGTAATCTGTTTGGGGACGTTATAGTTGATTCTGTTTGGGGACGTTACAGTTGATTCTGTTTGGGGCACGCCTAACATGGAACTGCCTGACCCATGGGAGGACTCTAGGTTGGGGCTTGATAGTGATAAGGCTGGTTCTTCTTTGAGTGGGGTGGATTTGAGCACTCAAGCGACTTCTTTTAATGCTTCTGGTCATGATACTTGTGTGCCACCGTTGGTACTTCCTAATCTTGCTTCGAATGTGGTTAAGGAGTCTACTTCTGGTCATGAAGTTAATGGTAATGAAAATGTGCCTAAAGAAGCAAGGTCGTTTGCTAATGTGTTAAAACCGGAACAAGTCACGAGGAAAGTTAATTTTCGACCATTGGTGAACGAGAATCGTATTTACAACCATGATACGGTTCTTCCTAAGGCTGCTATGGAGGGAGTGTTTAATCGTTATTATAATACTCTTGTTGGCTTCTTTGTTGGCAACAATATTGCGTTCCCTTTGGTCAGAAACTACGTCACTAACACGTAGGGTAAGTTTAGGTTAAAGAAACTTATGAAGAATGACGATGGTGTGTTCCTCTTTAAGTTTGACTCTAAAGAGGGTGTTGATAATGTCCTTCAACGGGGTCCTTGGATTATTCGCAATTCTCCTCTCATCCTCACTAAATGGACTCCTGATGTGTTACTGTCTAAAAGTGAGGTTACCAAAGTTCCTGTATGGATTAAATTGCATAATGTGCCATTACTTGCATATTCGGAAGATGGGTTGAGCCTCATTGCTACTCATGTGGGTAAGCCGATTATGCTAGATGCTTTTACTAGTTTCATGTGTGTTGATTCATGGGGTCGTATTAGTTTTGCACGCGCTCTTGTTGAATTATCATCGCAATCTGATCTTAAACATGAGGTGACGATGGCGATCCCTAAAAAGGATGATAGTGGTTTTACTACAGCATGTATCAAGGTTTAATATGAATGGAAACCTCCACATTGTGCGGAATGTAAAGTGTTTGGGCATGTTAATGCTAGTTGTCCTAAGAGTACTAAGGAGCATCTTGATGGAGCTCCCACCTCGTCTTTGGATGAGCCTGATGATGGATTTAAGGTGGTGCAGAATCGAAAAGCCAAACCCAAAGGTACGAAGTCTAGTGGTATTAATATGGGTAAGGGTCCTAGATTTGCACCTAGGAAGCAGGTATATATTGCTAAGACGAAGACACCGAAAGCTGCTAGTGTTAATGCGAAAAGTACACCTATAACTACGTCTAACTCTTTTGGGACTCTTGAGGTGCAAGATGACACGGGCATCCCAAGTACCGTGGTTGATTCTACTATTGACGAGGCGAAGATTGTAAATTCTTCTGGCTGTACTAAGGAAGCAAGTATGGATGGTTCTCGAGGGATGGAATCTCATGTTGATACAAGTGCGGCTTTGAAGCCTCCGGAGAATATGACTTTTACGCTACTAAGGTATGTAATCCGTTTTCTAAAGTCGGAATGTAACTTGTTCGATAGTGAAGAGGATGAGGTTACGGGCGGATAACCCTATGGCGTCATTTTTGGCTTCTGGGGGAGGTGGGGGACTAGAGCTTGAAGACATTGATGATTATGCTGCTCAAGTCTATGATTTACCAAGACACTTGGAGGATATGTGTGACATGTATGATGTTAGTCTCTTAGGTCGCGGTAGGAAGTAATTTTGAATGGTTGGTAGTTCATAAGATTGGCATGTCTTTCTTATGTTATATGTTTGGTTAAAATACATTGTTAGTGTCTGTTTGTTGCCCATGTAACGGGCCGAGGTGAGAGATTCACTCTCATCCGTTGTACTTAAACTTTTTGGTTAATATATTTTACCAGGGTGCAGGATTACTCCCCTTTACCCCAAAAAAAAAGTTACCCGGTCAGTCTCCTTACGTGGCATACCCTTAAACAAGATCCTATCTCTATCCTCTTCCGATAGATCTTTATCCTCTAACCTTGCTCTTGCTAAAATAACCGCGTCTAGTTTCTTGCGGTATAGAACATAATCTTGTAGTACCTCAATTAATGGCTTCTTTTTTGTCTTGGGTTAAAGGTTTGAAGGTGTTTGGTGGATTGGGTGGTGAAGGTGTGTAATCATGGTTTTTGTTGGTGGATGTGGTAAGAGTTAATTTATTTGATGAGGTTTTCTTTCTATTAGCCTTCCCCATCTTCACGATTTCCACATTCTCCTTCTCCATGTTAGCACATAACTCCACAAGCATTTCATTCACTCCCTTCTCCTCTTCCAAGTCGGTAATGTTGATTCTCATTTCCCCTAAAGCAAAATCCACTTGACATTTGGTTGTCACAAGAAAATCTCGCCCAAAGCATACGTCGGGCTCATCCGCGTTTCCTTCTTCCAAGACAACAAAATCCGCTTCAAAAATATGACCATGAATGTTAACCCGAAGATTCTTAACCATTTTTCTCCCGTAGGCTTCATAATCCAAACGAACGTGGCCAATTTGATCAAGAACTTAGTCCACAATATAATTTTCACCATTGGCCATGTTTAATTGCGCGTCCCACGCACTCACCCCTTCGACACTACAAGGTGTACCGAACCTCATAAGCGGTGAATCATACTCCGTTAGTGGTGCTTGCGTGAATACCACAACTCTACTCTTCTTAGGGACTTGAACCTTATTCTCTCCCACTTCTTCCACACATTCCGGATCCATAGCCAACTCCTTCTTACTTTCTTCCAAAATATTCCCAATCTTCTCCAACAAGTTTCCGGTGTCCTTAAACATCTCATCCAAGTTACGTAGGTACTCAGAAATTCCGCTTAAACTATCCATAACAAACTATCTAACAAAACAAAACAAAACCAAAGACAAACATCCAAATCATTAGCGTTAGAGTTAGTAAAAATCAAAACAAACTACAGAAACATATACTAAACAAGTAAAGACACTAATTAAATCTAAAAACACAAGCTAAAACTCAAAATAGAAAAACTAGAAAAAATTACAAAGCTCCAACGTTTGAGTTGGCCCTCCAACCGATTCGGTTGGTGGTAATTCTAGACCAAAACTTCCAACCGATCCGGTTGCGGGTTGCAACGATTTTCTCAATTTTTTTTCTGAAATTAATTAATTAAACCTATTAATTATAAATTAATTAATTACCATTTATTATACTTAAACTCTAATTAAATGTTTCTACTCATTATCCTTATTCTTTGAAAATATTAATTATGCTAATTAACCAAAAACTACATTAACTAATTAACTTAACTAATCATTAAAACTACTAAACTCATAAAAACTGAAAATTAACTAAGTTAATTACTGCAATAAAGGCAAGATTAATTAAAAAGTAAATTAAACTAAAAATGACTTATATCAAAAAAATCTAAAAATTACTAAAACAAGAAGAAACAATCTATAAGACAATCTATAAAAATAAAAAATGACAAGAAATAAGCTATAAACTATAACACGAAATAATAGATAAACTAAAAACTACAAAAATCAAAAATTAAACTTTTTCGAGAGCACCAACCGTTTCGGTGCTTCGCGCAACCGATTCGGTTAGTACCTAAAATCAAATTTTTTTTTTTTAATATGAAATCTAGTTTTATTATTACCAATTTTACAGAATCGAAACAAGGTCAAAAATACTTAAAATCCCCGGCAGCGGCGCCAAAAACTTGATGTGCTTTCCGTTTGCAAGTTTTAAAAATTTATTAACACGAATTATCCGGCTATTACTATAAACACATACGAGCAAGTATACTCGTTCGCGATAGCAAAGGTGGGTAAGTCGAGATCGTCCCAAGAGATTTTGCTTTTGAATTTGTTTTTAAAGATTGGTAACAAAAAAGCTTTGTCAAGGCTCTTACCAAAAATTATGGTTTTAGTGAAAATCAATTTTAAGAAACATATACTTGTGTGTAGTCTATAGGCAATCATAGTGAGTGTTCATGAAGGATTGGTGTAAACTCTTGATGTGATGCACAAATCATAAGCAAATGATTTCCAACCCATGATTTATGTTTTGTAAAATCATTTTAAGAACAATAACATATAGGTAATCCTTTCGGTCCTTATCCTAATGATTATCCTTTAGAAAATCCATTTGTTTGTAAAAAGTTCTTATTAAACTTCGTTCCTCTGAATCTTTCGACCTTCGTGATGAAAATGTTTCTAGTCTTGTTTCAATAAGTAAACATGGTGGTTGTCAATCACCATATCCCCATACTAGTTTGTCACTTAACTTTTTGGAATAAAACAAAAGAGAAATCCTTTCGGTCCTTTTTCTTAAAACATGTTTTACCGACAAATCAAACAAGACTAGTAGTTTTCCAACAAACTCATTTAAACAAGATCATATACATGCATCACATATAAGAACACTAGTATGATTTCCTACATCCTTACACACAAGTATATTCAATAATTACTCCATGACAATCATAACAAAACACAAGTAGTAACAAAGTAATTCAAATAATTCAAGAGAATAGAAATTCATAACAAGTTCCATAGAATACCTAAGCTTTTGGATTACAAGAATTAGAATTTGTGGATTATAGCAACCACACGCCTCCAATCGTCTAGCTTAACCATATAACTCCGAATGATCAAACAATGGATGAGAATTCGTCTCTCCAACATCCTGGACGTTTTACAGCAGTAACAAGACTTTTGGGATGAATAATAAGAGTTGGTAATAGCTTTGGTGTAAACTATTACACTTTGGGTTGTGTCACACCTAGACTACTAAGTCTAGGTTCATTATATAGCTATAGAACCTTAACTATCTGTCTAAAAACGTTCTCTACAAGTAAATAACAGGAAATGATCGGTCTCCAATGATTATGGGGAGTTAAGGAAACATTAAATAACAAAATTTGTAACTCCAGTTCAGGCAACCGGATCGGTTGAGGGACAACCAGATCGGTTGCGTCTTGTCCACTCGCCCAACCGGATCGGTTGTGGGCTCCAACCAAACGGTTGGGCGCCTCTTGTACCCCCAAATTTGACTTTTGTTGACTTTTCTTGATTTACGCCTTTTTCTTTGCTTTCGCTGATGATTTCCAAGACGAAACTTGATCTTTACTTGCTGTAGATACTTAGAAATCATTGCGCTTCCTAATCATTAAGTCCAAGAGCTTTCTTACTTGATTTCCTTCCTCGGGAATTCTCCAAATGTGCATGAAATCTTCATTTCTTCATCTTTTGCGATACCTGGCTACATTCATATACACAATATGCATCTTTCGCACTTTTGCAACAGTTATGAGTAAATATAGCCGATTATCATACACAAAACCAACAATAACGCTACTAAAAACATGTTCATTTTGAGCGTTATCAACGTAGAACTATCCGCAATGATCACCGATCCAGGTAGCTTCCATGTATCTAGAATCCTTCGAGTCCGCATAGAATTATTCGTGAATCGAAATGAAAGGATCTTCAAACGAACAATAGTAACGATATCATCAAACACCTGAGTATATGACTTCATTCCCTTCTTCAAAATCCTTGAATTCCGTTCATGCCAAATAAAGTAGCAAGAAGCAGCAAGGAGAACACGAGATATAACACTAGTGGCTGAGCGTCCTTTAGAAAGAGGTATAAGGTACGAAACAGCATCATCCAACCTAGGAGGAATATTTTCCATTCCACATGGAGCACAAACTCTTGTCCACGCCTGTAAAGAAAAAGGGCACTCAAAGAAAAGGTGAGCATGAGAATCAGGTTGGTTATCACAAAATATACAACGAAGCAGGTTTAAGTCAGTGTCAGGACCGACATCCCATTGCCTCAGTCTATCTTGTGTTTTAAGCTTGCAATTAACGACAATCCAAATATTAAAAGCATGTTTAGGGATACACTGAGGGAACCACACAACATGAAACCAAAGGAACCAGGTTGGCACTAACATGGATAGAGTCCCAAACATGAGAGATTGTGAACGGCTTGAATTCACCATTAGGCACTCTCCAAACCAGCTCAACAACAATACCGTCAGTAAGCGTTGCAGGGTAATCATCAATAAATCCGGAATCCTATCAATCCACTCGCTAGGCCATCTCCAAGCACCATCAATAAGCAAATCACCAATAGAATTATTCAACGAAAACCCCGACCGAGAGATATCTCTAGCAGTAAGCAAACTCTTTAGGGGGCACAATGAACACCAATTATCAAACCAAATAAAAGCCCTCTTGCCATCACGGATGTGGAACCAAAAAGAAGGCCGAATAGTGGGGCGAATTTGAAGTAGTTTTCTCCAGCCCCAACTCATATCACCCGTACATGGAACATCACAAAAACTCCTGCCACGTAGCTTGTATGCATGAATCCATTTGACCCATAAGGATTCCTTATGAGTCAAAATACTATAAACATGTTTCGCCATAAGTGCCACATTAAATTCATGAAGACTACGAATGCCCAAACCACCCTCCTCCTTAGGCTTACAAATATCCTCCCACGCCACCTTAGCCTTACCCTTTTTCATATCACCCTGACACCATAAGAAACCACGCATGAGCTGTTCAATATCATGGATGACACGGACAGGAAGCATAAACACAGAGGCCCAGTATATATGCATAGATGATAACACAGATATAATGAGTACGTAAACGACCCGCCATTGATAAAAATTTATTCTTCCAATCGGATATTCTATTATGAACCCTTTCAACAAGCACTTTGCAATCTCGATACAACAGCCGTGAAGAGATAAGGGGAACACCCAAGTACTTGACAGGGAGGGTACCTTCCTTAAACGACAAAGAATTCAAAATGGACAACTTAAACTGGTTTGGCACATGACGGAAGAACGCCGTGCTCTTTGGGATACTATTTTGGGTAAAAGGGATAATTCACCCCGGTAAAATTCTATTACACCAAAAAACATTAAAGTACAAATGACATGGGTGAGTCCCATGCCCTCTGCCCGATTAGAACGACGAAAAATGCACAACATGTGCAACTTACAGACTCCTATATAAGAATGACACACCATTCCTATAACTTAACAAAATGGAACTACCAATAATGACAAAAGAACATAATACATTATAATAATACTCAAGTAAATGCACTTGAGCCTTCTAAACCATTATGGCAGTCCACATTAATTTCCATGATGAATCCACGTATAATATGTCAAGAATGAGCACCCAAAGTTCACTACCCATATCATAGCAATCCTACAACTTACCACAAGTCCAAGTACCAACCAATAAGCTTGTATTACAAAGACTCGTTCCAACACAATGCGTACCAAATCACATCAACACGATCAGATAATCACCAAATGCAGAAAAGACGGTCCCAACAAACATATGCATCATGATGACTAACATGCTCACAACCATACATGTGCTAAATGACCAACACCAAACCTGGTCAGCACCCCATGTATACGAACAACAACCTCCAAAAAAAGTTCCAAATCGACCTACTAAAAATGAATTTTGCCCAGGGAAAGGATCGAAAGGTATTGAGCAATCCAACCATGCCCACAACAATCAAGCCTCGAGTATATGACATAATCAAAAAAACAAATGTAGTTTAACCAAGCTACAACTTACAGCCTAAAGTAATAATCACGTGAAGGTAGTCGGATCGAGGAATAAGAATTGCAGCTCAAGACTACCATAAGAATGACTTCCAACCAGCCACCATAAGTGACCAAAAACAATCACAACCAAATGATCCAACAACTGCCATAAAATGCAGATTGAACCATAACTAAGTGAAATATAGGGGAGACCAAAGCAGCCCTAATGTCCCAGCAAATCACGACCAATGCTAATGCGGTTATAGAAATATGAAGGAGATCAAGCACTGAATCTGCCATAAACAACCACTTAATACAACCAGGTCATTTAGTACAAGCAACGCATCAAATCAGCCTCAAACCTCACCAAAAAACCTCCAACGCACCTGAGACATGATTTGAACCGAACCTAGGGTTAATCATAACCCTAACATCCATAGATCAGCCGCCAAATAATGACCAACACAATCATAACCAACGATCCACAATCTGCAATGATGAGCAAAGTAGGTCGGATACCAAGGTCGAAATCCACCAAATCAGAGTTACAACCTTACGTGAGGATCTGAGCACAATCACGCAATGGTTTTTGAACAAGAGCCAAAGAAAACTTGACTTCCAATCTCTCCACATCCACGGTCAAAACAAACTTCCATCACAATGAAAACTATCGACAAACGCACTTCGGTACAGAACATACGATGGGAACTCAGGATTATGCAACATGGATCTGAACCAAAGATAGGGGTTTATGTAAAACCCTAACGTCCGAAACTGAGTAACATACGCCGACATTACTCAAGAAACCCGTAACCCAGCATCTCGAGAACAAGGATTCTGGAAAAACCCAAACACCCATCGACTTTCATCTCTCAATACCCACTAATATTGTGAATCAAGTCACAAACATAAATGACACATAAGTGTCGACTTACAGGAAAACGTGCATGATCAGAATGCCTTGCAACATGAAACGACATAATAACAAAACCCTAAGAATTTAGGGTATCGTAAGGCATCAAAGCTCGTAGATCTCCACCAAACAAAAAAACGCCCTAGCAGAATAATAAACATGAATGCATGTGCAGCAAAGTGTACCCACGTGAGTAATATAAGAATCATAGATCCATAATATAGCACCGACCCACGATGTGTAAAGCAACCAATCAGTGATAACCTTAAGCACTTTGGAATAAGTCTTGAATAATAAAGAATCTGACCCATGATCTGTAACCATGAATAAGGAATTAGAACACTAACAAAAGCAAGATAGAAAAACGAGTTAATGAGTCACACCGACCCACGATCAAAATAAGCCAATAAGAATTAACCAACCCACGAATGGTGAATTAAAAATTAAGGGTTTATGATGGAATCGTAAGAAAGTGTATCGAATATTATGGATTCATTTTTCAGCGAAGAGATTCGAAAGGTATATATAAAGCAGTACCGCCATCACTCAAATAAAAAAACTCAAACCAAAACAACGTATTGCATATCCAGGAACGAAGAAGGATCGTTAGAAGATAGAGAGGACGTTTTAAGGAAGTTTTATGGCCAGAAAATAATATGAGAATGGCGGCCGGAAATCTCCATGGGGAGAGAGAACCGGTTCAAAAGGTAAAATAAGTAAAATTTCTTGAACTCATCTAAAGCATCCATAACCACACTAGCAGAGACAACATCTCCATGCTTGAAAAATAAATAGATCATCTGCAAAACAAAGACTAAGAATCTTCTGTCTTTCACAAAGATTATGATATTGGAAATCATCCCGCTGCTCAACCCTTTACAACAATAAGGGAGTTAGCACTTCCATAACAAGAGTAAATAGATAAGGTGACATAGGATCACCTTGACGCAAACCCCTTTTACCCCTAAACCACCCATAGATATCACCATTAATACAGATTGAGTACGACACACTAGTAACACAAGCCATGATCCAAGAAAGCATCCTATTGTGAAACCCATAACCAACCGAATAGTTTCAAGAAAAGCGCCAATCAACGGTATCATATGCCTTACGGATATCAATCTTAAATGCACATCTCGGCGGTCTACGAGGACGATGATAATTACGCATTAATTCTTGTGTAAGAAGAATGTTATCCGAGATATTACGCCCCGGAACAAATGCCGACTGGTTAATACTAACAATATCACCAAGCCCCTTTTAATTCGATTAGTAATAATTTTGCTAATGCATTTATAAAGCACATTACAACAAGAGTTAGGTCTATAGTCATTTACCTTAGAAGGCGTGGAAACTTTAGGGACAAGAGCAATAATAGTGTGATTTAGTTCCTTAAGCAGCTTCCCGTTAGAAAAGAAATCCCGAATAGCCAAACAAACATCGGTACCAACAATATCCCAAGCCTTTTTGAAAAACGCAGCCATGAAACCATCCGGACGAGGCCTTATTGTCACCAATGGAAAACATAGCATTCTTAATTTTTAAATTAGTCACATCCCTCACCATCCAAGCAGCCCTATCTGAATCAATAGAAGAAAAGAACAAACCTTGATCTACTAACGGAATGGTATTACCTTCCACACCAAGAAACTTCTCATAATGTTGAACAAAAACATTAGGCACTTCGTTGCATTGGTGCATAACATTATTAACATCAGTAATCAACTCAATACGACTCCTATGACTTCTACTCTTAACAATATTGTGAAAATAAGAAGAGTTAGAATCCCCCACACGAAGCCACTCCACTTTCGCCTTTTGCTTCAGAAAACGTTCCTCATCCAGTAATGCATTACGAAATGCCTGAAGATAAATAGCCTCCTCTTCCTGAAGAACGGGATTAGAAGGGTCCTTATCAAAGGAATTTTGGACCTTATCAAGTGCCACACGTAGATTAGTAACACAGGTATGAAGATTACCTTGATCTCTTAGAAGCTTGCGAATAGGTGTTTTCAAACCCTTCAGACGTTTCACCACCTTGAACATATTATGCCCCTGGATATCATTTTTCCACCCTTCATGCACAACATCCAAAAAACCAGATTTATACGTTAGGAAATTAAAAAATTTAAATGGCTCCGGTTTCTTCTTAGATAACGTGGGAATTCTAAGAACACAAGGGAAATGATCAGAAATACGGTAAGGTTGAAATATAGCAAATGATCCAGGAAAATCATCACTAAACTTAACGTTACCCATAACACGATCAATCTTCTTCAAGACACCATTGCTACCCTTAGGCTTCTGATTCCAAGTGAAATGTAGACCCGATGAGTTTATGTCCGAGACTTCAATATTATTAACACAATCTTTAAACTCATTCATAGCAATAGTAGGCTCATAACCACCACCCGATTTATCTTCCAGAAATAAAGATGCATTGAAATCACCAAGTAGGACCCAAGGCTTATCCTGCATAAGACTACCATGAACCTCAAGCTCATGCCACAAAGACACGCCGATCAATATAGTAATTATGAGCATAGACAAACAAAACAAAGAAAGCTTTATTTTCAGCTTTAACATTAACCTGAACATGCATAACCTGGTAAGTTTGGGACATAAGTAAAACATTAATAACCACATCGTCCCTCCCAAGAATAGTACAGGAACCTTTATCACAAAAACTCCCATTAGACGTCCACTTCCAGCCATGATAAACCTTAGCACACGTTTCATAAACACAAGACAAATCTACATGAGACTCCAAGATAGCACATAAACACAAGTTATTCTCATTAACCACCCGATTTAACCTCTTTTTTTGCTAGTGGGAACAGTTCGTACCCTAATATTCCAGAAGCAACACTAAACATTAAAACATTCAAAGCAGTGAGTGCTTACCGTATTACTAGTACCACCTTCAAGTGAAGCCATAAATCCGATGTTTCATCATAAACATGCAGCAAATCATCCTCAACATCAGGCGCATCCTCCTTTTGAATAACCTTAGAATCAGTTCCCACATCCTCATTAAGAGCTGCAAACGAATTAGAAAGCATAACACCCGACTCCGTTGTCAAATTATGTTGTTTGACACTACTTTTATTCACTTCAGGTCGTGAACCAGAATTGACATTATTCACACTAGCATTCATAGTGGACATGCTAGGGGCAGATTTTGTATGAATTTTGCATTGAAGTATATTAGACTTGAAGTAGGCACACATAAATTACTAGAAGTCGAAGTTTTTGGTGACGGTAACTTGACCCACCACGTACAAACTCTTACGACACACCACCCTTCCCATTATTACGTTTATTACCAGCGGTTTGAAACCCGTCCATCCTTTGCCACGCCGTTAGAAGTAGCAATAACCTTCTCAAGACATTGGTCACAAGTATGGCCAAATATTTTACATGTATCTGGCATGGTGGCTTCCATTCATACTCCACCATATAGTTTCTTTAGTATATCCCATCCCATTCATCAAAGGAACACCAATTACCAAGCTAGTCTTCAAATCGGTTTGAGTTTACCTCGGTTAAACACCGCAAAACTAGCGACCCACGATTCTAACACATTGTAGTAGTAAATGAATCAAGCATAATAGGGGTACCTATTTTGGTAGCAATAAGACTAAGATCTCATCCTCTCGAAAAAACATTGTAGGAACATCATGGAGCTTAACCCAAGCAGGGGACAGGTTAAATCTTCTTTCAATAAGTTGGTATTCATAGTCCAAGGTTTCAAAATGATAGGGATATTACGAATCCCAAGGACCCTCCTCAAGCACATCCTCTAAACCTTTTTGCGTATCAAACTTGAAAAAAAGAAAAACCTTGGCATTCATCATCACCCTCTTAAGCCCATATTTCACCCATGTAGAATGCATTGCATAATACTCCACGACGAGCAACCCTTTTACCAATAATGCGATAATCGAAAAACCTAAACCGATTTCCTAGAAAACCGATTCGACAGAGAAAGCAACCGTTTACCAATAATGCGATGTCGGAAAAACCCTAAACCGATTTCCTCTAGAGAAAACCGATTCCTCTTATCCCTAACTCCTCGATCGTAATTTTGTCCTATTTTCAATCCTCTCCCACCTCAATCTGCTATAGTTATACTATCATTAGTGGTGTATAATTGTTTGATTGATCGATTCTTGGAACTAGGGTTTTTCAATGTCATTTAGGGTTTTAATAAGAATCGAATTAATTGATTATCTTGTGACCATGAGGGGTGTTGGTTAGATCTTTTTTTTGTACTCTCTTACATGTCTTAATGTAAGACATTAGTTTTGAAGAAGTTAGGCATGGACTTCTAGTTTTCTATATTTTTGCGATTAGGGTTTGTTACTTTCTTAGGGGTTTTGTCGGTTTTGCTATTTGATTTCTTTAGTATGGATAATCTTGGTGATGGTAAGGTGGACGTGGAGGCCTTGAAGGCTCGTATATGGTTTAAGGATCTAGATTACGGTAATGAGTTACTTCGATTAAGCCAAGATTGGCTGCTAGGGTGTTGCAAAACCCTAACCTTGGTGTGGAAAGTAATGTTGAACCAGGAGTTCATGTTATCTTTGGTACTTTTTCGGATGATACTCGACTACCCCAAATTGCTAAACCTAAAGATACCATTGAACATGCGAACCTGGAAACTGGCCATACCCACGTTGTAGGACAAACACACGGAGATGCATCATTTAGGATGCATGGATTCCCTCTCTCTATGACTTCGGTTGGGTCAGCAGCTTAATACTAAATCTGTTGGGGATCTAATGATCATGGAGTGTATTGGTAAGAATGCAACTCTTCGGTGGAGATAATTTAGAGTTGCTCCTCTGGCGGTAGGGCGCATGGTGTGCAAACATGTGCTTCTTTATTAGACTATGGATAAACCTACGGATATTATGCCTATTTTTCAAAGTGCGGAGGATAATACATCACCGAAGTCTTATGTTGGTGCTACTAGTGGTACAAACTCGGGCAAGTTTCAAAGGTAAATCTAACTTTCATGCTCTAAAGGTTGATAATGTGTTTGCAGGTGTTGATGTATCCATACCGCGTAAAGTTGTTGAAACAATTAGTACTAAATTTGAATACACTCTTTACGGGTATTTTATTGGAAAGCGTATTCCTTTTTCGGTGGTCGAATACTTTGTTCGTAATAACTGGGCTGGTATGTGCTAAAACACATACATTTTCTTTATCAAAATAGACCCAAAATAACTAAAAGAAGAGCGTTTATTGCTAATATTTGTGGTTTCTTGAGTTTATGCTTGTGCGGTATGGATATGTATAAACCATAAAAAGGACTCAATCAGGGCGTAAATCCCAGAACGAGAGATCAAAGAGAGCTTAAATGAGGCGGAAGGTCGAATTGAGCATTTATGAAGATTTCTAATCTCTGAGGATGATTTGTGAAGATTTGATCAAAGTTTGAAGAATTGGCAGAAATGGCCCCTCAACTTTGAGAATTGGCAGAAATGGCCCTTGGAGATTTAGAAAATTGCAAATTGGCCCTTGGTTTATTTGAAGATTGTCAAAGATGGTCCTTTGAAGATGGTTGCAGATTTACATAATTGGTCCCTCAACTATCCGGATGTACAACTTTAGTCCCTTGGATTGCTACTACTAGTCCATTAATAATCTATCTTATCCAAGTCCAATATACAAAACTAAACCATCGGCCCAAATACGTCACTATCCGGCCCTTTTAATAACTAACACAACCCGGTCTATTTATATAACAGGCAGGTTATCCACCCATTTAACCGACCGGTAACCACTTTGAAATAGAATAAACAAACCAAGCGCCCCCAGTGTAGTGTCTTCCCCAGCCAACACACACCTTTTTAGCACCCATTTACCCACACCAAACATCACACTTGGTACTAGCATCTTTCAAACTTTCTAGAACCTCACGACAAAGCGGAATGGGCATACGTACAAACCAAGCACTCCTATTGGCCATGACACATCATTGATTGATATGGTGCTCTCTGATTGGTGGTGGTGACCAAGGAATGATTTTGTGGCTAAAAATGGCCTTCTAGCATCTTCTGAAAGGAATCCAAGCAAGGCTCAAGCTCTGCTATATAAAGACATCTAAGCTCACATTTGTATTCGTCCAATCTCTTAGGCATTAGAGAGATTTTGACCATTTTTATTTCTGTCATTTCTTTTTAATCTCATAGTAATTGTAATTTCATTTTCAAGTTATAAGCACTCTTTTGATTAATGCAAGTTTATTGTTATTGTTATTATATGCATCTCTGCCATTGCTATTGATTGATTAACTCGATTTCAAATCTTGTATTGTTGGTTGTTAAGATTCACGAAGCTTTTCTAAGCTACGTGATTTTCTCGATCTTGTTCTAAATTTTTAGTTTTAGCAAAAGTCAAACAAAAAGTCAAAGAAGGTCAAAAAAAGTCAAAAAACATAATCTTGGTTAAAGTGATTGGAGTAGGTATTTGAGATTAGTTTAAGCTAATTTTACATTTTTGAGTTTTGAGCAAGTTTTCTTTAAATTCGGTTTCAAACATGATTTTGAGTTATAAAGTAGTGTTTGGTTGATTGCTTTAAACTGTGCTAGAGGTTTATTTCATGGATTAGATCAGTTGCTAGAGGTTTATTATAGTTATTAGAAGTCATGATTGCTTGTTTTGCATCTTTGTTCCTTTTAAGTCAAAATTACCCTTCGACTGATCTTGTGTGCATTCCTGTTAAAATCAGTGGCTGTTATGATTCATATAGGTTTAGAAGTTGTTTAGCTAGCTTGTTTAAGTCTCATTTCATCATCTTTCATCTTTATCAGTCCTTGCTTTGATCTTGAATCTCATTTTAGTCAACATCATATTCTGTTTTCAATAGTCAAATTCTGTCAAAACCATTTTTCTTAAACAACTTGCAGCAACTGTGTTGGGTTCATTACAGTTAGTTAAGATCTAATTTTTGGTCATATTGTAGTTTGCTAGGTTGTGTTCAAGACCCTATATCTGTTTTTGGTTTAAGCACTCCTGATAAGCAGTTAGAATAGCTTAAATTAGGTACACATTATTCTTGTTTACGTTATGCGACCATTGTCCTTGTTTTGCCATTTTTATTTTGATCTCTAATTGCTTCAATTACGGTCCTTAATAGCTGAAACTTTGGATATATGATCTTTGCCAGGGTTGACTAGAGCCACACTGTTAGATTTCACTTTAGCTTATTGGTTGGTGGTGCTAGTGCTTAACAGTGGGGGTCTTGGCATTGCTTATTATTTCAGTTAGCTTAATCATAGGTAGTATGCTCATTAGGTGTTAGAATTAGCTTAAGATAGTTGCTGTAGAGTAGTTTTAGCATGCCTTAGCTTATATTATCAGTTGGTGCCTTGTCTTGCTTTTTAGCTTATTCCAAAGTGCTTATTGCCCCTAGTTTACATAGCAGTTTCAGTATTTTCCACATAGGGCCTAGTTTTTATATTTTTCTCAGCTTTAGAATAATATTTTAGGATTTCCCTGAATTTTTCATAATTTTTGAACTGTTGGTATTATTTTTCTTAATTAAAATCGGTTTTAATCAATTTTAATTAGCTTTAATTGCATTTAATTGAGAAAAAGTTCTAAAAAATAGTTTTTCAATTTTCCCAGTTTAAGATAAATATAAAAAGCATAAAAAATATTTTTCCATATTTTTCTCCTTTTATTTGGTATTTTTCATAATTTAAATTAGGTTTTAATAGATTTAAATTCATAGAAAATAGGAAATTAATCTGAAAATTACAAAAATAGTTTTGAAAAGTCTCTTATGTTATTTTAGATTTTTGGAAAGTAATTCCATATTTTTCCCTCTCTCTTTCATAAATTTTAGATAATTAGTTCATTTTTATTAGTTAATAATTAGTTTTCAATTAGAATAAAATCAAGAAAATTTCTAAAAAATAATTTTAATTCATAATTAGTTTTCTAATATCATTTCTAGTATAAAAGTAAGTTTAGGTTATTTTTAGGACTTAGAATAGACGTTTTTGCTTTTATTTGCGTTTTAATTTAATTCGTTTTTGCGTTTTAGTGTAGAATTGCGTAGTTTGCCGCAGTTCTTAGGATTTCCGTAGATTATATGTTCCATTTGCTTTCCTTATCCGTAGTTTAGATAATATCATCTTATCCCTTTTCTTATTGAATCCGATTATTGAGGCGTGAGTTGGAAATTCCATTCAACCCTCGTTAGAACGATCTCGATGCTCAAACCTAACACGTTTGAGTTACCCACCATATACTACACACTTCTTATTATTGGTTTCTAATCCGACGAATCAATTTTGGCTTGCTTGCCGGATATTTTGGACATCAAATCAAATTTTGGCGCTTGTAGGGAGTTTTAGCGTAGTTTGGTATTCCGTCGAATCGTGTGCATTTTAAGAAGATCCTTCCCGT
The DNA here is from genome assembly GCA_910596185.1 of Chrysanthemum makinoi. Lineage (NCBI taxonomy): Eukaryota > Viridiplantae > Streptophyta > Magnoliopsida > Asterales > Asteraceae > Chrysanthemum > Chrysanthemum makinoi. The sequence continues at coordinate 162,141,771 of OU343223.1, read as the reverse complement.
GAAGTTATGGTTGATATTTGTACATATCCCTTTATAAACCCAAAAGATTTTCCTTTTCAAAATTTGTTTTAAAAAACCCAAAAATATTCTTCTTTACCCTCGAACACCGTCAATTCTTTATCTCTTCACCCTCTTATTCATATAATTCTTCTCGATATCTACGTCTTACCATTATAGTTGTCAATGGTGTGGGGACCTCAAAATGGTGGGAATTGTCGGTTGTAGCATTGTGAATACGGGAGGCGAGTTTGTCTCGACAATATCCCTGATCAATGATTTACATGTAACAATCCCGTATACCATGGGACGGAGTCCTTTCTTAATGATCTTTGGAGGTCCTCACCAAGGTTTTCAATGTCAAGCTCAATATAACAATCAGGACCTTTGGTTATAGACCTTATCCATATACTTCACACCTCCGTCACAACAAACATCTTTGTTGTGAGTATTGTGGAGGTCGCACTTTAATTCCGATTATGAGATCACGAACCCATTGTCTGAGCAAGTTCCGTGTGATAATTATGACTATTCTTATGACCCACCTCCACAATACCAAGAGATTCAACCACAACATCCGCAAATTCCTCAAGATAGTTTCCAAAGATGTATTAATACACTTGAAGAATTTATGGATAAAGATCCTCATCCGGCGTATGCGGGTGAATTACTTGCGAAGGTCGAGCATCTCTTACGAAAAATCTATGATAGAATTACCAGGAAAGAAACGGCAGCTCAGTTGAAAAGTGTCTTGAAGAAATCTCACGGGTGAGCGGTACTTACAGAGCGTGCCGATGGCTCGCGACTTACATCGATGATGATAAGGATTCCATCAAATGAAAGAATATTATACAAGTTTGTCGGATGAAACCCTCCGTTTAGGCCTTTCATTTCCGACCCTTCCCTTCACTCACGCCGGTTGAGAAAGTGGCGTCATTTGGAAGAGGTCGATGATTCTATTTAACAAACATTGTTGATCCGTTGACTCATAATGGGGGCGAGCCTCTTAGCACTATTAGGAGCGGAATGCGTCTTGTGTTGAGAGCGCCTTGAACCAATCCCAAGTGGTCAGGATATATATCACGATAGTGATTGTGATTAAGCTTTATGTGATTCTCTTGACATCTCGAGATTTACTTCGGGGATTTTCTCAAATCCTCTTTTTGAACTCAAAGATGGCTACACCTTTTGTGAAGTTAATCTCTTTTTGACCAAGATTTTGAGTCAGTTCGGAGACCACAACGAAGTGGTGGATATTGCTAGCTCGAGCACACCACTTGTCCCTGCTGTGTTCCGACCTTTCTCCCGTCATGTGATGTTGAAGAAAGTATTGAATCCGAAACCTTTGAGTTATTATGGAGATTGATTTTGAAATGGTTGAAGGCGATATTCTTGATAAACATACGTGATTGATATGGAAGAAATCGACTTACCTATTGATGACCCAATACCATCGGGTATTGAGGATGTTATGGTTGTTCTTGATGGTTCTCTTGACTCTCCTTCTTCGATGAGTCCACCATCCTTTATCCCGTTGAGCCGACATGTGAAGACAAAATCTTTAAGCGGGATATTAGACATACAGATGAGCTTTATGCTAAAACCGTTATTCAAGATAAGGATCCTCTCTTGGATGCCTTCATTTTTGAGCCTACACTTCTTATCTTTTACCATGAGCTCCATCTTCTTTGGAGTTTTCTCACTCACGATCCGTCATCCTTAGTCCACAGCTAAACCAGGATGATGGATCATTCTTTCATGATATACCATTATGGCCCGACTTCTTCACCACCCAAACCACAGGTCTCATTCTTTTTGAGAATGAGGGACATTTTGACCACAGTATCTCTACCACTTTCTTCCCAAGGACAAATGAATTGGCGGACGGTCGAGGCTAGCACTTCGGTGATCAAAAAGCAGAGCGCTTGATGGGAGGCACCCCATGTTTATCTCTATCTTCTTTCTATTTTCTAATAAGTAGCTTGAAGGGTGCATCTCTTGATTTCTCGTGTTTGGTTGTTTGTGATGTTGTTTAGGATGTTCCCGATATGAGGCTCTCGTGCTGGTTGTCATTTCTCCACTTTCGAGTTTCATGATCGATGCTTTGATAAATCCGATATCTAATCTTATCGACTAACGTTATCTTTGAGCATACTTATT
>OU343223.1:161964393-162139514 GCA_910596185.1 Chrysanthemum makinoi | reverse complement strand
CTAGTTTCTCTCTAAAACCTAAAACCACCATTGGTGACGCCCGGCCACTATTAGGCCACCACCGTGCAAGCGGCGATCCACCACCACCTCCACCACCAAAAGAAAGATCTCTTTCTCCTCTTTCCAACCATATATCATACACTCAATTTGGACTTCGGTAACACCTTCAAATTCAAGAATTAAGATTACTTTTAGGTTTCAAGGGCTTTTGCAATTGGTGATTAGATAAGGTAAAGGGAACATGTTTTGAGCTTGATTGGGCAATAAAACCCACAATTAGGAATTAGGGTTTCGACCCTATGAACTAATTTGGGGCTTTTGGGTGGAACATGAAATTAAATCTAATTAGTGACTAAGTAAACAAGTAATTAGTGTTTGGTACATGTGTGGTGCATTAATTTGATGGGTTTTGCATTTTAGGGTTTTTTGGGTAAAAGGGTTAATTCACCCCGGTAAAGTATATTACGCCAAAAAACATTGAAGTACAAAGGATGAGGGTGAATCCCTCATCTCCGGTCCCACTGGGACACTTACAAACTCTTCTATAGGAATGCACATCATTCCTAACCGACAATATAAGTGTGACATACCACACTTATAACTAAACATCAGACTACAATGATAAGAAGAATAAAACTACATACTTCAGTAAAAATACTTGAATCTTCAAATCACCATAGTAGTCCAAACTTCAGCGTCCAAATATACAATATCATGGTCCTCAATCCCCGAAATGCGTTTACAGTTTCACACAGAGTTGGTGGGGACTCTAAAACCACGGATAGAGCAGACAAACTCGGCTTCCAAAGGTGTATGTTGAGATGCAAAACAGAAAACCAAAAAGAAAACCCAACAAATACGTATAAAACCAACGCACATCAACTCCATGATCATGTAATCAGCAAAAAGAGTCAGTTCACAAATTTCGCACAACGATTGATGGAAGACTCTAAAACCACGGATAGAGCAGCAAGCATAAAACTCGCTCCAAAAGTGTGCGTTGAAATGCTAAACCAAGCCCAAATAGTTGATGGGTTTTGTGTTTAGTTGATGTTTGGAGCTTGAATGATTGGATTGGAGTGTTGTAGAATTGGTTTGGTTGTGTTTGGGTGTGAGTCGTGAGGTGTACGAGCCACAAGAGGCACGTACGTGGCCTTGCCTACTTGGGTCATGGGTTCGAGTCGGGTCGATTTGGTAGCTTATTGGTTGATGTAGTTGAGGTTTGGATGAGACGCGTGGAGCCGAAAAGCTTCTAGAGCTTGTTTGGTTCCGCGTGGTCTTGACCGCGGTGTCGAGGACCATTAGGGTCATAACATTGGTTTCGAGTACTTTTGGTTAATTGATTGATTGGCGAGATTGTTTTGAGTTGGTTTTGGATTGAATTGCGATAATGTGACATTTAATTTGAACTTGATATATATATTGTTGACTTTGAGCTACGTCGGCGTCACTTTGACTTTTTAGTCAATAGATGACTCCGACAAAGCCGTAACACGGAATTTAGTATAATTTGGACAATTGATTGATTAAAAGCCGAGAAGTTATGACTCGTGCTTGTGGACTCGAAACGAATAACGTTATGAAACTAATAATGGGATTTCACAAAATATATATTATACATGAAAATGATAATAAAACTATGAAATGTAAATAATAATGGGCTTTTGTACCAAAAATATCAATAACAAGATTTATCTTGTTATTTACTAGTTTTAAACGGAAACTAACGATTTAATTGGAAAGGTTTTGTAATAAATAAGTAATTATGGTTTCGAGTACACGTTTATCAATAAATATCAAATGTGGACATTTAATATTGGATAAGTAATTATTTATTTGCGTTATGTGTGCATGGGTTACGGATAACCTAGCATTAATAGTGTTGATCCACGTGGGTAGCGGACTTATTAGGTTGACGAATCTAATAAGAGCCCGCTAGGTACGTTGGGTAACCTTATTAATGGGTGACTTATCCTTATGACTCTTTAGGATACGATTGATTTATGGGATAATAAGCGACACGAATAAATAAATGAGTTTATCGAGTTGACGAATTCGATAAGATCTACTATTTATTCCGAAACTTATTGAAATATGGAGCTTATCGTTTAGAGGTCTCATTGTGTCGCATTGAGATATATATTAGTTGTTTGAGTGCATTCATGGCATCATATTGAGTCGATACACCCGCATGAGGATACCAAACACTAGGATTAATGGTGAAACGAGACGTTTTTGGAAATAAAGAAATGGAATATATTGAGGTAGATAACGTTGATTTTGAGGAATATGTGTATTAAAGTTGGTCTACATTAATAGGTTGTGCCGAGTCGATAGTTGATGTGCTGTGATTTCTGTTTTCTTCTGCTTGTGATATTTGTGCGTTGATTGTGCGTTGATTGCTTGAGGTGAGTTTCCCCACTTTTATATACGTTTTAACTACGTTTTGAACTACTTTGGGGTGAGAATCATGCTGTTGTTTTTGGACCGTGAAAACTATTTTGGATTTGCTTATATGCTTGACTGTTTAGATAGATGTGTGGTAGTTGTTGCCTTAGTTTAGATTAGCCGTGCCTAACTAAGATTTTGTTGCTTGACTTCTACATCGACCTAGTCCGGGGTTGGCAATTGTTCTAGATTTTGCCACGACAGTGCTCGACTAGAGTCGCGAGCTCGAGTTGTCCCTGGATGCGGGACGTGTGTTATGATTGGTGATCCGGCATGGATCGGTGTGAAAACGGTGTTTATCTATCTTAGGTCTTGCATAGCAAATCAACTCTTATTGGTCCACTATGATTTTGTTGAACTTAAACCTATTAACTCACCAGCGTTAGCGACCTTTTATGATTTCTCGGTAATTGAAAGATGTTTGGATTATGTGGATTGTGGAAGCTTGGCAAGAAGGCGGGGGTTCAAGGATCATTTCTGACTCTGATAAACTATGGGGACCTATTTTACTAAACTATGTTTTGGGCCTAATATTTATATTTTGGATTAAATGTTTGAATATCTAAATTTGGGATTGGTTTTGAATGGTTAAATGGTTATGTTTTATTATACTTGTGTGCGATACCAATCCAATAGTAACGCCCCGAAAACTTGATTAAGTCTTCCGCTGTACCGAGATTTGGGGGTGTTACAGCTTGGGTAAAGAAAATGGGGTCAACATTCTCAAATCAATTGATGAAGGACCGTACCAAGTTGAGACTACCAGAGACATACTCGAAAATGTTGTTGATGGCTCAGTGACATTAGGATTGGATAGACTAAAAACATATGATGAACTTACTGACAAGGAGAAAAAGAGATACGATGCTGATATTAGGGCTTCAAACATTGTACTTCAGGGTCTACCAAAGGACATCTACAAGTTAATCAATCACAACACTGAAGCCAAAGCAGTTTGGGACAATGTTAAGATGCTTCTCTCCGGTTCAGAATTAACTAAAGAAGACAGAGAGTCTCAACTGTATTATGATTTTGAGAACTTCAAGATGAACACAGGAGAAAATGTCACTGAATACTATGTGAGGTTCCACAAGCTCGTGAATGACATGAGGAATATCAAAATGACAATGCCAAATATCCAGCTAAATTCAAAGTTTGTGAACAACATGAATCCTGAATGGCACAAATTTGTCACTGCAGTCAAACTTAACAAAGGATTGAGGAACACCAATTATGAGCAACTGTATGCTTATTTACTACAAAATGAGAAACATGCTTCGTTTGAGCAAATGATCATGGAAAAGTTCAAGACCAATGCTGGTGATGCAAGCTCCTCAAATGACTCAACTACATTCTACACCAATGTAGGGATTACTACCAAAGCATCACAAGTCATACCTACTGGAAATGGTAACCACAAGCTCATTCCTGATCCAGGGTATAAGCAACCTAATGATGAAGCAGTCATGGAACACTTTGTCAATCAACTGGCTCTTATGGTCAAGCAGAACTTGAATCTCACCCCACACACCAACAATCATCTCAGAATTGCATCAAATTTTAACAATCATGCTACTGTTAAAGAAGGAAAGATAGTGGTGCAAAATGTGCAAGGAAGACAAAATGCATACCTTCCACATAATGAGCAAGGGAATGCTGGAGCTGGATATGGGAATGTTGAATTTGGATATGGGAATTCTGTCTTTGGATATGGGAATGTTGGCAGTGGTGGTGGTGGATATATGGGTAATCAGAATCGTGGAAGGAACATGGATCAAGGTCAAGTAAAGCCCATTAAATGTTACAACTGTGGTGGAGAAGGACACATCGCAAGGAATTGCACTCTTCCAAAACGCCCACAAAATGCAGAGTACTTCAGGGATAAGATGTTGCTGGTCCAAGCTCAAGACAGTGGAGCAATGTTGAATGAGGAAGAATTGCTATTTCTTGTTGAGGGAAATGCCATCACTTATGATGCTGATGTGGATGAACAGCCAGTGCAGGGTATGGGTCAGAACAATCTAAATGCATTTCAAGTCGTGGATGATGCATTTGATTCAGATGTTGAGGATGAACCAACTGCCCAGACCATCTTCATGGCTAATATCTCACCAATGGTAACTCCAAGGGCTTCTTCACCTAAACAGGCCACTCCTTCCAGGGAATCTATCATCTCAGAGGTATTAAAACTATACGATGATGTTGATGTGCAAAAGATGCACGACAAGGTACAATCAACTGAAATTATTGAATCAGATATTGAAAATATGGGTAATATCAATGTTGTCCCATATGAGCAATATGTGAAACAAAATGAAAGTGAAATTGTACCAAGTAATGCATCTTTTGTAGTCAATGATGACTATATTTTTATGAATTCACCGCATGTGCCTGATGATTCTATTATTTCTGAACTAAACGCCTATAAAGAACAAGTTGCTATATATGACCAACGTGCTAAGTTCGAATTGACCACCCGTGAGCAGGAGATGGATAACCAAATACGTACAGTTATTAGAAAAAGTAATTTTAGAGAAGAAATGCTAAAACAAGAGTTAAACTCCTTACAAGAAAAGCTTACAAAAACTGTTAAGCAAAAGCAAGAACTTCAAGACAATGTTAAAGTGCTTAAACAAGAATTTAATGCTAAGGAATCAAAACTTTTGAATGACTTTTCCAATCTAAAAACATTGAAAAATAAACTTGAAAACAAATTGAACGTACAAGGGAACACCATTCAGACTGCTCACATGATCACTAAGCACAGAGTCTTAAGCGATAAGCATAGTATTCCCCTAGTAGAGGAGCCAAACCCTGAATACTGTAAAAAGGCTAAAGCTTACCATACGATTGTATATGATGGTAATGAGATCCTCAAGCCTAGGAAAACACCATCATGTATTGGAAGCACGGAAGAGGATAGAAAATTAGAAGATGCCTCTAGGGAGACAATGGATAAGAAACTAAAAGATCCTCAGTGTCAAACCCCATTATTACACTAAAGAAAATTGGATTTCCCTGAACATGTTTAAGCCTCAAACTCAATTAACCCCACAACAAGTTTTTTGGAAAAAAGACATGGATAAGCAAAAAGCAAATGTACTTGTTGAAACAAACCCTTCCCTTAGGAGAGTGCCTCCAGCTACTGTGTATCCTCCGAATACACCAATGCATTTAGTTCCTAGAACTCTTCCCAGTAAGAGCAAGACCTTAATCAGCCTGTATGTCATTTATCAACTATTCGTTGATTTTGAGAAAACATGTAAGAAGAGAATCACACAGGGGATAATGAAGGGAAAGGGGTTTTGAGCAAACTAAAGAATGCTATTTAACTGAGATCATGCCTTTCTTTAAACAATTAAAAAATCAATTTGAGAGTCTTCAAAAGGGGATAGACTCAGAGATTAAAGAAATGGAAAAGGAATTTGATGACATGATAGTTGAGGTCAATAATTATGAACGGGAACTCAAATATAATGAAATTGAAAGGAAGAATCTGCATATCTTAAATGAGAACTTGATATCGAGTTGTGTTGCTCAAGATGTGTTTTATACTGTTACAAAGTATTCTATTACTGCCTCTCAATTTCATGAATTATCTGTTGCTTTGAAAGTTTCCCATGATCGTGTCATTGAGCTTGAAAACAAAAACTCAAAACTAAATGAGAAAATTGACCAGGATAATCATGATAATTTGGTAAAACACTTTTCTAAGCTGGAAGTTGAACATTTTGATTTGCAATTAAAATATCAACATCTCAAAGAAAATGTTAAAACCTCAAACATCAAGATATCCTCGGATGTTCCAGAGTTTGATGCAGTTTTTGAAATAAACAAACGTGACGAACAGATTCAAGGTTACTGTAACACGATCAGAAAGTTGAAAACCCAAATTTCACAATTAAAGGGTGAAAAGAACAATGTGAATGGCTCTCAAATGCCTCATCCTTTAGATTCTCAATTTTCTCAAAACTTTCATCTTCAAAACATCATTAACGTATTACAACAAGAAAATGAGAGCCTTTTAGAACCATCATTGTCAAGAAAACCTTTCTCCATCTCTCTAAAACCCCACAAACAATCCAAACAAACGCCACAAACAAACAGAATTTAACCAGCAAGAAGCAATTCGTACAGGTTAAACGAAACCCTAACTAAAAAGTTAGGGTTTTGAAACGCAATGAACCAAGAACCTAACGCAGGTATATTATGTTGAAGGTCTTGGTCATAACCTGTTTTCTGTTGGCCAACAGAAAATGAAAAGGTCAAACTACACTTCAAAGAGTTATACGACTCAATGAAAGTCACTCGTGACAAGAACAATGAAAAATAACTTCGTTACAAAAGGAAATTGAGAATCTGAAGAGTCAGGTAAAAGGGAAAATGCCACTTGTCTTTAATGAGAATGTTGCATCAAAGGCATTTGCAGATTCTAAATATACTGTGACTGTTAAATACATTCCCCCTCATCTTAGAAATAACGAACTTGTATTTCATAACTATTTTTGTCACCTTAAGGATAGTCTAGAATGTCTCCGTGAGATTGTAGAAGATGATAGCATAAATAAGCCACTTGATAGTGAAATTAGATATGCATGCTTATATGCCAAACGATCTCAGGAGCTGTTAGAATGTTTAAGAGCTACATGCCCTAAATCCTTATGTAAGAAAGATAAAGCTGTGATGCCTTGTTCTATGCCTAGTGCTAAGTATGCAACCCATTCTATGCCTTACTCTATGCCGAAAGTCAAGCATGTGAGCTTTGATGTGCCTATAAGTACTTTAGATCCCAACACTTCTAGATCAGGAATGCAAAAAGTAGCAAAACCAACTAATGCTCCCATAATTCCCTCTCTGAGGGTAATCGAGTGGTACAAAGCAAGCGGGTCAAAGCCTCCAGGCAATACAAAGCAAGATAGGACCTCGCAAGCTAAGAGTGATCAATGGAAGAGAGTAGAAGACCACCCTAGGAACATTAAGTTTGATTTGAATAAAACGAATCGTGTTGATTCTTTTTTTGGGTAAAGGGGAGTAATCCTACACCCTGGTAAAATATATTAACCAAAAACGTTTAAGTACAACGGATGAGAGTGAATCTCTCACCTCGGCCCGTTACATGGGCAACAAACACACACTAAAAGTGCACTTAACCGAACAAATTAGATAAGAAAGACATGACAATCTTATTAACTACCAAACAACTAAATTTACTTCCTACCACGACCTAAGAGACTAACATCATACATGTCACACATATCCTCCAAGTGTCTCGGTAAATCGAAGACTTGATCAGCATAATCATCAAAATATTCAAGCTCAAAACGCCCACCACCCCTAGAAGCCAAAACTGACGCCATAGGGTTATCCGGCTCCAAAACCTCATCCTCTTCACTGTCCGAACATGTCACATTCCCGAATTTAGAAAACGGATTACTTACCTTGGTAGCAGAAAAAGTCATAGTCTTCGGAGGCTTAGAAGCCGCACCAATATCAACACGAGAGTCCTTCCCCCGAGAACCATCAATACCTGCTTCCTTAGTAGAACCAGAAGACTTCCCAGTCTTCGCCTCGTCAGTAGTAGAATCAACCACAGTACTTGGGATGCCCGTGTCATTTTGCACCTCAAGAGTCCCAAAAGAGTTAGACGTAGTAATAGGTGTACCTTTAGGATTAACACTAGCAACTTCCGGTGTCTTCGTCTTAGCAACATAAACCTGCTTCCTAGGTGCAAATCTAGGACCCTTACCCATATTAATACCACTAGGCATCTTCGTACCTTTGGGTTTGGATTTCCGATTCTACACCACCTTAAACCTATCATCAGGCTCATCCAAAGACGAGGTGTGAGCAACATCATGGTGTTCCTTAATACTCTTAGGACAACAAGCATTAACATGCCCAAACACTTTACATTCAGTACAATGTGGAGGTTTCCATTCATATTCAACCTTGATACTCGTCGTAGTAAAACCACTATCGTCCTTTTTAGGGATCGCCATAGTAACCACATGTTTCAGTTCAGATTCCGATGATAATTCAACAAGAGCACGTGTAAAACTATTGAGACCCCATGAATCAACGCACATGGAACTAGTAAAAGCATCTAACATAATCGTCTTACCCACCTGAGTAGCAATAAGGCTCGACCCGTCTTCCGAATATGCAAGTAATGGCACATTATGCAATTTAATCCACACGGGAACTTTGGTGACCTCACTTTTAGACAATAACACATCAAGAGTCCATCGAGTGAGGATGAGAGGAGAGTTACGAATAATCCAAGGGCCCCGTTGAAGGACAATATCAACACCCTCTTTAGAATCAAACTTAAAGAGGAACACACCATCATCATTCTTCATAAGTTTCTTTAGTCCAAACTTACCCCACGTGTTAGTCACGTAGTTTTGTACCAAAGGAAACACAATAGTCTTACCAACAAAGAAGCCAACAAGAGTATTGTCATAATGGTTAAATACACCCTCCATAGCAGCTTTAGGGAGAACCGTATCATGATTAGCAATATGATGCTCATTCACCAGTGGTCGAAAGTTAACTTTCTTAGTAACTCGTTCTGGGTTTAGCACATTAGCAAACGACCTAACATCATTAGGCACTTTGTCATTCACATTAGAATTAGACTCATTAACCACATTAGTAGATGCAACTAAATTTTCCACCTTCGAATCATTAACACAAGGAGAAACCAAATTCACGTTCAAATCAGACTCATGAGCATTAGCGTTAAGAGAAGACGACGTGCCTACCTTATCACTATCAAGTCCTACCTTAGTGTTCACCCATGGGTTAAGACCACCAGTTTTCACCATAGTTTCCGTACCCCAAACAGATTGAAATCGATTATCACCATGATTCCCATTGTTAGGCTAGGGTTACGGACAACCCTAGCACTTTACGCAACTCGGGAGCACAACAACATCAAATCCATCACCATTAAGACGATTCAATCTAGCTTCCAACGCACTAATATCCACCCTAGCATACGGATTCAAGTCCACATTCAAGCCAACTTGATCGGCCAAGTTGGTGGCTGCTTTTGCAGCTTTCAACGAACCATCATTGTCAAGAAAACCTTTCTCCATCTCTCTAAAACCCCACAAACAATCCAAACAAACGCCACAAACAAACATAATTTAACCAGCAAGAAGCAATTCGTACAGATTAAACGAAACCCTAACTAAAAAGTTAGGGTTTTGAAACGCAATGAACCAAGAACCTAACCTGCGTTGAAGGTCTTGGTCATAACCTGTTTTCTGTTGGCCAATTATGTGATTCCGATCTAGAGGTGGCTTTTAGAAAACATACTTGTTTCGTTAGAGAACTTGATGGTGTGGAACTTTTAAGAGGAACTCGTGGTGCAAACCTATACACCATCTCTATCGAAGATATGATGAAGTCTTCTCCAATTTTCTTTTTGTCAAAGGCTTGAAAACAAAGTCATGGTTATGGCATCGTCGTCTCAATCACTTGAACTTTGGCACCATTAATGATCTTTCCAAAAAGGACCTTGTAAGAGGCTTACCCAGATTAAAATATGAAAAAGATCATCTTTGTTCAGCATGCCAATTGGGAAAAAGCAGGAAATATGCCCAAACCCAAACCCAGAAACTCGGTTATGGAAGTTCTTCATACTCTTCATATGGATTTGTGCGGACCTATGAGAGTGCAAATGATAAATGGGAAGAAATATGTATTAGTCATTGTTGATGACTACTCTCGATTTACTTGGGTTAAGTTTTTGAGGACAAAGGATGAAACTCCAAATGTCATCATCAAACTTTTCAAACAGATTGCGAGTTTTGACTTAACAAGACTGTTAGAATTATTAGAACAGACAATGGCACTGAGTTTGTTAACAAAGATCTAAGTCAATTTTATGAAAGCATTGGAATCAGTCATCAAAGAAGTGTTCCACGTACGCCTCAACAGAACGGTGTAGTTGAAAGACGAAATCGGACCCTTGTTGAAGCTGCAAGAACAATGCTAATTGACTCAAAGGTTCCAATGTTTCTTTGGGTTGAAGCCATTGCCACTGCTTGCTACACCCAAAATCGTTCCCTCATACACACCACTCATGGAAAAACTTCATACGAACTTGTCCATGAACGAAAACCTGATCTCTCATACCTTCGTGTATTTGGTGTTTTGTGCTATCCAACGAATGACGGTCAAGATTTAGGTAAATTAAGAGCTAAGGCGGACATTGGAGTTTTTGTGGGTTATGCACCAAAAAGAAGGGTTACCGAATCTACAACAAAAGAACTCAAGATATCATGGAAACTATTCACGTTACGTTCAATGAGCTATCTGGGCAAATGGCTCCAGGACAATCAAGTTCTGGACCCGCATCACAACCTTCATTAAGTACTACCATTAGTTCTTCTCTTGTACAAAATCCCTCACCAGCAATTCCATATGTACCCCCTTCGGAAGATGATTTGAAGAAATTGTTTGATCCAATGTTTGATGAACACTATGAGCCTATTGCTAATGATCAGACAAATCCATCAACAGAGGCTGCCCCTAACCCAGTCAATGTAGATAACCCTTTAGTTTCTATGTCATTGAGTCAAGAAGCGCCTACTGCAGATCACTCATCCTCATCATCAAATCCTCAATCATCAAGTGTACATCATGGAAATGTTTCTGGAACCTATGATGGAGATAACCCCTTTGCTACTCCTGAAGATGCTCCATTTGAGAACATATTTGCTCATGAACCAACTTCAGAACCATCATCATCAAGAGATCCAAACTCTGCTACTTCAGTTCCTCAACAACAACCACACGAACACCTTAGAAAATGGACACATGACCATCCATTGGACAACATCATTGGAAACCCTTCTCGTCCAGTATCGACTCATAAACAACTTGCAACGATGCCTTATAGTTTCTTCAACAAACACTATCTAAGGTCCATTTCTGAAGGCAATTGGTTCAATGCCATGCAAGAAGAAATTCATGAGCGGATCGACTGTACGGTGAACATGCGGCATTGCCTTTAGTGGATCTTCAAAGTAAAACTTGATGAGCATGGTGACGTGCTAAAGAACAAGGCTCGATTGGTTGCAAAAGGATACCGTCAAGAGGATGGTATTGACTTTGAAGAATCATTTGCTCCAGTTGCACGTATCGAGGCAATCAGAATCTTCCTGGCTAACGCTGCAAGCAAGAACATGGTAGTCTATTAGATGGATGTAAAGACGGCCTTTCTTAACGGAGATCTGAAAGAAGTCGTATACGTCAGCCAACCCAAAGGTTTTGTGAATCCAGAGCATTCTACTCATGTCTATCGCTTGAAGAAGGCCCTTTACGGTTTGAAGCAAGCTCCAAGGGCAAGGTACGACACGCTATCAAAGTTTTTTGTATCTAATGGATTCTGCAAAGGAACAGTTGATCCGACATTGTTCACCAGAAAGTCAGGCAAACACTTAATTCACGTTCAAATCTATGTTATGATGATATATTTTTGCCTCGACTGACCCCAATGAATGTTTTTCTAAGGAGATGGGCTCCAAATTTCAAATGTCAATGATGGGACAAATGTCATTTTTCTTGGGATTACAAATTTCACAAAGTCCCGGAGGCATTTTATCAATCAATCTAAATATGCTAATGAAATCTTAAAGAAATTTGGATTTGATTCTTGTGACCCTGTTGACACTCCCATGGTGGAGCGTACTAAACCGGATGAGGACCACTCAGGGATCATGGTTGACCAAACTAAATATCGTAGTATGATTGGGTCCTGATGTACCTTTGCCAGTGACCAGACATTCGTTCTTGTATGCATGTGTGCTAGATACCAGGCTAAGCCTACCAAAAAGCACCTTAAAGCGGTTAAACGGGTCTTTCAGTATCTCCAAGGAACCATCAACATGGTACTTTGGTAACCGAAGGACACCGATATGTCACTAGCAGCCTATGCAGATGCTGACCACGCAGGGTGTCAAGATACACGTCGAAGCACGTCAGGAGGTGCTCAGTTTTTGGGTGATAAGCTTGTGAGATGGTCTTCAAAGAAACAAATGAGTAGTTCTATATCCTCTACAGAGGCAGAATACATAGCCATGTCGTCTTGTTGTGCTCAAATCCTATGGATGAGATCCCAATTATCTGACTATGGCTTTGAATTCAACAAAATCCCTCTGTATTGTGATAACAAGTGTAACCACCCGCACTTTCAGGTTACTTTTCATTTTCGAGAATTTACTATTCATATTTACTATTCATCCGTAAAATTTTTATTTCACATTCTTGTGAGATTAATTATTTTAGTAATGAACTGAGAGTTTGAGAATCGTTAGATCATCTTAGCAAAAGTTATTAAGAAAACATCGTTATAAAGTTTCATTTTGGACGGTCCATCGTTTAAACATCACGCGCATAACGAAAATCAACTCTGATAATTTTCCTAACATCAGATAAATTATTAGATCACTCATGATTAATTTGAGAATTTTTAAGATTTATTTTTAATGTTACCAAATAAGCCTGTATCTGAAAAACTAAACTTACGTTTTAAACAATACTACTTACATCCAGACTTAACGATTCACCTTGTGTTTCTAATATGTTTTTGACACTTTTACATTTTTGGAAAAGTCAAACATATTTCCCTCTTCCTTTGACCATAAAGGAATTAACCTTGTACGTTCTACGTTTTTGCATAAATCGCGTAACTTTTAAACTTCGCAAATAACTGTTAAGTTATCCCGCGTATGACGAAAACCACATTTTGACATCTCATATCACTTTTATACTAATTTTAGTCTACTCTAAATAAATTCACGGTCGTTTCCACGAAATTTCGTTCTTTAGATAAACGCAAATTACGCGTTTTTTACCCGTATTTCCAGCTTTAAGCAGCGTTTTTGCACCCAGTGAGACTTATCAAACATTTTATATTTTTAGATGGAGTATAATGATGAGTTTCATCATTCCTACAAGTTTAGTATTTTACGATACGGTTTTCGTTTTATGGCTTAACGACTTACGGTTGGCATTTAACGGAACCAAAACTTACTCTAAACTCAAGATATTATCAAAACTTATCATCTAAGCCACCTAGACACATTGAGACCGACCTAAGGGGGGGGGAGTCATCATATTGGTGGCTTAATCCTAACCAAGGTTCATTTTGATCATTACAAGTGTCCTAACTTAACCATGGTTAATAATTAACACAATATATGGTTAACCAAACTTACCCTCCTATAAATAGGAAGTGAAATACATCATAAACTCCCTCACATACTGATTTTGGTCGTTCATAACTTAAAACATACATATCTTCAATAATTTGTTCCATAAACTCCAAGTTTATGCAAAGAAGTTCCAAAGATCAAGCTACTTCATCAAATCTCTAGCAAGTTTAAGTGATCTTCTTGAGTTTAAATCCACTCAAGTCACTTAGTACTTCATCACCAACTCTTCAAGTTTGCAAGGGTGCCAAGGTGTGGAAAGCTAGCTCACTCCAAAGTCATAAGTGATCAATCAAAGTCCTATCCTTACTAAGTTACTCCTTTCTTATTGAAAGCCAAAAGTTGTAAGCAACTTATCACCACCATCATCTCATCTTTATTATTCATAATCTTAACTATTTCATGCTATATATATAGTTACTATGTTGATTCATGATGTACATATACTCAATCACTTGTTTTAATTCACATATTGTCATAAAAGTAACAAACTAGTAAACTAGTCATATTCTACACATGTAAGACCATTGAAATTAGTAACATATGGTCTTTCTAACTTACATAATATGGTAGACAAGATAAAAAGGTAAACATAGCAATTTGAATCACCTGAAACGGTCAAACGAGTCAAAAGTTATAAGCAAAAGAAGTTAGCGAAACCTAAACGCCAAAACTGCCATGTATAAGCTGTTAAGAGTTCTGTCTTTTTAAAAGTGGTACTTCTGGTCCGAATCATCAAAAAGTTAAAACACGAAAGTTGTCCGGAACGACGTTTTACTTCAATACCAAAGAAGCTCGGACCTTGAAAACGCATAAATAGGCCAAAATCTTTCAAAAACAGAAACTGCCGTAAATATAGTCTCACAACTATACTTTTGTCACAACTAAAAGCAAACCAAGAGGCTTAATGGCCATAAGCCAAGACCACGGCTACGGCTAAGGTCAAGGATGAGTCTCAAGACCATGGTAGTCAAGACCAAAGTCACGGCAAGACCATGGCTAAAGCCTTAAGGCTTGTTTGCCCAAGACCGTTAACTAAGGTAATCATATTTATGAAACGACGAGAACTTGTAAGAACATGATAAACTTATAGCATCGACCTAAAAATGTAGCATCGACCTCTAGTAATGTGTCTAACCATCAGGTGCCTAATAAGTCTAATAGTTCAAATGCTACAACTACTAAATCTGCCCCTAGCTCGTCTAATGCTAAGAATATGAATGTGAACAATGTTAATTCTGGTCCCCAACCTGAAGTGAATAAAAGTAGTGCCAAAAAACACAATTTGGCAAAGGAATCAGGTGTTAAGCTTACTAATTCTTTTGATGCTCTTAATGAGGAGATGGAAACTGATTCTAAGGTTATTCCATTGGAGGATGAGCCCGATGGAGAGGATGATTTGTTACATGATTATGATGAAACCTCGGGTTTTATGGCTTCTACTTCAAAGGGTTTTACTTATACTACAGGGGCAAGCACTCCTGATTTGAACATTTTTAATGTTTAGTGTTGCTTCATGGAATATTAGGGGATTGAACCGTTCCCCTGAACAAAAAGAGGTTCATCAGGTGGTTAATTAGAATCATTTGTGTTTATGTGCTATTTTAGAGTCTCATGTTGATGTGTCTTGTGTTTATGATACGTGTGCTAAGGTGTATCGTGGTTGGAAGTGGACGTCTAATGGGAGTTTGTGTGATAATCTCGTATTATCCTTGGTTGGGACGATGCGGTCATTGATGTTTTACTAATGTCCCAAACGACCCAGGTCATGCATGTGCAAGTCAATGTTAAAGTTGACAATGTAGCTTTCTTTGTTTCATTTGTTTATGCTCATAATTACTATATTGATCGGCGTGAATTGTGGCATGAGCTAGAGGTTCATGGTAGTCTTATGCATGACAAAACTTGGGTCCTTATTGGTGATTTCAATGCGTCCTTATCTCTGGAAGATAAATTGGGTGGTGGTTACGGGCCTACTATTGCTATGAATGAGTTTAAAGAGTGTGTTAACAATATTGAAGTCTCGGACATAAACTCACCGGGTTTACATTTCACATGGAATCAGAAACCAAAGGGTAGCAATGGTGTCTTGAAGAAGATTGTTCGTGTTATGGGTAACGTTAAATTTAGTGATGCTTTTCCGGGATCTTTTGCTATATTTCAACCTTACCGCTTTTCTGACCATTCTCCTTGTGTTCTTAGAATTCCCACATTAACTAAGAAGAAACCAAAGCCGTTTAAATTCTTGAATTTCCTAACATATAAACCTGGGTTTTTGGATGTTGTGCATGAAGGGTGGAAAAATGATATCCAAAGGCATAATATGTTCAAGGTAGTGAAACGGCTTAAGGGTCTGAAGTCGTCTATTCGTAAGCTTCTTAGAGATCAAGGTAATCTTCATGCCCGTGTTACTAATCTACGTATGGAATTAGATGAAGTTCAAAAGTCGCTTGATAAGGACCCTTCTAACATCTTGCTTTGGGAAGATGAGGCTGTTTATCTCGAGGCATTTAGGAATGCTTTACTGGATGAGGAACGCTTTTTGAAACAAAAGGCAAAAGCAGATTGGCTTCATGAGGGTGACTCTAATTCGTCTTATTTTCATAATATTGTTAAGAGTAGGAGTCACAGGAGTCGTATTGAGCTGGTTACTGATGCTAATAATGTTATGCACCAAGGCAATGAAGTTCCTAATGTCTTTGTTCAAAACTATGAGAATTTTCTTGGTGTGGAAGGTAATACTATTCAGCTATTAGATCAAGTTTTATTCTCTTCTTCTATTGATTCGGATAGGGCTGATTGGATGGTGAGGGATGTGACTAATTTGGAAATTAAAGATGCTATGTTTTCCATTGGTGATAATAAGGCCCCGGGCCTGGATGGTTTCACGACTGCTTTTTTCAAAAAGGCATGGGATATTGTTGCTAATGATGTTTGTTTTGCTATACGGGATCTCTTTTCTAATGGGAAGCTGCTAAAGGAACTAAATCACACTATTATTGCTCTTGTCCCAAAAGTATCCACGCCTTCTAAGGTAAATGACTACATGCCTATCTCTTGTTGTAATGTGCTTTATAAATGCATTAGCAAAATCATTACTAATCGGATTAAAGAGGGGCTTGGAGATATTGTTAGTATTAACTAGTCGGCATTTGTTTTGGGGCGTAATAAATCTGACAACATTCTTCTTACTCAAGAATTAATGCGTAATTATCATCATCCCCGTGGACCGCCCAGGTGTGCTTTTAAGATTGATATCCAGAAGGCATATGATACTGTTGATTGGCGTTTTCTTGAAACTATTTTGGTTGGTTATGGATTTCATAATAGGATGGTCTCATGGATTATGGCTTGCGTAACTAGTGTGTCGTATTCCATTTGTATTAATGGTGATATCTATGGGTGGTTCAGGGGTAAAAAGGGCTTACGACAAGGTGATCCTATGTTACCTTACCTATTTACTCTTGTTATGGAAGTGTTAACTCTTTTATTGCAGAAAAGGTTCGAGCAGAGGGATGATTTCCAATACCACAATCTTTGTGAAAGGCAGAAGATTATTAATCTCTGTTTTGCTGATGATTTATTTATTTTTATGCATGGTGATGTTGTTTCAGCTAGTGTGGTTATGGATGCTTTAGATGAGTTCAAGAATTTGTCGAGCCTTGTTCTTAGTATTTTGAAGAGTACGACGTTTTTTTGCCATGTGACGAACCATGTCAAGTTGTCCATATTGAACTCTTTGTCTTTTAATGAAGGTACCCTTCCTAATAAATATTTAGGTGTTCCTCTTATATCTTCGCGGTTGTTGTATCGGGATTGCAAAGTTCTTGTTGAAAGGGTTCAAAATAGAATATCAGATTGGAAGAATAAATTCTTATCGATGGCGGGTTGGTTACAGGTTATTATATATGTGTTATCGTCTATGCATATATACTGTGCTTCTGTCTTTATCCTTCATGTTCGTGTCATCCATGATCTCGAACAGCTTATGCGTGGCTTCTATTGGTGTCAGGGTGATATGAAAAAGGGAAAGGCTAAAGTGGCGTGGGAGGATATTTGTAAGCCTAAAGAGGAGGGTGGTCTAGGCATTCGTAGCCTCCATGAGTTTAATGTGGCACTTATGGCGAAACATATTTATAGTATTATGATTCATAAGGAATCCTTATGGGTCAAATGGATCCATGCGTATAAGCTTCGTGGTAGGAGTTTTTGGGATGTTCCGTGTACGGGTGATATGAGTTGGGGCTGGAGAATATTGCTTCAAATTCGTCCAGCTATTCGACCATTTTTCTGGTTCCATATTCGTGATTGTAAGAGAGCTTTTATTTGGTTTGATAATTGGTGTTCCTTGAGCCCTCTAAAGTGTTTGCTTACTGCTAGAGATACTTCTCGTTCTGGGTTTTCTCTAAATAATTATGTTGGTGATTTGCTTATTGATGGTGCTTGGAGATGGCCTAGTGAGTCGATTGATAGGATTCCTGCTTTATTGATGATTAACCCTTCGACGCTAACTGAATGTGTGGATGATGAGCTGGTTTGGAGAGGGCCTAATGGTGAATTCAATCCGTTCACCATTTCTCATGTCTGGGATTCTATCCGTGATAGTGCAAATCTGGTTTCTTGGTTTCATGTCGTGTGGTTCTCTTAGTGTATCCCTAAACATGCTTTTAACCTTTGGCTTGTCGTTAATTGCAAGCTGAAAACTCAAGATAGGTTGAGGCAATGGGATGTCGGTCCTGAAACTGACTTAAACCTGCTTCGTTGTCTATTTTGTGATAACCAACCTGATTCTCATGCTCACCTTTTCTTTGAGTGCCCTTTTTCTTTACAGGTGTGGACAAGAGTTTGTGCTCTAGGTGGAATGGATAATATTCCTCCTAGACTTGAGGATGCTGTTTTGTACCTTATACCTTTGTCTAAAGGAGGTTTGTGATATCAGTCTTCTCCTTGCTGCTTCTTGCTACTCTATTTAGCATGAACGAAATTCGAGGATTTTTAAGAAGGGGATGAAGTCATATACACAGGTTTTCGATGATATTGTTACCATCGTTCGTTTGAAGATCCTTTCATTCGATTCACGAAGAACTCTTTACGGATTAGGAGGATTCTGGATACATGGAAGCTACCTGGATCAGTGATCATTATGAGTGGTTTAACGTCCTGATGGAAGTTCTCAAGTGCTTTTCTTGTTCGCGAGGGGAGTGCCAGGAATGGGTTGTACTCTTTTTCCCTACTCCAAGGTTTTTCCCTTCGGGGTTTTTCTTGGAAAGGGTTTTTAAGGAGGCAAGCTTCCTGGATCGTCTTGCTCCCTTCGCGCTTTTGGTGATTGCGGGATGCTCGCTTGTTACAAGTTTTTCTTGTTTTATGCCTAGTTAGTTGATGTAATATATAGCTAGGTTCATTGTGTTTATGGCATGTCATAAACACTAGTTTATCAAGCTTTTAGCTTGAGGTTAATGTGGTACTTCTGCCACATTCCATTTGTACTTAACATTATTTTTGGTTATATATTTATCGGGGTAAAACCCTTTACCCAAAAAAAAGTATTCCACTCCACCGTGTTGCTTCGAATAGCAAGAATGTTTATGTTTTCGTACGACTTTATTATTGGTGACTTCAGGAGGATCGATACCGAGTCACGTCTTTTTGCTATTATTAGGTTGTACCGAGTCCGCTGTGCAGTGATATTCTCATTGCTGTTGTGCTATTCTTCTTTAGAGTGACCGTTTTTGCATTTCTTTGCTGAGGTGAGTTTCATAGCCCCATTTTTATTCATACTTTTGCTTTACTAAATCTTTTTTTTTGGTAAAAGGGCTTCACCCCGGTAAAATATATTAAAAAATCAACCAATAAGTACACTGGAATGTGGCTGAGGTGCCACATTAACCTCAAGCAATAGCTTGAACATCCAACTAAATTGCTAGTGACAGGCCACTAAGCGTTACAATACCTAGACTGTACAATAACTAAAACACCAACAGGAAAAAACCATTTAGCTACACAGGAATCACCACAATAATCTGCCCACCTGTTTGAAGGAGATTGATGAACCAAATGAGACTGCCTCCTTAAAAAACCTTTCCAAGTAACAACCCGATGGAAAAACCTTGGAGTAGGGAAAAAGTGTACAGCTCTCACCCGGATCTCCAACGAACCCACACAACCACCAACAACACCCAACGGGTCATAAATCCAATGACACTCCCCACGATCCAAGTAGCCAAACTGACTATGAAAATCCCAATCCAAATAATGCAAGCGCCAATCATCCATCAAAATAAGAAAAGAAACCATCATTGAGTAGAACGGATGAAAGACCGAGGAAGCTTCCATAAATCAAGGAGCACTTCTACGTTAGCCATCTTCTTGAAGGAACAAGAGAGCAACTTAAGACGAATAGTCGACCTGATCACATCAATAACTTGAGCTACCTTTTCTGATTCTTGAAAAGACGGTCGTTACACTCTTGCCAGATGAAGTAACATGAAGCAGCAAATACCAGCTTCGAGATAACAAATCTAATAGATCTCTTGCGTGCCAAAGGAACAAGAAAAACCACAATTGGACCTAGTGTTGATGGAATAGAGGAGACACCTGTAAAGCGCTTAACTTGAGTCCAAACCTGCATAGAAAAAACACACTTGAAAAAAAGGTGATCATGAGAATCCGGTTGAGACTTGCAAAACGGGTACTGAAACAGGTTTAAGTCAGTATCACTAGTGACATCCCATTGTCTCCCATTATCTTGAGTCTTTAACTTCCTCTTAATGATCAGCCAAAAAGTAACAGCATGCCGAGGGATGCGATGAGAAAACCAAACCTAATCATGCCATAAGACGACATCCCCTCTGGGTTTAATGCACTCCCAAACCGAACCCACCAAAAAATCCCGGAAACCATTATCACGAGATTTCCAAACAAGCCAATCCAAAGTATCCGGGTTAGTGATCAGAACAGAAATCGAACTAAGCAACGGGTATTTAGAATACCATTCAATCGGCCATATCCAACTATTATTAGCAATACAATCCAAAACCGAAGATGACATAGTGAGGCCCGCTCGATAAATATCCTGAGACGAGATCGTATTACCAAGAGGACTCGCATCACACCAATTATCAAACCAAGCTGAAATGGTATTACCCGCTCCCACTTTATACCAAAAAACTGACGAATAATCAGTCTCAACTGAATGATTTTCCTCCAACTCCAAGACATGTTCCCACGTAAAGGGATATCCCAAAAACTACGATCCCTTAATTTATAATAATGAATCCATCGAACCCAAAGAGACTCCCTATGTGTAAACAGCCTCCAAATATGAGAAGTGATCAGCGCTTTATTGAAACACTCTAATCTTCTAATGCCAAGACCACCCTCAACCTTAGGAAGACAAACGACCTCCCACGCCACTTTGGATTTCCCTCTACGCATCTCCCTTTGACACTATAAGAACCCCCGCATTAATTTTTCCAGATCTAACATAATGCGAGATGGGAGAATAAACACAGACGCCCAGTACACATGCATAGAAGCCAGAACAGATTGAATCAGCTGAGCTCTACCAGCAAAAGAGAGGAATTTATTCTTCCAATCACATATTTTATTCTTAACCTTCTCAACAAACTCCTTGCAATCTCGATAGAGAAGTCTAGAGGCAATTAACGGCACACCAAAATATTTAACAGGAAGCGTACCTTCTTCAAAAGGGAGAACATTAAGAATATCAAGCTTCACATAATTCAAAATGTTACAGAAATAGGTCGTGCTTCACATAAACTCATCTAACGCCTCCATAATAACACGAGCAGAACCAACGTCACCATGGGCAAATAGAAATAAGTCATCAACGAAGCCTAAATTGACCAGATTGAGATTAGAGCAATACTGATGATAGGCAAAATCCTCTGACTCCCGAACTTTCCTTTGAAGCATTAGGGTAAGAATTTCCATCACAAGCGTAAACAAATAGGGAGATAACGGATCTCCTTGTCTTAAGCCTCTTTTACCCTTAAAATAGCCATGAAGAACACCATTAATACTCAAAGAAAAAGAAACCGTCGTCGTACACTCCATAATCCATCCTATCATCCTTTGATGAAAACCAAAACCGACTAAAACCTCCTTGAGAAAAGACCAATCAACCGTATCAGCAAGATATAGGCCGGTAATCAATAATTCTGAGAGGAGAAGAGACCTTTGGGATCAAAGCAATGATCGTATGGTTCAGCTCCTTAAGAAGCGTTCCGATAGTAAAGAATTCCTGAACAGCTTTAACCACATCATGAGACACAATATCCCAAGCTCCTTTAAAGAAAGCAGCAGAAAAGCCATCAGGACTAGGGGACTTATCATCGCCCATAGAAAAGATAGCCTCGCGAACTTCCTGCGCAGTCACATTACGAACCATATGATTAGCCGCATCCATAGAAAGCTTATTACGGAATAAATTAGATAAGTTAAAAGGATGGGTGACTCCCTGTTGTCCCAAAAAAGACATGTAATGATCAACAAACGCCATAGGAACCTGATCACCATCCATCCGAACGCCATGCATATCCGTCACACTATCAATACGATTCTGAGAAGCCCGGCTTTTAACGACCTTATGAAAATATGCCGTGTTCGAATCGCCCAATTTAAGCCAATCAATCTTAGCTTTTTGCTTAAGAAAAGTCTCTTCCTTCAAACAAGCCTCATTATAAGCCCAAAGGTAAACCGCTTGCTCTTTACGAACATCAACATTAAAAGGGTCCGTAACCAAAGCACGTTGAGCTTCATCAAGCTCATGACGCAAATGAACCACATTAGCATGAATATTACCTTGGTAATACAATAACTTGCGGAGAGGCTTTTTATAAGCTCTAAGCTTATTAACCACCCGATACATCCAAAAACCGTTAACATCCTTAGACCACCCCTCGCAAACTACTTCTTTAAATCTTGGATGCTGAACTAAAATATTAGAAAATTTAAATCGACGAGGAACCTGTTTAATGGTTCTAGGAATACGAAGAACCGCCGGGGAATGATCAAAGATACGGTAAGGTTGAAAGAGTGCATTCACCCCCACAAACGAATCACAAAAGTCCAGATTAGCCATAATATGATCAATCTTCTTAAGAATGCCATTCTCTCCTCTCGGTTTCTGATTCCAAGTATATCTCAGCCCCGAACTATTAATATCCGAAGCATCATTTACATTAACACATTCTTGAAATTCACGCATAGCAATATCAATATGAGAGGAACTGACCGACTTGTCATTTAAACTGAGCGAGACATTAAAGTCACCAAGTAAACACCACGGACAACCACAAACATAACTATGTCGGCAGCCAAGGTTACGCCATAAGTCTCGACGGTTAATATAGTGATTATGCGCATAGATAAAAGAACAAAAAAAAATCTTTCTTTTTAGCCCTCAATCGGATACATGTATGAATTACCTGAGCTTCTTGAGAAATAACAATAAGATCCACATCATCGGTATTCCATCCCAAAATAATCCGAGAGCCTTTCGAACAAAGAGAACCATTAGAAGTCCAACTCCAATGATGAAACACACTAGAACATAATCGATCAATTCTAGAGCTCGCAACGTGCGACTCTAAAATAGCACAAACTGATAAATTGTTATCATGAATAACATTCCGAACCTCTTTTTTCTTAAAGGCCTGGTTCAAACCCCTTATGTTCCAAGAAGCTACACTAAAGATGATCACTAGTAACATAGGAAGTGATTGCCTCCTTATTATTATTCCCATTAGTTTGAACTGACTTCCCACACACTTCATCAACTTCATCACTATAACTCTCATGCATTATATTAAGCTTAGTTTCAGCATGTTTAGTGGTATCATCTTCAATATAACTATTCACATTCAAAATAGCGGAGTATGAGTTCATTAAAGGAATAGAAGTACCTTTTGCAATAGGAAAGACATACTACATATCTGGAACAAAATCGGGCTGATTGGCCTCATTAGAAGCTTGATCAATTGGCCCTATATCCCCATCTTTAATATGGATACCATCGTTATTAACACAATCAGGTTTTGGCCCTTTATCCTTACCTTCAATCTGAATACCAACATTATTACGAGTATCATCATGGGTCCTAGAAGTAGAAGCCTCCTAACCAATGGGAGGTTTATTGACAGGCCGATACAAATACTTAAACGCACACCTTGTATAGGACGAGAAGGGGCTTTAGCTTTCCCATTTTTTCTTTTCACTTCCACAAATCCCTTATCATTAGAAGGCGCTTCCACTTCAGCCCTAGTCTTCTTAGGGCATTGATCATTTGTATGGCCAAAAATTTTACATGTTTCACATCGTGGAGGATACCATTCATACTCAATAGATATAGTTTCAATCGAATGACCCAAACCATCAAGAAATGGAATTGCAACCTCCAACGAGTCTTTCAAAGCCACATTCGAAGACACCTCAATAAGAGCCCTAGTATAATCTGCTTGACGTGGATCTTTTTGTTTTTGTTTTGAATCGCTGGTTAGGGTTGTCTATCCCTCGTTCATTTTTTTTGTTATGGAGAAAGTTGATTATGCTAAGGTTGATGTTGATGGTTTACAAACTAGGATGGCTCGTTTGAAAAGTGATGCTGGTATGTCTGATGTTACGCAGCCAAGGCAAGCAGTTAGGGTTTTGAGAAACCCTAATGTTGAATCGAACATGCATGGTTATGGTGCAAACACAACTAGTGGATCCAATCTGAATATTAATGTTGCAAAGGATTCCTTTGGGGCTGAAACGTTAGAAGATACAAATCAGGTCACTTTGGATCATTCTTCTTTACGTGAACTAGGGTGTGAGGATTCTGTCTTTGTTGGTGCAACAAGGTGTGATGTTAAAAATCTTGATGGCACTTCGTTTTGGGACATGGGTACTTCTGGTGGCATGACTCTAAACACACAAGAATATCCATCACTTGAGGTTCATCTTGCGTCTAAACAAACTAACATTCCTGTTTCGGGGATATCTAGCAAGAATGGTGTTACGAACATTGACTTGAGTGTTAATCCAAAGGTACAAACTGCGGGAAGTAAGGATATTGGGGTTGCAATTAGTGGTGATCAGGTGATTATTCAAGATGATGATACTTTGCCTAAAGGTGATGGTATTCGTGTGGGTAATCTTGTTGGCAAGTTAAAAGGTACTGCATCGAATAATACTATTACCAATGAGAGCCCGATTGTTCAAACAACTGAAATTCAGCAGTCAATGACATATGTGGGAGTTGCTAGTGGTTCTCAAACGACTCATACTCAAGTTACTCAAGCTAAACCTGTCAAAGGTAAGTCTAACTTTCGTGAACTCAAAGTTGATAATGTTTTTAATGGTGTTGACGTGTCCATTCCTCTTAAGGTGGTAGAAAATATTAGCACTAAATTTGATAACACCTTGTATGGATATTTCATTGGCAAGCGTATTGCATTCCCAGTGGTTGAGTATTTTGTTCGCAACAATTGGGCTAAGTATGGTCTTAAACGGATTATGATGAATGCACAAGGCTTCTATTTCTTTAAGTTTGACTCACAGGTTGGCTTGGAGAATGTTTTAGAAGGTGGTCCGTGGATGATCAAAAATAGCCCTATTATTCTAAAGAAGTGGACCATGAGTACCAGTTTGACGAAAGAGGAATTAACCCGTATTCCGGTATGGGTTAAGCTTCATGATGTTCCTTTGCAGGTATTCTCTGAGGATGGTATTAGTATTATTGCAACACACATTGGTAAGCCGATTATGCTTGATTCCTATACTAGTTCTATGTGTACTGATTCTTGGGGTAGGAGTAGTTTTGCTCGGTGTTTAATTGAAATTGATTCTCATGCTCCTCTAAAGGAGGCTATTACTGTGGGGGTCCCATACATGGATAGGCTTGGCTTCTCTTCTGAAACTATTAGGGTGGAATATGAGTGGAAACCTCCTAGATGTGATGTGTGTTTGATATTTGGTCATTCTTGTGATACTTGTCCTAACAAAGTTGTGACTACACCGGTTGTGGAGGTTAACCAGGATGGATTTCAAGTTGTTGGGAAAAAGGGTAAAGCTAAAAAGAATGCTAGGGATGATAGAACCGGAACTGTATTTAATGCGGTCCCAGTGGGTAAAAATATGCAGTATAGGCCTAAATCTGTCTCCACACCTTCTACTAGCAATCCGGTTCAAGGAAGTGCTAGTACTAGTGCGGATCAGCCCCCTAATCCTAAAGTGGCTACATCTAACTCGGTAGGTCCTTCTACTACGCATAATACTTCTCCTACTGGTAAAGATGTTGAGGTGAATAAGGATAACCAATCTGCTCCCAATGTTAGTTCTAGTACTATCTATCCTACTCCTAAAACTAATAACCCAAATTTAGGCGCTAATGTGACTACATCTAACCCGTTTGGTTCTCTGGCTACTGATGAGGATGATGTGATTGAGAATATTTATGATGAAACAGGTAATTTATTTGACAAATCAGGGGCAAGCACTCCTGTTCTGAGTGTCCCTGATGTTTAGTATCGCCTCTTGGAATATAAGGGGTTTGAACCATTCCCCTAAACAAAAAGAGGTTAAACAGGTGGTCAATGATAATAATCTTAGTGTATGTGCTATCTTGGAATCTCATGTTGATGCTTCGATGGTGTATGATACATGTCGTAAAGTTTGTCGTCGGTGGAAGTGGACGTCGAATGGTAGTCTGTGTGATAAGGGTTCCCGTATTATACTTGGTTGGAATAATGATATTGTTGATGTTATGATTATGTCTCAAACTAACCAGGTTATGCATGTTCAGGTTAATACTCGGGCGGACAGCAAAACGTTTTTCTGTTCTTTTGTATATGCTGATAATTATTATGTTCATCGGCGTGCCCTTTGGTCTAATCTTGTTTGCCATGCTGGATTTATGCGTACTAGGCCTTGGGTTTTGTTGGGGGATTTTAATGCAGCTCTTAAGCTGGAGGATCATTCATGTGGTAGTTATGCTCCTGACATTGCTATGCGTGAATTCAAAGATTGTGTTCAGAAAATGGAGGTTGAGGATATTAATAGTACTGGTCTTCATTTTACTTGGAATCAGAAACCAAGAGGTTCCTTTGGTACATTGAAGAAAATTGATCGGGTGATGGGCAATCTGAAATTTGCTGGCTTGTTTCAAGGTTCGTTTGCCATATTTCAACCTTATCGTATTTCTGATCATTCTCCGTGTGTTCTGCGTATTCCTCAGGTTACTAAGCCTAAGCCTAAACCGTTTAAATTCTCTAACTTCTTGGTTCATAAAGATGGATGGAATCTTAATGTTAATGGTTGTGCTATGTATCGTGTTGTTCAACGCTTAAAGGGGCTGAAATCTCCTTTTCGTAAGCTTTTGCACAGTCAAGGTAATCTTCATGAGCGGGTAGTTAGGATTCGGCAGGATTTAGATGACGTCCAAAAGGCTATTGATACTGATCCGTCTAATTCTGAACTACGGGATGAACATGCTCACTATCTTCTTGCATATAAGGAGGCTACATTAGATGAAGAACGGTTTTTAAAGCAGAAATCTAAAGTTCAATGGCTTCATGCAGGTGATTCTAATACGGCCTATTTTCATAATATTGTTAAAAGCAAATGTGCCCGTAATCGAATTGAATTGGTTAGAGATGCAAACAATGTCTTGTACGAGGGTAATCAGGTTGCAGGTGCTTTTGTTGCTCACTATGAACAGTTTCTTGGTATGGAAGGAAATTGTACTCTTTTTGATGATTATGGTATATTCTCTAATGTTCTTCCTCATCAATTGGCTGGTTCGATGGTTCGTCATGTTACTGATGCGGAGATTAAGGATGCTATATTTACTATGGGGGATGATAAAGCTCCTGGTCCCGATGGTTACACGGCTGCTTTCTTTAAAAAGCATGGGATATTGTGGGTGCTGAGGTAAGGACTGGCTGTGGCGTGACTTTTTCATTAATGGTAAGCTTCTCAAGGAGATTAATCATACTATTATATCTTTGATTCCTAAAGTGTCTACCCCATCTAAGATTAATGATTATCGACCTATTTCTTGCTGTAATGTCATGTATAAATGCATTAGCAAAATCCTTGCTAATCGTATAAAAGAAGGCCTTGGTCAGTTGGTTAGTATTAATCAATCGGCATTTGTTCCTGGTCGTCGTATATCTGATAATATATTACTTACCCAAGAGCTTATGCGGAATTATCATAGAGGAAGGGGTCCTCCTAGATGTGCGTTTAAGGTTGATATTCAGAAGGCATATGATACGGTTGATTGGAATTTTCTTAGGGCTATTCTGATTGGTTTTGGTTTTAACTCCAAAATGGTTGATTGGATCATGGTTTGTGTCTCATCTACGTCTTATTCCATATGTGTTAATGGCGATCTTCATGGCTGGTTTAAAGGTAAGCGGGGCCTTAGACAAGGTGACCCGTTATCTCCATACTTGTTTACGCTGGTTATGGAAGTTCTAACTCTTATATTGCGAAAAGGTTTCAATGCGGTTGATTTTCAGTTTCATCATTTGTGTGAGCAACAGCGAATTATTAACCTTTGTTTTGCAGATGACCTCTTCTTGTTTGCTAGAGGCCATCAGGATTCTGTTAATTTCATTATGCAGGCCTTGGAGGATTTCAAGAACTTTTCGGTCTTGTCCCAAGTATCCCTAAAAGTACAGCTTTCTTTTGTAATGTTCCAAATGCTATTAAAGCTGCTATTCTCCAGTCTATGCCATTTGCAGAAGGTTTTCTCCCTGTTAGGTACCTTGGTGTCCCCCTTATATCATCAAGACTTCTTTTTAGGGATTGCAAGGTGCTTGTTGAAAAACTGGAAGGTCGTGTGAATGATTGGCGCAATAAGTTCTTATCTCTTGCGGGTAGGCTTCAATTGGTGAGATCTGTCTTATCTTCGATGCATTTATACTGGGCTTCTGTTTTTTCCTTCCTACTACTGTATATCCATGAGCTTGAGCAGCTTATGAGGGGTTTCCTTTGGTGTCAAGGAGAAATGAAAAGGGGAAAGGCTAAGGTTGCTTGGGAATCTGTTTGTAAGCCAACGAAAGAAGGTGGCCTTGGTATTCGTCGTTTGGAGGATTTTAACATTGCTCTTATGACTACTCACATTTGGAGTATTTTGACACATAAAGAGTTGTTATGGGTGCAATGGATCCATTCGTATAAACTTCATGGGAGAAGTTTTTGGGATGTCCCTTGTTTGGGGGATGTTAGCTGGGGTTGGCGCAAGCTACTGGCCATTAGACCAAAGGTTCGTCCTTTTATTTGGCATAAGATCAATAATGGGAAGGACACTTCGGTTTGGTTTGATATGTGGTGTCCGTTAAGCCCGATTCGTAATTTACTTACTGCTAGAGATATTGCACGAGCGGGGTTTAATTTATCTGACTCGGTTTATGATCTTATTGAATATGATGGTTGGCGATGGCCATTGGATTGGTTATCTCGATTTCCATGGTTAGATGCTCTCCCGGTTCCTTTTCTAAATGATATTGATGATGGATTATTATGGCGTAACCTGGATGGCAATTTTAGTTGTTTTTCAGTCTCGGGTGCGTGGGAATCTCTACGTCTTAGGGCTGATTTGGTTGAATGGTGTAATGTTCCTTGGTTCTCTCATTGTATTCCAAGGCATGCTATACATCTGTGGCTCGCTATTAAACAGAAGCTAAAGACTCAGGATAGGATGCGCCAATGGGATGTTGGTCCTGACGTTGATTTGGCCTTGCTTAGATGCCCGCTTTGTGAATTGGTTCCGGATTCTCATTCTCATTTATTTTTTGAGTGCCAATTTTCTATGCAGGTTTGGTTTCAGGTGCGGAGTTTATCTGGTATGGATGCAGTCCCACCTTCGTTGGAGAGTATTGTTACAGTTCTTATTCCTTTATCTAAGGGGCGGTCGGTTAGTAGTATCCTTTCTAGATTATTGCTTGCTGCTACTACTTACTTCGTTTGGATGGAACGCAATTCTAGGCTGTTCAAGCGTAAGAAGTCTTCTGTCAAGTGATTAGCACCATTGTCTCTACTATTCGGTTGAAGCTGGTTACTTTCAAGTTCAAGAAGCTAACCTTGAGGTCTCGATTGATTTTGGATAAATGGAAGATTCCAAGTATATGTATACACGAAGGGAGTGCCGGGTAAGGGTTGTACTCTTTTTCCCTACTCCAAGGTTTTTCCCTTTGGGTTTTTCTTGGAAAGGGTTTTTAAGGAGGCAAACTTCCTGGGTTAACTTGCTCCCTTCGTGGAGTAGCTGGATGCGGGATGCTCGCTTGGTACAAGTTATTCTACTTGTTTATGCCTAGTTTGTTGATGTAATATAGCTAGGTTTTTGTGTTTATGGCATGTCATAAACACTAGTGCTTATCAAGCTCTTCGCTTGAGGTTAATGTGGTATTTCAGCCACATTCCATTTGTACTTAACATTATTTTTTGGTTATATATTTACCGGGGTAAACCCCTTTACCCAAAAAAAAAGGCTCAATCCAACTTTAGTGTACGCTGCAATGGGAAGGTTATGAAGCTTCACCCAAACAGGAGCACAAGTAATCTAATCTCTTTTAAGCTTTGTATTTGGCGTCCAAGTACTTAGAATAATGGGAACACTCCTAATAATCCAAGGACAATTTTCATGAACCTGATTCATACCATGCTTTGAACCAAATTGAAAGAAAAAGAATCCATTCTTTAGCATTATGCGTTCAAGACCATATTTAGCCCATGTATTCTTGACATAGTTTTCAACTAAAGGAAACGCAAGACGTTTACCAATAAAGTAGCCATACAAAGTATTAGCAAAAAGGCCACTAACTTCCTTAACCGACTCCATAGGAATAACAAGAACAACCCTTGGCACTTTTTCAGGATTAGTAATCATCGAAAAATTTACCTTTTTAGATGTAGGTTCCTTATTATTGAGGCATAAGAAATATTCCCACTCATGGGCTGCTGAGAATGAGGTTTTTCCAAGCTAGTAGTACCACCATCGTGACCATTAGTAATCCCATCAGCCTTATCATTACTGTTAACAAGAGTAGGCCCCTTTTCCACATCCTTTAACTAATTTTGAACCACATTTGCATTATGCGCAGACCCATTCAAATCAGCCCTTGTTGTATCATTCATAGTGTTGTTAGCCAAATAACTAAACTCAAAACTACCTCCCCCAAGCACTACATTTACAGCAGAACACTCCATATTATTAACAACCTTTGAATTCTCGTGACATTTCAATGACCTTTTTCAATTGGCGCATCTTTTAGCAAACTGGAATTCCTATTAACCGAAGCATTCTTGATCTTGTTTGGGTCCTTAGAAGGACCAAAATCATTACCATACATATCAATAACAACAAAGAAGATCAAAACCCTAAACAGAAAAAAAACTCAACGCAAAACCCTAAAAAGCGACAACTTGAAAGAAGAACCAGAAACGAAACCCTAGAAGGGAGCAATCAAGTCACCATAACTACTAACCGACACTCATAATTAATGTAGATGTAATAATTGAAGATCCAAAACAGCAGCAGCAATAAAGACAATACGAAACCTCAAAAAAAGAAGAACCGAAACCCTAATTACCAAGAATCAGCCACCTAATAATAAATTCACTAAAGGGAAGCAATACAGCGATTGATCCACAGAAGTCAAAGTCTTATAAGGTATAGGAATCAAGGAAGAAGAAGGGATCGATCAGAATTGGGTGTAGGAATCGCCATTATCTTGAGATCATTAGGGTTTGTTTTACTAAATCTTGGGGTGCGAAAATATGCAAAACATTTTCATAGGACCGATTATGAAATTTTGTTTTGTTGCACTTATTACGTAGTCAAGGCTAATTAATGTTATAGTTAGATCTATCACGGTTGACCATCCTGTCTGGACTTGTTTGCCCAATTTGCCAGGGTGGCACCTGGATTTGTGGTTGCAAAATTTGCCATGACGTATAACATCTTGGTTTCTGGTATGTTATTTGAGTGTGATGGTTGCTTATATGTTGTGACTTATGTTGCGTAATTCATCACCAGAAGATGGAGGAGCAAAAGAAACAGTCCGGCCTTTGGTTAGTTCCAAAGAACGGAGGCTCATCTTCTTCTAGTGGTCGAGAACCAACCTTCAACTTCACGGGATCCTTCATTTGAACTAACGATAGCAAATCCATCGCTGCAGAAAGTAGAAGAAAAAGAAACACGGTTTAGACTACACAAAAATAGAATAACAAAACATGACCTAAACATGACCTAAAATCATATTGTTAGATGTTAATATAATGACTATGGCTTAGATGTTAGCGTTTAATTCATATTGTTTATATATCTATTTGTATAGTCATTGTATTTGTAAGTGATAAGAATGGTTTGTCATTCTTATCTAGTGGTTCATGTATGTTGCATGTGGTGTGCATTTGTTTGTTGCCATGATCGCGCTGAGGGCATGGGATTCACCCATGCCATTTGTACTTCAATGTTTTTTGGTGTAATGAATTTTACTGGGGTGAATTAACCCTTTTACCCAAAAAAAATAGAATAACAAGCGAAGAGACATAAACATGGTATATCCACCCCGATCATCTTCATCATAAAACACAAGGTAAGAATCTTCGTTCTAAGTGTAATTACGGCTTAACTCAACCAAGCAAAGAAAGGGCTCTGGAAATTTATGAAAAGGAGAAGCATGGGCAACAAGGGAAGCAACGTGCCCAACATTAAACTCATCATCCTTATGAGTAGCATCCTTGGGAACGCTCTTTCCACCATGGAAGGGATGAATAGCAGGACAAGCAAAGGAATCAACCCAAATGAAATGGTCATTCCAACTTTTAAGAGAATCAATGGGTTTAGTATAGCAAACGCCAAAACTATCAACTCGTTTACTAAAGGATAGCCAGCCATTTTTCTGAGACTGAACATAAAAACACCTAAATAACCCAACTGAGGGTTCGATACCAAGAGCGAAACAAATAATCTCAAATTGAGAAACTTTAGCAGCACCAATAACAGAAAGCTGCAATATATGGATGCGATAGTAATTAAGGATAGACACAAGGAATACAGACAAAGTAAGACGGAAATTAGCATATTCAAAAAAGCGGGTATAAACACCAATCTTCCCATCCGGTGCCTCTTGAATGGCATGATCAGGTCCAGACAGCTCCAGATGAACAAATTGCATAATTGAATACTTAATGCAAAAGCGATCAAGCGTTCCTCATGAAAGCTTAGACTTAGCAGAGACAAAAGTACCCATAACTAAAAGAGAAAAAAAGGAATTAGAACCTAACCTGGAAAAGGAACCGAGAAGACAGATGCAATCCAAGGCAATTATATCGAAAGGAAGAGGAAGCAACGCTTGCAAATGAAGAATAGTAAAAGGAAAAATGAGGAAAGGAAAAAGTAAAGGGTATTTATACAAAGAGGTTGCTAGCGTCCAAAGAAACCCCTAAAGAAGGACACGTGTCAAAAAGTAACCCGATCCAACGTTGAATAATCAAAGGACAAAAACAGGGCTAGTGAAAGGACGCAGGACCCGGTTGGACCCACCGGGTCCAATCAGCCAGAAAATGAAGATTCAGGAATTGCCCACGCTGCATAGCACGTAAAACAAGAAGGAAAGCGTCATAAAGACACTTCAAAGGTGTGGAAAAGAAACAGATCCGTCAAACTTAAAGTCTAGCAATATCCACAAAGACGCGACAATATCCGCGTGCACTAAATACACCAGACTGGGGGGACTTGATGACGTAGCAACCCCTAAAAAAGAGGAACATCAGAAGGGCACTTCAAAAAAGCACGGAAATGAAAAGCGCTTAGTCAACTCAAGTCTAGTAATATCCACCGCACGCGACAATATCCGCACGCAATGCACACACTAGATTGGGGGGACTTGATAACGTATAATACGTATAGCATGCCCACTGGGCCTAATCTATACACATACTGGGCCCAGGCCCAACAACAAGAATAACTACAAACACTGGACCAACAGTAAGCCCAATAACGAAATTGGCTATAGTCCAGGCTAAAAGACGCACGCATGATACTTAGTAGACCGAACCTCCGGTAGCTGAAGGTATCCTGTGTCCGCATCCGTGATTAACACGTAACCTTGTCTGACAAGGGTCCGGCTCCGGCAACTAACTACTATATGCGAGTAACTAGGAAACCCTAGCGGTAAGCCTCGCCTATAAAAAGGGCTCTAATCCCCATACAAGGTAGAACTTTCTCTCCACATAATTACACACACATACTCTTACTTTCTCCGACCAGAATGTGTACTTACTCTCACGTCGGAGTCTAATCGTGGGGTCCGTCCCCACGGTAAGGCTAACAATTTACTCTTCTTGTGTAGGGCATTCAATCAAACTACTTGGATTAGTACAAGACCAGCCTACCAATAGCTTGTTAGCCCAATCCAACAAGCGATACTAACACCTATTACAACCCGTCACACTTTTTGTACTAACAAAGGTTTGTGGTATTATTATTGGATTTCTTTGATTCTCACGTTTGTGGTGTTAAAGTTAGTGTTTTTATTATAGTTATAACCTTCTAGGATCAAGTTGTACAAAAGAAACCAAGCAAAAACATTCAAAAGGGTGATTTTTAGGTGAAGAAAGGTCATTTTTCTTAACTGCGGTTTTTCCCTCAGAGTACATTTATTGGTTACGATTTGAGGTTTTGCGGTTTGATAGTGACAACTTTGTCCTTTTGTAGCTGCGGTTTGACAATCTTGCGTTTTGAGCCTTGCGGTTTGGGACCTTGCGATTAGAGCGTTGCATTTTGAGCCTTGCAGTTTGAGACCTTGCGATTTGAGCCTTACGGTTTGAGATGTTGCGATTTGAGCCTTGTGTTTTGAGCCTTGCGGTTTGAGACCTTGCGATTTGAGCCTTGCATTTTGAGTATTGCGTTTTAAAGACCAATTATTGCGGTTTGACTAGGAGAAACTCTGCCAAAATTTTTTCTTGATTGCGTTTTGACTCAAGATTCTTCATTGCGTTTTGACTCAAGATTCTTCATTGCGTATTGCTGACTTTTCCCGACAAAACTGCAAACGACCATAACTTTTGAACCGTAACTCCATTTTCAGCGTTCTAACATCAAAACGACCATAAGAACAAGGAGAACGACACGCTGAATAGTCTTAAGTTGATTCTAGTCAATCTTCGAGGCCTAAAAATGCTTCGAACAGGAGTTATTAAGGTTTTTAAGTTTTTTGACAAAACATTCACTATAACAAACGAGCTTAATGTTCATCAAACACAAATCCTTTATCGTTGAATCAATCCTACATCAACTTTATCACAAATACCTTCATCAATGGCAACTCAACAAGACATTCATGCAGCAGGTGCTGAAAACCGTCCTCCTATGTTGGAAAAAGGTGGATATCTTCAATGGACAAGTCGTATGCTCCGCTACATCAAAACCAAACCTAATGGAAAACTCATGATTCAATCCATTAAGTATGGACCCTTCAAGCCACGACAAATCCAAGACCCTGTAAACCCTAATGCAACACCTCTCGTTCCACCATATTTTCATGATCAATATGAATCAGCATACAATGAAGAGGATAATAAGCAGATCGAAGCAGATGACATGGCAATACACATCGTCAATATGGTCAGTAATATGTGAAAGAATATACTCGTTGGACGTATGATATATCAACTCTATCACACTAAATCTATAGCTCGTATGGTGGTAACTTGATGTATGTAAAACGTATGAACTAGAGAGAAAGAGAAGATAACATGAACTTTATTCCATAAAAAAACACACTTACACACTCAAGTACCCATACAAATGACTAGGTATATGCCTTTTATACTTGAAACATAAAAGCCTTATGGATTTGGTGGGCTTTGTTTGGTTTGTGGATTGGGCTTGTATTACAACATGAATAAACATAATATAACTAATAACCTATTAGCTTAGCCTATTCCATGAGCCCATTGACTATTTTAATACAATATCTAAGACACGTTACAAAGTTCCTAAACATGAATGACCATCACTTACTATCACTTTCTATTAAGGCTAACAATCTCCCCCTAAGGGGTGTTCATTCAAAAGATGCTCCACATAATTAGGTCTTTAGTCTTCTTGAGCTTGAACTTTTCGTGTCAACATTGAATAGTCTTAATTAATTGTTCCTTCATGCTTTGTGATATTTAATGGTGTAATATGCCTTTCATCAATGTCTTTGTTGCTGGTGCGTTATCTTCCTTTCCGACATGCTCATACTATGAATCTTTATACTTGTGTAGTTCTCATTCTTTAACTTTGATCTTTGTCTCTTTACTTTGCAGATTCTTTCACTTAGATGTAGAATCTTTCTGAACGTTTCCTTTGTGTAGATCTTTGATGAGAGAGACTTTATAATGTGATTATGAGGACGCGAAAATAGATGTTGATGATATGGTGGTGGTAAATGGTCTTTCCTCCAAGGAATTATCATCAGTACCTGCATAAATATGTTAGTTGAAAGTACCAATCGACCAAGGTGGACTTTTCTTATAGAATAGACCACTATAATTGTTTTACTGATGAATGTCTTAATTCCATTCACCTTGGTCGGGCACATCAGCCGTCCGAATCCCATTGAGGGACAGTTATCATTACATTGGATAAATCCAAGTAATTACCTGTAACACCCCAAATTTCGTGAATGCAGCAAAATTCAAGCTGGGTGTTACCTCTTGGAGATGCCTGAATGACGTTTAAACCTAAAAGAAATTCTCAGACACGGTTTTGTGAAATCAGTTCTGAATGGATTCAACGTACATCGTCAGGACGACTCGTCGAGTATCAACTATCTTGTCATGATAGTAATATTAAAAAAAAATTACGGGATGAATAGTAAAAGTGAATAGTAAAAAATTGAAAATGAAAAGTAACCTGAAAATGCGGATTGTTACAGTCTTCCCCTGTAAGAGGAATCACGACCTCGTGATTTAGTTGTTACTTGATGATGATGTGCCCAAGAAAAGGTGGTGGTACTTCTGACGCATTTGGTATTCTCGCTCCCATGTGTATTCTAGACCACGTCTTGAGTTCCAATGAACTTTGACAATTGGTATACGACTCTATTTTAACTATTTGACCTCTCGGTCCATGATCTCCACAGATTGTTCGATGAAGTGTAGATCGTCGCTTAGTGGATTTTCATCGAGTAGAATAACAAACGATTCATTTGACAAGCATTTTTTTAGGTTAGATAATGAAAATGTACATTGTTGAGTTCTCATGGAAGCTCAAATTTATACGCCACTGGACCAGCCCTAGATAGGATTTTGAATGGACCTATGTATCTTGGATTTAGTTTTCCAGGTTTACCGAATCAAATGACGCCTTTCCAAGGTGAGACTTTCAACATAACCTTGTCTCCAACTTGGAATTCCAAAGGTTTGCGTCATGTATCGGCATAATTTTTCTATCGATCTCTTGCTGCTTGTAGCTGATTCTTGATTTGTATGATTTTCTCTGTTGTTTCACGAATAAGTTCTGGACCAGTGAGTTGAACTTCTCCCACTTCGGCCCAACAGGCAGGTGAACAACACTTTCGACCATAAAGTGCTTCAAACGGTGTTGCCTTGATACTTGCATGAAAACTGTTGTTATAGGAGAATTCGACTAAAGGTAGATGATTATCCTATCCTTTTCCAAAGTCGATTACACATGCTCGGAGCATAACTTCCAATGTTTAAATTGTTCTTTCACTCTGACCATCGATCTGATGATGATACGCTGTACTCATGTCTAGATTTTTTCCAAAGGCGTCTTGGAGTGACTGCCAAAAGTTTGAAGTGAATCTGCCGTCTCTGTCAGATATGATAGATATTGGTACACCATGTCTTGTGACTACTTCGTTAATGTACAATCTGGTTAACTGATCCATTTTGTAATTCTCTTTGATTGGTATAAAGTGTGCAGATTTTGTGAGTCGATCAACTATGACCCAGATGGAGTCATAACCATTTGATATCTTTGGGAGTTTAGTGATGAAATCCATTGTGATTCGTTCCCATTTCCACATTGGAATATCAGGCTATTGTAAGAGGGGACCGGATGGTTTTTGATGTTTGGCCTTTACTTTGGAACAAGTAAGACATTTGCTGACGTAGTTGGCAATGTCGGCTTTCATGTTTGGCCCACCAATAGAGTAGTTAATCTTGATACATCTTATCAGATCCTGGATGTACGGAATATTTGGATTTGTGGGATTCATGCATGATTAAGTCTCGTAGGCCACCATAAAGTGGTAACCAACTTCGACCTTGAAAGCATAAAGTTCCATCGGAGCGGGTTTCAATTTCTTCTGTATCATGCCGTCCAATTTCTCCTTCTCAATGACTTGTTGTTTTACCGCTTCAGCTTGAGCGTTGAGTATTTGAGCAGGGAAATTTGAATTGATGGTTAGGACTAAAGCACGGACCCGTGGCTTTCCCTGGATGATAGCAAATGTCGCAATCGTAATCACTCAGCAGCTCCAACCATTGTCGCTGCCTCATGTTTAGTTCTTTTTGACAAGAATGTGTTGGAGACTCTTGTGGTCAGTATACATAGTACATCTAGTATCGTATAGATAGTGTCTCCATATTTTAAGTGCAAACACAACTGCTCCTAACTCCAAGTCATGAGTAGTGTAGTTTTCTTCATGTTTCTTGAGTTGTCGTGAAGCATAAGCCATGACCTTTTCTCGTTGCATGAGTACGGCTCCTAAACTTTGGTATGAAGCATCGCAATAGACTACAAAATCTTCGATCCCATCTGGCAATGCTAGAATAGGGGCACTACAAAGTTTTTGTTTTAGAGTTTGGAAAGCTTCTTCTTCATCTTCGTCCCATATGTACTTTTTGTTTTTCTGAGTTAGCTTAGTTAAGGGTTTGGCTATTGAGGAAAATCCTTCAATGAACCTTCGCTAATACCTAGCCAGACCAAGAAATTGACGAATTTCTGTAGGTGTGGTAGGTGTTGGCGAATCCTTGATAGCTTCAATTTTAGTGGGATCAACATGTAACCCAGTATTGTCGATGACATGCCCAAGAAATAGTACTGATTGAATCCAAAATCAAATTTAGAAAATTTTGCATACTACTTCTCTTTCTTGAGTAAATCTAAAATTGTTCTCAGGTGATCTTTATGTTCTTCTTCACTTTTGGAATATATGAGAATATTGTCGATCAATACGATTACGAACTTGTCCAAGTATGACTTACACACCTGATTCATGATATCCATGAATATTCCTGGTGCATTTGTCAAGCCAAATGATATTACTTGAAACTCGTGATGACTATAACGGGTCCTAAATGCCATTTCGGAATGTCT
The DNA here is from genome assembly GCA_910596185.1 of Chrysanthemum makinoi. Classification (NCBI taxonomy): domain Eukaryota; kingdom Viridiplantae; phylum Streptophyta; class Magnoliopsida; order Asterales; family Asteraceae; genus Chrysanthemum; species Chrysanthemum makinoi. Next base: position 162,100,490 of record OU343223.1, on the reverse strand, counting down.
TCCTCCCAAACATTGAGCTGATGATAACCTGACTACAGGTCGATTTTTGAGTAGTGTTTTTAACCTTGTAATTGATCGAATAAATCGTCAATTCTTGGTAATGGGTATCGCTTCTTTATGGTTATCTTGTTTAGCTCACGATAGTTGATACACATTCGTAACGATCCATCCTTCTTTTTCATGAACATGACAGGAGCTCCCCAATGTGAGGAACTAGGTCGGATAAACCCTTTGTCTGAAATTTCGTGTAATTGATTAGCCAGTTCTTGCATTTCAGGTGGTGCTAGTCTATAGGGTGCATGGGCCACTGGCGCCGCTCCTGGCACTAAATCAATTCAGAACTCTACTTGGCGTGATGGTGGAAGTCTGGATAGGTCTTCAGGAAATACTTCGGGAAATTACCGAGCGATAGAAACAACTTCAAGACGTCTTTATTCAGACTTCTTCTCGGTAACATGGGCTAGAAATGCGTAACATCCTTTCTCAATGTACTTCATAGTTTTCATACATGAGGTGATGTTTAAGCGAGTTCCACTTTGATCACCACGGATGACCAAAGTTTCATTGTCACAAGGAATGTGAACAACTCTCTCACCATAGATGATGTTGGCTTGATTTTTTGAAAACCAATCCATGCCAATGACAACATCTAAGCTTCCATGTTCGATAGGCATAATATTAATGTTGAATGGATGATCTAGAAGGTTGAGGGTACAATTTAAGAGTACAGTATTGATGTTTACTACGTTTTCGTTAGCTAGCTCAATACTGTAGTTGGCATCTAGAGTGGTTGGTGTGATATTAATTAAAGGTGCAATTGTAGAAGATATAAAACTCATATCCGTACCGGAATCAAATAAAATTTTTACATGATGATTGCTAAGTGAGAACGTACCAGTAAATGCATTTGGCTCTTGTCATGGTTCACCGTTTCCCATAATGTATGCTCTACCTTGAGCACCTCCGCCTTATTGGCCACAATTTTGAGGACAAGTACGAATGTAGTGCCCTTGCTCCCCACATCCGTAACACGTAGCGATTTGTTGAGTGTTAGCACCAGTAGCTATGACTTTATAGTCTTTGGCAAAATGTCCTGGTTTCTGACACTTATTGCATTTTGTAGGGCAAGGACCCGAATGATGATAGTTTCATTTATTACAAACTGGGTAGGTCCCGTTGTATATGCCTCCTGTTGGTGCGGCAACATAAGCCGTTGCGGCTTCTTGCCTTCTATTTTGTTGGTTGTGGTGATTGTTGTTTCGAACCTGATTGTTGTTGTTGTAACCTCCATGGTTACCATCCCATTTCCTTTTGTTGTTGTTTTGATTGTTATTGTTACTAGGGTTGTTGTTGTTAGTGGTGGTGGTGTTGTTGGTGGTGTTGTTGTTGGTGCTTTGAATAGCCCCGTTTTTTACTACTTGATCTAATAATCTTTGAGAGATTCTGATGGCTTCATTGATGGCTTGTGGATCGAAGGATGTTACATTTCCTTCTATACTCTGTGGTAGACCTCTGATGAAACACTCCAGTAGTTTCTCGTTGTTTAGAACCATCGCTGGGCATAACACCGCTAACGCTTGAAATCTACAAATATAGGTGTTAAGATCAACACCTTTTACTACCAGATCATAGAATTCTTTCTCTTATTTCCTCACTTTAGTGGGAAGGAAGTATTTGTTAACCAGTAGTTTCTTGAACTCAGCCCACAAAGTTTTGTAGCCATTTTCAATTCTTATTGGTTGTACAAATGAGATCCACCAGGACAGAGCATCGTCCATGAGTGTGCTCGTTGCATACTTAACCTTTCAATCTTCAGAGCAGTTGCTAAAGAGGAAAATAGATTCGGTCTTTTCAAACCAGCGGGTTAAGCCAACCGCTCCTTCCGTTCCTTTGATGTTGGTAGGAATGCAACTTTTGAAGGTTTTGTATGAACATTTGGGAGTATTTGCGGTGTTGCTTCCGCTTGCAGCTCCCCAGTGTTATTAACAGTTGTTTCGCGTTCCTCAAGTGCTTCGCTATGTTGTCGGCAACTAATTTTCTGATTGCAGCTGGAGTCATTGGTTGAGGTGGTGCTTTCTTTGGCGCCATGATTCTAGTAAATACCAAAATGTTCAACACATTGAATATTGATATGAGGTAAAAATTTATAATGAGTAGAAAGAGTAATAGTATAAGAAATTTAGACAACGCTTTATTAAAACGTAAACTACTTTAAAAAGTAGATTATATATAGTTGTTACATCAATTACAAAATTGAAACTTATTACAAGTTTCTACGATGTCACTAACTGAGACTCTCAGTCTAGTGATTACAAATGGTTACTACTAATATGCTAATCTACTTCGGGCTTGATGGTTCTTGTGGTGGTTGAGAAACCCCTTTGATAGCAAGAACATCAATACTATCAATGTCCATCCTGCACATATCAGGGTGTGTATTTTCAATACATGATCGTACTTGGTATAACTCTCTCATTAGCCTATTTTGATCAATCCTTGTGAAGTCGTTACTGATTTGACTGGATGTTAATTGATGTTTGAGTCTTTTGATTTCCATGTCGTGCTTCTATTCTCGTCGTTCCTTGACATAGCTCTCTTCCAGAATATATAATTGAGGTGCTTGCGGCCTCTTTCAGCCTCATCTTGAGCTTAAGCAGTTTATGTTTTACGTATTTTCATTTCCTGAGATAGGGTTTCGGTAATGCCTTGGAGTTCGGTGCATTTTCATTTTAGGAAATACAAGTCATATTGAGGAGAGGGTTTCGCGGCCATTGCCGAGGAGTTTCCACCATCCTCATAAGTGGGTGTTATATCATATGCATAGTCTACCTCTTGATCTTCCTTGGGTTTAACCCAATCTTGAACAAGATATTCGGGAGAATCTAGTACAACCGGATCCTCCTCTTCTTCGTCGGCCAAATCTTTGTATGGTTAATCATCGTAATCGATGGCATCAAGGTAGTCATCATAGATATCGGGAAAATCAAGTTCCGGAATAAGTAGAATGTTTGGAAATTGTTCGGGTGTTTCCGGAACGTAATCGAGAGATGCAGGTATAGACATTGCGTCTACAAAAAGGATATGATGTCAAAATAAACTCAATGTTTATTAAAAAAAATGTTCAAAATGTGTCAAGTGTGTATATATCAATATACTAATATGTTAGTGTAGCATAATTATCTTTTTGAAGTCCATAATCGTCTAGGGGATGGAAGGCACGGAGCGCGTAAGGCTATAAAATGTTTTGTTTGTAAAATGGTCATAGTTTAGGTCATAATTAGACCCGTTTCTCTATAACTATAGCTCTTATACCAATCTGTAACACCCCATAATTAGACCCGTTACCTCTTGGTATAACAGTTATAATAACAGAAAACGATTTCTAATTGAGTCGTTTTAAAAAAAAAGGCTGATCATTTGATTTATAAAAATATATCAGAGTTTACAAAGGCAAGTCTCAGTTGGTTCCATGTTTACAAAATACATCAACATATAGTTTTTGATGTTTATCGAATGATAAAATAAGTTATAGCCTTCTTGATTTATCCCGTACTCCTCCGTGCCAGCCTCGATCGTTATGGACCTGAGATAAAACATGCTTAAAAGGTCAACCCAAAGGTTGAGTGAAATCAATAGGTTTAGTTAAATGTTTGAACACAATATGTTTGTAAAAAATGATACCCTATTTTTTAGGGTTCGTTCTATTATCTGATTTAATGTGACCCTTATTTGGGTCTCTGATTCTTTGCACGTTGGCTATGATGTCGTTCTACATGGACATGGGGTTCTTTGGGTAGCGGTTTTATCTTCAGTTACATGGGTTTGGGAGAGTGGAAGTTAAGTTTTTGTGGTTCTTGTTCAAAAACCACGTATTGCTTGTTCTCAGATCTCTTACTGGTCGTAAATCTAATATGGTGTATCTTGAGACCTTTTTTTGGTTACGTTAGGGTTGGTTGGATGAACCATATGCCTCGTTTTACTTCTGTTCCGATCTGTTGCAACCATAATTCATTAACAGCTCTCAGATCTTGGGACATTATGAGTAAAGTGTTGGTCAATTATGGTGGCCGATTGGTGGTTAGGGCTTGCATAACCCTATTACTTGTTTTTTCTCGATCTGAATTGCGTATTATTAGGAATTGATTCTATTTTATTGTTGCAATTGATCGATATTCTCTTGGGGTTGTATTGTGTCATTTGCGGATCTTTACACTCCATGTTTCGTTTGTCTTTGTGGTATCATGAAGATGATTCATCCCATGCTGGATTTTTCTTGTTTAAATCGGTTTTATCCATATACATGGGGTGATGTTGATGTATTGTGAGACTTTGGTTAGCTATTTATCCAAGATCTTGGTTTAGTGCTATATGCTTATTGTTGTTTTGGATTCTGGGTCAAAGGTTCGATGCATCATTGGACGATGTGTTCGTGGGTTTTTTTTTACTAACACATTGCAGGTTGAAGATGCTCGTGTGCCTTGGTTAGGGCTTCTTCATTTGGTTCAAGCTTCAATGTGGATTTCAGACGTGCCTCATGTTATTTTTCGAGCTTTCTGGATCGCATGGAAGTTGATTGGAAGTACTATAATGACTATAACTCAAATGTTATCCTGAGTAAAGCCAGCACTTAATTTACATTTTATATCTCTTTGTATAGTCGTTGTAGTTGTTAGTTATAAGAATGGCCTGTCATTCTTTTTTTTTGGGTAAAAGGGTTAATTCACCCTGGTAAAATATATTACGCCAAAAACATTGAAGTACAAAGGATGAGGGTGACTTCCCTCATCTCAGTCCCTTAGGACACTAACAGACTCTTATATAAGAATGACATGCCATTCTTATAACTTACATAATACAACTACCACCTATAATGACTATACAAGTGAATGAAAATAGGAATTAAACAAGATTCACTAATGTAGCACCAAGAACATAGCCATCATAGGACTACCATCAATCATCCATTGAGAAACCTCCAACTTGCCCACAAATGGATCATCATAATTGAGAATCAGTTCACAAATTGCACACAACGGTTGGTTGAGACTCTAAAACCACGGATAGAGCAAAGAAGCGCAAACTTGCTCCAACGGTGCATGTTTAGATGCAAAACCGATCACAATCAAGTACCAAGCATGATGACCAAAAACAAATGAAATAGGATTAACAAACCCTAACTTCCATCATATACAACCACAAGACCCAAATAGAATGAGAATGACAGATCCATGATTTTATGATTGGGGTTTTGAACAAGAGCCCCCACAACTTGACTTCCATCAACGACATGAAGCTGTCCCAAACAAACCTATCACGCCATAGAACTAGCAGAAACACGATCAAATATGGCGCACAAAGTGATTGAGAATATAGCACGCAGAAACGACTAGCCAATGTGACATCCATCTATCCCAAAACCCACATACCGGTAACAACCATCTTATCAAGAACTTGCAGCCAACAACCAAGCCCTAATAAGGGCTACCATACATAATAACAAACAGCCGCAGCACCATCAATCATTAAACCATGAAGAAAATCGAAACCCTAAAAAAAGGGTTCTATAAGCATGAACGTATAGTAACCAGCAGATCATAGAAAATTAATACCATGTAGCCTTTACGATCGTACCAGAACCCACCAAACCCTAAACCGATTGAAAAGAGTAAAAGACCCTCACAATCGTTAAGGGTTAACAACCCACACAAACGAAGCGGAAGAAAACCTAGGGAGAGTTTTTAATTGCTAAGCACACACAAAACCAATCAACAAATCGACCCATATTATGTAGATTCAGTTATAACAAGGACGATTGAAAAAAAACGAAACCCTAAAAACGATCTTAGGGTTTCAGCCACAAAAGAAGAGACGATATCAAGAAGTAAGGATTTAAGAATAGCGACACACCCCTACCCAGATAATAACAACCAAAGAAAACGATTGCATATCATTTAAAGAATGATAGAGAGGCGATTTACATGGTGGTTTTCAGATCGGAATAGAAGGGGTAGTGGTGGCCGGATATCGCCCCCATGGGGAGAGAATTTTAGGGTTTTTTTCGTTTAGTGTTTTAATGGCCTGTCATTCTTATATAGTGGTTACATGTAAGTTGCACATGTTGTGCATTTTTTGTCGCTCGGATCGGGCTGAGGGCATGAGATTCACCCATGTCATTTGTACTTCAATGTTTTTTGGTGTAATTGAATTTTACCGGGGTGAATTAACCCTTTTACCCAAAAAATATTTTTGGTGAATATGGTCGTATTTATACTCGTTTCAAAAGTATTTTAATAATATATTAGATTTTGCAAAAATTATAATTTTACGAGTTAAGGGTATAATTTTTACCGACTAAAAACTAGCATTTTGACGACGAACGAAGAGAAAATGTAGACAAGAATCCCCCTCCTTCATCTTTTAGACTATATAAACAAACTTACCTCATTACCATTTGAAACGAAATTGCTACTTTTTTCTTGTTATTGATAGAGTGGTATACTCCGCCCTTGTCAAATAAAGTAGAGGGAGAGTGTTTCTCCAATGAGAATACAGAAAGTTTTTGGGCAAGACAAGAAAGGAACTCGCCCTTTGACACCAAGGGATAAGAGCGGATTGCTGACGATGGCTTGGTGAAGGGAATCCGTGAGAGAAGGTTCTCGACGAACCTTGTTCCGATCGAATAGAGCGTGGAGCCAACGAGTTCAGTCGAACAATGTAACGAGTATAAGGGCTCTTGAAAGGAATGGAGAAAGAAACATCATTCTCTCCTCATTTTCTCTAGAATTCTCTCTACCTTCTCTCTAAAACCACCACCACCTCTCTCCACCACCATCACTGCCGGCCACACATTGCCGTCACCACTCCTTTTGCTTCTTTTGATCGTGTTTTCAAGATTTGGAGTTGTTTAGGATTTATAAAAAGGGTTTTTCTACTAACCTGTAAGTAATCACTTAACTAATCTTATCATCTTTACATTTCTTTTCAAACTTTTTTAATTAATATTTGGTGGTTAACATGGTTAAATAATGCTTAGAATAGTGAGTATACGGAATAGCCGTTATTGATTATATGTGCACTTTTGGTATTTATGAACCAAAAGGGACGTCTCGGGTCCGTTATTGTATCAAATTGATATTTTAGAGTATGTATTGTTGAAACGGACACTTGTGACTTTGTTGGATAGTTTTCATTAGTTAATTGGTGATTTTTAAAAAAATATGGAAACGACCTATATACGAACGGGTCAGGCCGAAATATTCTAAAATTTCTATACTTAGAATATTTTCACAAAATTATACTTTTCACAAATTTTGACAAAAAGACGAAAAACATAGAAATTTACAAAACATTTAAAACTTCTTTTATTTATTTTGTAACACTTAATCATGTGTTTTATTTTAAACGAAAACACTTTATTAAATCATTTTGAGGTTTCCGGTAACGTGTCGAATTATATTGTTTTATTTGTTTGGGTAAAGGGGAGTAATCCTGCACCCTGGTAAAATATATTAACCAAAACATTTTAAGTACAACGGATGAGAGTGAATCTCTCATCTCGTCCCGTTACATGGGCAACAGACACACACTATAAAGTGGACTTAACCAAATATAAACCATAAGAAAGACATGCCAATCTTATGGGCTACCAAAAAACCAAATGACTTCCTACCACGACCTAGGAGATTAACATCATACATGTCACACAAATCCTCCAAGTGTCCCGGTAAATCGTAGACTTGAGCAAAGATAATCATCAAACTCTTCTAGGTCAAATCCCCACCGCCTCCGAAGCCAAAATGACGCCATAGGGTTATCCGGCTCCAACACCTCATCCTCTTCACTCAGCCGAGCAAGTCACATTTCCGACTTTAGAAAACGGATTACTTACCTTAGTAGCAGAAGAAGTCATGGTCTCCGGAGGCTTACTAGCCGCAGCTATATCAACACGAGGTTCCTTCCCCCGATGACCATCTAGACCTGTTTCCTTAGTACAACCAGAAGAATTCCCAATCTTCGCCTCATCAGTAGTAGAATCAACCACAGGACTTTGAATGCCCGTGTCACCATGCACCTCAAGAGTCCCAAAAGAATTAGACGTAGTAATAGGTGTCTTCTTCTTTGGAACATAAACCTACTACCTAGGTGCAAATCTAGGACCCTTACCCATATTAATACCACTAGACAACTTCGTACCTTTGGGTTTGGCTTTCTGATTCTGCACCACCTTAAACCCATCATCATGCTCTTCCAAGGACGAGGTGGGAGCAGCATCATGATGCTCCTTAGTAGTCTTAGGACAACAAGCATTTTCATGCCCAAACACTTTACATTCCATGCAATGTGGAGGTTTCCATTCATATTCAACCTTGATACTTGCCGTAGTAAAACCACTATCATCCTTTTTAGGGATCGCCATAGTCACTACATGTTTAAAATCAGAATCCGAAGATAATTCAACAAGAGCACGAGCAAAACTAATACGACCCCATGAATCAACGCACATGGAGCTAGTGAATGCATCTAACATAATCGGCTTACCCACCTGAGTAGCAATAAGGCTCAACCCGTCTTTCGAATATGCAAGTAACGGCACATTATGCAATTTAATCCACACGGGCACTTTGGTAACCTCACTTTTGGATAATAGCACGTCAGGAGTCCATTTAGTGAGAATGATAGGAGAATTACGAATTGTCCAAGGTCCTCATTGAAGAACATTCTCAACACCCTCTTTAGAATCGAATTTAAAGAGAAATACACCATCATCATTCTTCATAAGTTTCTTTAATCCAAACTTACCCCACGTATTGGTGACATAGTTTTGGACCAAAGGAAATGCAATACTCTTGCCAACAAAGAAGCCAACAAGAGTATTATCATAGCGGTTAAATACACCCTCCATAGCAGCCTTTGGAAGAACCGTATCATGATTATCAATACGAGTCTCATTCTCCAATGATCGAAAGTTAACTTTCCTAGATACACGTTCCGGGTGTAACACATTAGCAAACGACTTCACTTCGTTATTTTCACCATCAATCACGTTAAGACTAGAAGTAGAAGCATTCATACCCTCCTTCAAAGCAACATCCTGACCAACAGCAGTAGTTTCAAGATTAGCATTACCCGAAGCAGAATTCAAAGGACCATCATGAGTACGAGGGTGATTAGAAGTAGTCGTATTAGTGCTCAAGCCACCCACATTCGTAGCACTACAGCTTGTGTTTTCCAGATTCGCATTACCCCAAACAGAATCCAAAGGACGATCATGAGTGCTAGGGTTTCGAACAACCCTAGCAGCTTTGCGCAACTCAGGACCAGCAGCATCTCCATGTTCACCTTTGAGACGTTTTAACCTAGCTTCCAACGCCAGAATATCAAGCCTATGATACGGATTCTCTTCCATGTTCACACCAACTTGATCGGCCAAGTTGGTGGTTGTTTTAGAAGCCTTCACCGAAGAACTATCTTTGTTAAAAAAGCCTTTCTCCATCCCTCTTAAACCCTACTAACAATCAGACAATCGACCCACTTAAATACCAAATCGACTACAATCAGCATTAACCAAAAAAACGAACAAACGAGAAGACCCTAACTGATCGTTAGGGTTTTAAGAACGCAAAACCCAGTAGTCTAACCTGCCTCCATGATAGATGATCCAATCAAGTAATTATTCATGTTAGATAAACCTTAGATTAGTGACTTGAATCGAATCCAAAGAACCAGTAATGATTATGAAACCCTAGAAAGAAAACGATCCTTCAATTATGCGAACCTAGATGAAAACAGAACTCGGACCAAATCAAGCACTAATTAACACAAGGGTAGATTAATAACAAGATTAGATCGAGCAAAGAATCACCAAGAATGAGCAGAATTGGAAGAAAAACGATTTAGGGATAGGGGAAAAAATCGCCAGAGAGAATCGGTTAGGTTTTTTTTTCCTATTTTCTTATATAATACATGCAATGTATTATATACTTTGACTATTTTATTTTTTCATTCCTTCTTATATATAATACATTTGATTATTTTTGGTTGTTCATCTTTAGTATAAAATTCATGCTACAAACAATATACTTGTTTATTTTCATAAAGGCGTATATGTTACATACTTTAACTGTTTTATATACTTTGTGGGGGAAGATACATGCTACTTACTTTTTCTATGATCACAATTGTTTACAAATGAATGTTTTTCTGATTTTATTATTGCCTAAGTTAGAAATCGTTAGCTATTTTACTAGCGTGGATAGCTGCTTTGCTTGGGTGCGTAACCACCTACTTTACTTGGGTACGTTGATACCTACTTTACTTGGGTATGTTGATACCTACTTTACTTAGGTATGTTGATACCTACTTTAGTTGGGTACGTTTATACCTTCTTTACTTGGGTACATTGAAACCTACTTTTCTTGGGTACGTCGATACCTACATAGGTACTTAGATGCCTACAAGTGCTTGGCTGCGTAGACACCAACACAGTAACTGGAATACTTAAGCTTTCGATCATGAGCTTAGGGCAATAACAACTACTTTCAATTTTAGGAGTATACCAATGTAGCCAACTGTTTCTTAAACTTGAAATCTTGTGATGAACTACTTTACTACTAAACCTATGAATTCACTCTACCTTTGTGTTGACTTTTTAGCATGTATTTTCAGGATTAAAGGCGATAGCTAAACTTCGGAGGCGTAAGGAAATGGCATGGCATGGTCATAGACTACTCTCATATATTTTGGGGACCACTTAAATTCCTTTATGGGCCTGTATTTTCCGCATTAAAACAAAGTTGTAAACTTTGTTTTACTACAATAAATAAAATCTTTCAAGGAAAATCTGTTATTCTATACTTTATGGTGTGTTCCAATTGAGTAGCACCCCCCAGTAACATTTTCTTCCACTGCAAAATAATTTTGGGGGTGTTACAGATTGGTATCAGAGCCTTGGTTATAGAGAACTGGGTATATTTTTAAAACCTAGAGTATAACTACTTTTTCAAAAAAAAAATAAAAAAAATAAAAAAAAATAAAAAAACTTATCCCTATGACCAACACATGCCTGCCTGCCAAGCTGATGCCTTACTTGTGACTTTGTTTAGGTCATACTTGATAAGATACGTGTTTTATTACTACCCACCTAATCTCACTATATGCTATAACTATTTTTCCTATACGTATGTTTACGTACCACAGCGCTACGCCCTTTCCCCCACGTATATGGAATATTTGTTTTAGTCTTTTATGACAACTTTTAAAAGCAGAGGGACGTGTTACTAGTGTAACTAAGCTAAGTATTTTAAAATCATTGAACCTAGGGTAAATATAGTGTGGTTGAATAGTTTTACCAATTTAAAACTTCCTTTTAAAAATTTAGATCGACTTATGAATTCAGATGTGTATGTTGGACGTTGATAGATAGATATATAAAAGTGTAATGAAAGATAAAGAGTAAGAAACACATAACCACGACACGAGTATTTATAGTGGTTCGGCTACAAGGACACCTTCCTTGCCCTAATCCACTCCTCGAGTCACCTACTCGAGAGTTTGTAATCACTACACGACACCAATCTCCTTATGGCGGAGAAGCCTTCACAACGTCGCCTACTCTTTTTCCGGTACTAGGCTAACCACCGGGTTCTTTCACACCAAGGTGAACCATACCTACCACAACGTAGCCTACCCTTTATCCGGTACTAGGCTAAGTACCGAGTTCCATTACAATGGAGGAACTACTACCCAACACTACACAACACCTAATCCCAAAGGAGACCAACTCCTTATTACAACACCATCAAGGATATCACCATCATTGGAAACAAACTAATACTATAAGTATAACGATGCACCTCATCGATTATACGACCTTGGCATTCTTCACTAATGCCACTTGATTTGATTCTTAGGCATTCTTTACCAATGCCTTTGACACAACGTTTGGCACCTTTCACTAATGCTTTCGTCTTGACACCTTTTAGCATTCTTCACTAATTCTTTTGACACGGATGTTAAGCACCTTTAACTAATGCTTTTGTCTTGACTCTTTCGGCATCATTTACTAATGCCTTCAATACAACACATCTACGGAGGAAGGAAGAACTATCAACAAGAGAACCTCAGTTGTCTTGATGATGACGAAGCATGGCAACTCATGGACTTGAGCTTGCTAGACTTCAAGAAGTGGTGATCTCGCCTTTAAGAGGAACCTAGAGAATCACACAAAAACAAAAGACAAACTACATAGAAAGATCCCTTAGGATCAGTGGTTAGAGAGTTACAATACTTGGGGAAAGCATGTGTAAGAGTGGCAAAGCAAAAGGGAAGAAATGGCTCACTATTTATAGAGGAGGAATGCTTACTGTTCCCCGGATCTCACGGATCCCTCCCACAAGGGATCCGTCTAGCGTAAGGCTAGGGATCCGTGGGACGCTCCTCTTTGCCCATGGGTGTTTTGGTTATGGGTCATGGGTCATGGGTTATGGGTTGATCCATGGGTTTCTTATTAGATACAATGTATCTCATGAATTCAATGTACCTAGTCAAATGGGTATGGGTCAATACCATGGGTTATGGATATTTTCCATGGGTTGTAGTTTTTACCCATTTATATAATATATACTAGTTGTGTATATATGTTACCCAATATGTAAACACTAGTTGTTGTACATATATATTACTAAATCATAAAATCACTTATACTTGTTTTAGTGTTTTATGCGAAAACGTAAGTGTGTTAGAAAACTATTGGCTCAAACTAATTACGTATTTTATTTGTTTCGTTAAAATGATTTTATGTTTGTTATCGACAAAACATTAGAAGATCGTAAAATATAAATAAACGTTTTTACGGCTTATTTGTATTAACAATCTCCCCCTTTTTGTTGATGACAAAACATAAAATTATTTTAAGGAAAAACTAAAATTCGTAAAAGTTCGAATTGGAGTTTTTTACTCTCTTCTCTCCAAAAAGAGCGTCGAAAAGAAACTAACACATTGTTTTAAGAAAAACATGTAAAAAGAAAAGATGTAAAGAGAGCAAGTGACGGGAATGGTTCTCGTCTTATCTCCCCCTTGACGAGTTCATCCCTTTGTGAGGGTGTCAAGTAAATATAAACTAACAAGCTAACGAATTGCAATTTTGTTTGCAAATGGTTTCGTCCTTGTTACGAAAATGCTCCCCCTTGAAAATTGCAACGTTGCAATGGGGTGTCATGAAGTATAATCCAAATAAGGATTATGTTGCAAATGGTTTTGCAATATGGTTTGACACAAAGCTCCTCCTAGCTTTATGGTGTCAAAATCTTCATGTGTATTTTGAAAATCCACAAAATAAAGGTTAGAAAACAAGAGTATAGTGCATAATTTCCTGCAAATAAGACTCAAGTTAGTAGAATTTTGTTCTTCTGAACCACGGATCCCACGGTTCCCTACATGTAGGGATCCGTCTAGGCATTTTCTAGGGATCCGTCTGTCTGGTGACAGATGATTCAGCAAAGGTGTTATGCCAAACAATGCTGAATATGAAAATGAGATATGTATACAAACAATAAACATATACTCAGATAAATATGGCAAGTAAGTTATCATTTAATAAAACAAAGAGATAATCAACAAATCTCTTAAAACTAAGAGAATGATGAAGCCATGTAATACATTTTCTACTTAATGCTAATGAAGAATCTAAACTCAAGTGGAAACTACGTTCTTAAGGATGATCAAACATAAAATGGGATTCCTAAAAGTTCTAAGTTGAGCTTGAGGCTAGGACACCGTTTTGAGGCTCATGGTTGTTTGGGTTTGTTGACCTCTTCGAAAAGTTCGAGGAGGTGATAAAACATGAAACGTTGCTCATCACGTAGTTCATGTATCAACCTTTCAACATGTTGAGAATGATAGCAATTCTTGTCATGGTTTTGAGCTTCTGGAAGCGGAGGTTCAAGTGAAGTGGTTTGAGGAACCTTAAATAAAGGAGGAATTGGTGGAGGCTCATTAAGTGGTGGCTCAACAAAGTTTAAGGGTGGAGATAAAGAAGTGTCAACTTCCATGTGGTCGGGTGGTTGACTTTGATGTCTCCTCACAATCCAAAATGGACTATTGGGGGGAATTGGAGAATTTGATAATGGTGCAAGTGTTGCTTCAACACTTTGGTTTTGTTGCACAACCTTTTCAAGTGAATTTGTTGGTAGTGGTGAAGATGAGATGGCCAAGGGGGTAAGTCCTCTAAGTTGTGAGAATGTGGAGATGATTGTCAGGCGTTAAATGATGTGGCTCTAGGCACCAATGATGTTGGTTGGGTTGAAAAGGGTGTGTTTGGTTTAGTAGAGTTTGGTGATGATATCCTTGTGGGAACAATCCTCTTGGGAATTAGTTTGATTGGTTTATTTGGTGTAGGGAAAATCCAGCCATTGGTGGACTGAATCATAGATGATTCCGTTGAGGAAACTTCGTGTATGACCATAGCAAGTTTCTTGGGTGGTTCTTGGGTGGATGAGTTAGCACTAGGAGCTTTTCTCATGATGAAATGAATGAGGAAGATGTTTCTAATTGCTGAGAACTATCCTTGTGTTTGATTAATAAAGGGAAGAATTTGGCAAGTGCATTTAAGACTTAGGCCATTAAGATTCATGGAAATGTGATGATTAACATGCACAAGATTCAAGTTCAGAGTTTCACTGATCTAGGAACTTAATCAAGATGAGGTGGAGTGTTCTAGTTAGCAAGATGAGCTTGAAATGATTGTTTTGGCTAGAGTTGACATAATCTGTCACCCGGATCCCACGGTTCCCTCCTTTGAGGGATCCGTCTAGGCTAATCCTAGGGATCGGGCTCTCAGCAGCTATGAAAGGATAAAATTGATGTTTCTAAGGTCTAAGATCTATACCATCTTGAGTGTTTCAGTCCTCCTAAGTATCTTAAATGAGGGTGTACTTGAATGATCAAGAGCAATGAATGATATAGCAAATGATTGCTTTTTATGGAAGGAAAATAAGACTAAATGACTACCAATGGATGTTCAAGGATGACACTAAGAGTTTTGATGGTGTCAAGTCATAATAAATGATCCTAGAGATCAGATGTTAGCTTGAGATGGAGTTTGAAAAATCCTCAAAAATCAAAAGAATTGAAAAACTAATTTTTGACCCGTTTTGAGATAAAGATGACTAGAAACAATTTCCTAAATTTGTTCAATATGTCCACCTAAGTGTTTTGAAGAAAAATTAAAAACAATTTGTGAGTATTGAAGCGGAAATATGGTGAGTTTTGAAGTGTTGATAAATCTAAAGGAATCTTGAACTAAGTCCTAGGTGAGCCATGGGTGAATGTCAAGCTATTAATGTTAGAAGAAGACTTAGTTGGCTTTAAGGTCTTATGTTAGGCTTATGTGAGGTGATCTAGTGAGTTGTTTTGATGTAAGGAGATCTATATAACTCATCTGCAATCACTGATCCCACGGTTCCCTTAGAGAAGGGATCCGTCTAGACTAAAACAAGGGATCCGGCATCTGCAGATCAGAACCTTTACAACACCTAATGCAGACTTTGCACTAAGCAATATACACATATAACATTTAATTTAAACAGCAAGGTAAACATATTATCACATACGACATATCATAGATAATTGTAGTAATATCCAAGAAAACACAAACAAATGTGCTAAAACATAATCATTCATACACAAAACAAGTGTCTCAAAATAATCATAATCCTATAGTCTCTTTCGTCAATTCTTTGTTTTCTCTTTTCCCGACTTTGTGATGTGGTAAGCTAGGTTTTGAATCATACCCCTTAATTGTTTGAATTCCGCAGTCTCGTTTGGAATATCCGGGAGTTGTTCATAGTAATCAAAGGGTTCTAATTCGATGTTAGCTATGGGGTCGACGTCTTCCTCTTCTTCATCTTCTTTTACTTCTCCATCCGAGGAGTCCGACAGAGCTTCAGGTTTTCTTCCAATGACCATGAACCGTTTGGTTGTTTGGTAAGAGGTTCCATGACGTGATCGGCAAAGAAATGATCATCGTTGATAGGAGATGGTTGCAATGCACTAACATACTTACAAAGTCGTGTTAGGAGCATACCATATGGAATTACCATGTTGGAAGCTTTGAATACCCCGACCATTCTCCTCACCATGTAATAGGCGAGATTAAATGGCTTTTGGTGGATAAGACAATAGATCATTTGCACAAGACATGCATTTGGATGATCCTTGTTACCAACTAGGCTAATGACGTTTTCCCTAAGGATTTCTTCCCATTTTCTAAACATGGGATGCATTTCGAAAAGTTCCATTCGAAAAGGATCACGGTGAATGAGCTTTTGTTTAGGTTGAAAGCGGATTGGTCGGTCCTAACCTTGAAGATAGTATCTCGAATGGTTCTTGGATCAAGAGGAGTATTGTAGATAGGTTTAGAATCAAGTGCAAGGTTTTGAGCGTTAATTGCCCAATCTTGAGAATACATACAAATTCCTTCACAAGGAATGCGAAGAATTTGAGCAAATGTGTTGAGAGGTAGAGTGAAGTTTCGTTTATTGATGATGAAGGCGATTGAAATGCTATCATCGGTGTTTTGAATGATCCTAATGCTTTTATAGAATTCAAAGATGAAAACCGGGAAAATTTGTTCATCAATGTCAAGAAGACAATCAAAGTTGATTGCCGAGAAAACTTGACGAGTGTCGGTATCTTCAAGGAAACATTCCTTGACTATACGACCTTCGTAAATAAGTCGTTTTTCAAGTCTTTTGAAGACTTTGCGATCGGTTTTTGATAGCCCTTCTTTCCGATAGTAATGGGTGAGGTAATGGACGGTATCATGGTGTTCTTGTTGAGTGGCTTTAGGCATGGTTGGTCCTAGAAACACAAATATTCCAATTAGGTAAAATTAGTTGAGATGGGTTTATGGTTTTGATTTGTATTAACAATGTTGTTAACACAATGTAATCCTAATTGTGTTAAAAGCCCCTTTTAATGATTAATTTTGAAAACCCTAATTGAATTAATTGATTAGAAATTGTGCAACCATAAACCCTAGGATGAAGATGATGGAAATTAGAGCAAGTTAGTGTAATTAGTTACAATGGTGTTCTAGAGAGGAATACTTGAGGGTATGGAGTCCTATGAGGATGAAATCAGTTCTTGAGTCGTTTTTGTGTTATGTGGGAAGAGGGAAAATGATCAGTGATGTTTTTCAAATGCGTATTGCTGTGTTCTGTTCTACGGTTCCCCCGGATCCCTTGTATTTGGGATCCGGCTACTACAACTAGAGGGATCCGCTCCCGTGGGACAGAAAAAGGGTTGTTTGGCTTTATTTTATTAGTAGGCTATAAACTAGCTTACGGAACAAAAATAGTTTAAAGGTTTCAAATAAAAAGATGTTTTGGTCGACGGGATTTGATAAGTTAATTATCAAGGATCCATTTGTGACGACGGTGTTAGTTTGACGAAATTAAGAGGAATACTATTCTCGGTGATGAGTAAGTCGGGAAAGTAACGAAAGAGAGACTTTTAAGAAACTAGCAATTTATTAAACAATCAAGAACTATGATGTCAACATAATCATGTAAGCTAGCTAATGAAAAAGTAAACATACCTTTATGCTTTTTGGTTTGGCTTATGAAGACATAATACCAAAAATACTTCATGAGCTCTTAAAGTAATCCTTTGTACTTAGAGTAAGTAGGTTGCGATTACTTTTAGATCCTTTCTTGAAGGTTGACTTCATTATTCTTTGAATAGAAATGAAGGTTTTGAAGAGATCCTAGCATGAAGATTTCTTGAAACAAATATGTTAGAATGATCTATCAATGTCCAACATGAAAGAAAAAAAAATAAAATGTTTTGAAATATTTCCTTCTTTGTAGTTTTCAAACATACACGGATCGTATCAAGTTTTTAAAGTACAACATACTTTAAGAAACTTGGTAACGAAGCTCTGATACCAATTGTGGAAAACTAGAAGGGGGGTTGAATAGTTTTACCAATTTAAAACTTCCTTTTAAATATTTAGATCGACTTATGTCAATCTATTTAGATGTGTATGTTGGACGTTGATAGATAGATATATAAAAGTGTAATGAAAGATAAAGAGTAAGAAGTACATAACCACGACACCTTTCTTGCCCTACTCCACTCCTCGAGTCACCTACTCGAGAGTTCGTAATCACTACACGACACCAATCTCCTTATGGCGGAGAAGCCTTCACAACGTTGCCTACTCTTTTTCCGGTACTAGGCTAACCACCGGGTTCTTTCACACCAAGGTGAACCATACCTACCACAACGTCGCCTACCCTTTATCCGGTACTAGGCTAAGTACCGAGTTCCATTACAATGGAGGAACTACTACCCAACACTACACAACACCTAATCTCAAAGGAGACCAACTCCTTATTACAACATCATCAAGGATATCACCATCCTTGGAAACAAACTAATACTATATGTATAACGATGCACCTCATCGATTATACGACCTTGGCATTCTTCACTAATGCCACTTGATTTGATTCTTAGGCATTCTTCACCAATGCCTTTGACACAACGTTTGACACCTTTCACTAATGCCTTCGTCTTGACACCTTTAACATTCTTAATTAATGCTTTTGACACGGACGTTAAGCACCTTTCACTAATGCTTTCGTCTTGACTCTTTCGGCATCCTTCACTAATGCCTTCAACACAACACATCTATGGAGGAAGAAAGAACTATCAACAAGAGAACCTCAGTTGTCTTGATGATGACGAAGCATGGCAACTCATGGACTTGAGCTTGCTCGACTTCAAGAAGTGGTGATCTCGCTTTTAAGAGGAACCTAGAGAATCACACAAAAACAAAAGACAAACTACATAGAAAGATCCCTTAGGATAAGTGGTTAGAGAGTTACAATACTTGGGGAAAGTATGTGTAAGAGTGGCAAAGCAAAAGGGAAGAAATGGCTCACTATTTATAGAGGAGGAATGCTTACTGTTCCCCGGATCCCACGGATTCCTCCCACAAGGGATCCGTCTAGTGTAAGGCTAGGGATCCGTGGGACGCTCCTCTTTGCCCATGGGTATTTTGGTTATGGGTCATGGGTCATGGGTGGGTTATGGGGACTGGCATCACAATACTCTCTTATAGCATTATTTTTTCTCCTAAATGGAACACTTTTCTCATTGCAATACTACACGCTGGAAATGACCATTTTACACTTTACTACTTTACACCCTCCGTGCATACATCTTATCAACACTATATATGGAGATTTTCTTAGAAGATAATACATAACTATTTAAACATTACTTAACATATATTAATTACTATTGTTGGGTTGTTACAACACCATGTCTTCACCATCCCGCCCCATCATCATCTTCTTAGACGTTGAGATTGAGGATTCCTCGTCATCTACTGCTGTACTAGTGTCACCTCTACCCCAAAACTCGTACTCAATCGATGAACCGTGTTGCATCCCTAGCCGTTCTAGGAATGACACACGACGACATCTACAAAGGGAACCCCTCGCTGAACATAAACAATGAATGAACCACTAAACTTTTAATGGTCTAGAATCATACCAACAGTTAACTGTAACCCGAACCACAACCTTTGGGACATATACCTAATCCTCCATGCATCCCTAGGGAATATCAACTGTCTGCCCTGCTACCCTCTTATGAAATAATAAACTGTGTGACACACAAACTACTTTCAATTATTAGGCCGGCCATTTTGCGGTCATCGTACAAAATGTTTTACTATTATATCATTAAACCAAAAATTTCGAACCTACTGGTATTTTAAAAATAATGAGTTGTGCTCCTATTGCTTTATGAACTGTTTTACAAATTATTTCACATGTTATTTTATAACCCGATTTGCTGTCTTTCTAATAAATCACAAAATTCAACTACGATTTTGCTACTAATTTATAAATAATAAATCGCTTTCTATTACCCTATAAGCTGTTTTACAAATCATTTATATACTATTTTTTTTTGGTAAAAGGGATTTTTCACCCTGGTAAAAGGCATTACACCAAAAACAATAAAGTACAAAGAATGAGGGTGACTTCCCTCATCTCAGTCCCTTAGGACACGTACAGAATCTAAATATAAGCATGACACACCATACTTATAACTTAACAAAGTGAACTACCAATAATGATTAAAGTACAAAAAAAGATACATTACTACTCAAGTAAAAACACTTGAGCCTTCAGAAATCACAAATGATATGGCACGAATAAACCGAAACCATACCATATGAATCCCACAACTTACCACAAGTGATAATTTGTTTGTAGCGAAAGCGAAGAAACCAAACTTCATCCTTCCTTTAACCACAAAACAACTTAGAAAAAGTCAGATTCAGAACCACCATCACAATACACAAGACTATTGTAGAAACAACCATGTAACGCAAAGAAGGTCGAATCTAACACCAAGAATACGGTTAACGAAAACCCTAACCAACAACGAACAGAAATGGCTGGTAATCAAATCATAACATAATCGACAAGAACAACTAGCATTGTTCTTTTCAACCAGCGTGTATCTAACGTTTTGAACAGCACACCCAAATCAAAATCCAATGGCAACACCAAGCATGAGGATCTGTTTGGGACTATAATACGGTTATTAATAAACCCCGTAACTTCCATACCATCATAAGGTAACCAGCATCCAAACGCACCATAAACATCAGATTAAAAGAACCAACAATATAATATTTCTTGTGTCGTCTTTAATCATAATAACGTGTGTACCAACATCAGTACAACACATGTACCAAACAGAAAACTACTATGGCTAGATTCAAAGCGTTCATTAGCTACCACAAGCAAGAATCGGAATGAAAACCAGCAAGAAAAACGAACCTGCCATAGACAAAACTAGGGTTTTCATAAACCCTTACTTACAATATACCACATCCGTCACGATCCGCATCAGCAAAATCAAAACAGTTGCAGCAATAATCCCAAACAAACAAAACCATAGGGTTTACGAAACCCTAACATCAACCAAGCAGCTGGTCTTATCAAGTGTTCATACAAGTCAAAATAATAGGGTTAAAAACCCTAACGCAGCAGCAATATGCAGCAAAGCATAACGCAACAATAGAGTTTAACAAAACCTTAACCTCCCACTCGACTTCAGCCCTAAATACCAGCAATGACATCATAATAACCATATAGCATCAGGATTGAATCGACCACGTAGCCAACAAACTAACGTGTTGTATAACCAAGGTAAATACAGCCACGACTTCCATCATAAAACCAGAATATTCAAAGGAATAACGACCCATAACCGCTATTCCAAACATACCATCTCTCTTAAATCCACGTAAGAAACAGATCCAATACATACCAGTGAAATAAGCATATCAACATAACCACTTGTATCGAACCTTCAATCAGCAAGAGAAAAATCGAAGCCCTAAATTAGGGTTTCATTAGCATCAAAGATTCAGCCCCTCACACAGCAGTCACTTCAAAAACAAACCCTAAAAGTAGAGTTTTATATCAGCACGCCAAAGATAACCACCGTATCCCCATTCAATTCGTACCAATTATTAATGAATCAATTTAAAGATAAACCGACTTGAGTTAAAAAACTGAGTACGATCGAATAATCAAAACAGATAATTTAAAACCCTAAAGAAAAACTGATCTCATTAAAATACATCCTAAAGGAGATGCATAGCATAAAAAGAAACCGATTGAATAAAAGAGTAAGGGTTAGGGTAAAGGAAATCCTCCAGCCGCCACCTATTTAATGTGAAACACAACCACACAATCGTATTGCATACCCAAGAAGGGTAGAGAGGACGATTGTGGATTTCTTTTTGGCCGGAAAATGATTGAAGGTGGCGACCGGAAATCACCAAAGAGAGAGAAACGTTTTTTGGGGGGGGGTTTATATACTATTTTGCAATAACCATGTAAGTTAATTACTCACTCGAAATGTGTTTTATGATATTACCTCATAAACAGAATAACCAATATTTTCCTTCGTAAATAAATCAAACCTGTAGAGTTTGATAAACTCCATGGATCGTTTAGAGCGCTAGGGAATAACAAATACAATATACGCTGCACAGCGGAATAACCAAAACAATACTTTGTTATTAAGAAGGTTTTCATCATCATCATACAAGCCTTAATTCTACCTTGATCAATGGTAGAACGTGTTACACACCTTGAAACAGGGATCAAGAACACTTTGATCTTAGGGCTACACCAATCTCTCTAATCGACTACATAATGGAAGACATCATAAGAAAAACCTGTACCCTATGTCTCTTTATATAACAGAGATTAGGGTTTACAAAACACTACAAAGGATTAATAAGTAAATTCTTCTTTATCAAGCAAGTCGCATTGAAATCACCAAGTAGGACCCAAGGCTTATCCTGCATAAGACTACCATGAACCTCAAGCTCATGCCACAGCACACGCCGATCAATATAGTAATTATGAGCATAGACAAACAAAACAAAGAAAGCTTTATTTTCAGCTTTAACATTAACCTGAACATGCATAACCTGGTAAGTTTGGGACATAAGTAAAACATTAATAACCGCATCGTCCCTCCCAAGAATAGTACAGGAACCTTTATCACACAAACTCCCATTAGACGTCCACTTCCAGCCATGATAAACCTTAGCACACGTTTCATAAACACAAGACAAATCTACATGAGACTCCAAGATAGCACATAAACACAAGTTATTCTCATTAACCACCCGACGAACCTCTTTTTGTTTAGGGGAACGGTTCAGACCCCTAATATTCCAGGAGGCAACACTAAACATTAAAACATTCAAAGGGAGTGCTTGCCCCTGTATTACTAGTACCACCCTTCGAAGTAGAAGCCATAAAATCTGATGTTTCATCATAAACATGCAGCAAATCATCCTCAACATCAGGCGCATCCTCCTTTTGAATAACCTTAGAATCAGTTCCCACATCCTCATTAAGAGCTGCAACGAATTAGAAAGCATAACACCCGACTCCGTTGTCAAATTATGTTGTTTGACACTACTTTTATTCACTTCAGGTCGTGAACCAGAATTGACATTATTCACACTAGCATTCATAGTGGACATGCTAGGGGCAGATTTTGTAGTATTTGCATTCGAAGTATTAGACTTAGTAGGCACCTGCAAATTACTAGAAGTCGAAGCTACATTTTTGGGATTAATAGTACCTTTAGGTTGATAAACAAACTTCTGACCCACCTTCGTACCAGCTCTTGACACACCACCCTTCCCATTATTACGTTTATTACCAACAGTTTGAAACCCGTCCGCATCCTTTGCCACGCCGTTAGAAGTAGCAATAACCTTCTCAAGACATTGGTCACAAGTATGGCCAAATATTTTACATGTATCACAACGTGGTGGCTTCCATTCATACTCCACCCTTATAGTTTCTTTAGTATATCCCATCCCATTCATCAAAGGAACACCAATTACAAAGCTAGTCTTCAAATCAGTTTCAGAGTTTACCTCAGTTAAAGCACACGCAAAACTACAACGGCCCCACGATTCTAGACACATTGTAGTAGTAAATGAATCAAGCATAATAGGGGTACCTATTTTGGTAGCAATAAGACTAAGATCATCCTCTGAAAAAACAGCCATAGGAACATCATGGAGCTTAACCCAAACAGGGACACGAGTTAAATCTTCTTTCAATAAGTTGGTATTCATAGTCCAAGGTTTCAAAATGATAGGGATATTACGAATCCCAAGGACCCTCCTCAAGCACATCCTCTAAACCTTTTTGCGTATCAAACTTGAAAAAAAAGAAAAACCCTTGGCATTCATCATCACCCTCTTAAGCCCATATTTCACCCATGTAGTACGTGCATAATACTCCACGACAGAGAAAGCAACCCTTTTACCAATAATCGATAATCTGAAAAACCCTAAACCGATTTCCTCTGGAGAAAACCGATTCGACAGAGAAAGCAACCCGTTTACCAATAATCGATAATCGGAAAAACCCTAAACCGATTTCCTCTAGAGAAAACCGATTTCTCTTATCCCTAACTCCTCGATCGTAATTTTGTCCTATTTTCAATCCTCTCCCACCTCAATCTGCTATAGTTATACTATCATTAGTGGTGTATAATTGTTTCAGATTGATCGAGTTGCTTGGAACTAGGGTTTTTTTTTCAATCGTCATTTAGGGTTTAATAAGAATCGAATTAATTTGATTATCTTGTGACCATGAGGGGTGTTGGTTAGATGCTGTTTTTTGTACTCTACTGCATGTCTTAATGTGCTTAAGACATTCGTTTTGAAGTTAGACGTGGAGCTTCTAGTTTTCTATATTTTTGCGATTAGGGTTTGTTACTTTCTTAGGGTTTTTTTTTATCGGTTTTGCTATTTGATTTCTTTAGTATGGATAATCTTGGTGATGGTAAGGTGGACGTGGAGGCCTTGAAGGCTCGTATGCAGCGGTTTAAGGATCTAGATTCTGGTAATGAGGGTGCTACGATTAAGCCAAGATTGGCTGCTAGGGTGTTGCAAAACCCTAACCTTGGTGTGGAAAGTAATGTTGAACCAGGAGTTCATGTTATCTTTGGTACTTTTTCGGATGATACTCGACTACCCCAAATTGCTAAACCTAAAGATACCATTGAACATGCGAACACGAAACTGGCCATACCCACGTTGTAGGACAAAACCTGGAGGATGCATCGTTTTGGGATGGTGGACCTGATGTTAATTCGTCTTCAATGAGCATGCATGGATTCCCCTCTCTCTATGACTCGGTTGGGTCAACGCTTAATACTAAATCTCTGTTGGGAGCGTCTAATGATCATGGAGGTACGAATATTGGTAAGAATGCAAGTCTTCCAGGTGGAGATAATGTAAGAGTTGCTCCTCTTGCTGGTAGGACGCATGGTGTGCAAACATGTGCTTCTTTGTCGACTATGGATAAACCTACGGATATTATGCCTATTTTTCAAAGTGCGAAGGATAATACATCACCGAAGTCTTATGTTGGTGCTACTAGTGGTACAAACTCGGGCAAGTTTCAAAGGTAAATCTAACTTTCATGCTCTAAAGGTTGATAATGTGTTTGCAGGTGTTGATGTATCCATACCGCGTAAAGTTGTTGAAACAATTAGTACTAAATTTGAATACACTCTTTACGGGTATTTTATTGGAAAGCGTATTCCTTTTTCGGTGGTCGAATACTTTGTTCGTAATAACTGGGCTAAGTATGGGTTAAAACGTATTATGATGAATGCAAACGGTTTCTTTTTCTTTAAGTTTGATTCCCAGGCTGGATTGGATGCTGTTTTAGAGGGAGGGCCGTGGATGATTAAAAATAACCCCATTATACTTAAAAAATATACTATGAGTACTAGCTTGACGAAAGATGAATTAACCCAGATTCCGGTTTGGGTTAAATTACATGATGTTCCATTGCAGGTGTTTAATGAAGATGGTATTAGTATTATTGCTACGCATATTGGTAAGCCTATCATGCTTGATTCCTACACTAGTTCTATGTGTGTTGATTCTAGTGGTAGGAGTAGTAACGCTTAGTGGCCTGTCACTAGCGATTTAGTTGGTTGTTCAAGCTTTTACTTGAGGTTAATGTGGCACTTCAGCCACATTCCAGTGTACTTATTTTGTTGATTTTTTATATATTTTACCGGGGTGAAGCCCTTTTACCCAAAAAAAAGATTGATTCTAGTGTTCCCCTTAAGGAATCTATCACTGTAGGTGTCCCGTATATGGATAGTCTTGGTTTCTATTCTGAAACCATTAGGGTGGAATATGAATGGAGACCCCCCAGGTTTGATAATTGTTTGATGTTTGGCCACTCTGCTGATTCTTGTCCTAAGAAAGTTGTGACTACACCTGTTGTGGAGGTTAATAATGATGGGTTTCAACAAGTGGGTAAGAAGGGTAAGACTAAGAGTAAAGATAATAAAACTGGGAATGTGTTTAATGGGGTGCCTATTGGTAAGAATATGCAATATAGGCCTAAAGCTGTCACTCCTCCGTCTGCTAGCACACCCTCTCAAGGGGAACCTAGTAATAGTTCTGGTCATCCCCCTAACCCGGTAGGTGTTTCTCATTCGACTAAACCTAATAAGGATAGCCAGGCTGCTTAGAAAGTCACCAATATTGATAGCTATCCTACTCCTAAGGTAAGTAACATAACTGTGGCTGCAAATATGTCTACATCTAATTCGTTTGGTTCCTTGGCTTATGATTATGATATGGGTGTGAATAAAGATTTAACTGGAGAGGACGAGGTTGAAAATGTTTTTGATGAATCAGTTAATCTGTTTGATAAACCGAGGGCAAGCACTCCCGTACTGAATATTCTTGATGTTTAGTATTGCTTCCTGGAATATTAGGGGTTTGAACCACTCCCCTAAACAAAAAGAGGTTAGACAGGTTGTTAATGAAAATAATCTTAGTTTGTGTGCGGTGTTGGAATCTCATATGGATGCTTCTGTGGTGTATGATACATGTCGTAATGTGTGTCGTAGATGGAAATGGACTTCTAATGGTAGCCTTTGTGATAAGGGGACTCGTATTATTCTTGGCTGGAATGATGACATAGTTGATGTTATGATTATGTCTCAAACTAACCAAGTTATGCATGTACAGGTTAATATTCGTGCGGACAGCAAGACCTTTTTTTGTTCTTTTTTGTATGCAGATAACTATTATGGTAATCGTCGTGCGCTTTGGAGCAATCTTGCGTGTCATGTTGCTTTTATGCGAAATAGGCCTTGGGTTTTGTTGGGTGACTTTAATGCGGCGCTTAACTTGGAAGATCATTCATGTAGTAGTTATGCTCCGGATATTGCTATGCGCGAGTTTAAAGAGTGTGTTCAGCGGATGGAGGTTGATGATGTTAATAGCACCGGTCTTCATTTTACATGGAATCAAAAACCTAAAGGCTCCTATGGTACTTTGAAGAAAATTGATAGGGTTATGGGTAATCTATAGTTTTTGGATTCTTTTCCAGGTTCGTATGCTTTATTTCAACCATATCGTATATCGGATCATGCCCCTTGCGTGCTCCGGTTCCCTCAGGTAGCCAAGCCTAATCCTAAACCTTTCAAGCTCTCTAATTTTTTGGTACATAAAGATGGGTTTATTGATACTCTTACTGCGGGGTGGAATAGTACTATTCATGGTTGTGCTATGTACCGTGTTGTTAAACGTTTGAAGGGGCTGAAACCCTCCTTTCGCAAGCTTTTGCATAACCAAGGTAATCTTCATGAGCGAGTGGATCGGATTCGTAAAGAGTTGGATGAGGTCCAGAAGGCCATTGATAAGGACCCATCTAATTCAGCTCTCCGGGATGAACATGCCCACTACCTTCTTGCGTTTAAAGAGGCTACGTTAGATGAAGAACTGTTTTTAAAGAAAAAATCTAAGGTCCAGTGGCTTCATGCTGGTGACTCTAATACGGCCTACTTTCATAATATTGCTAAAAGTAAATGTGCCAGGAATCGAATTGAATTGGTTCGAGACGCTTCTGGTGTTTTGTATGAAGGTAATAAGGTCGCAGGTGCTTTTGTTTCTCATTATGAACATTTTCTTGGTGTTGCAGGAGATTGTAACCCTTTTGATGATTATTCCATATTCTCTAATGTTCTCCCTCACCAAATGGCTAATTCTATGGTTCGTCATGTTACGGATACTGAGATTAGGGAAGCGCTATTTTCGATGGGAGATGAAAAAGCTCCTGGTCCAGATGGTTATACTGCTGCTTTCTTTATGAAAGCTTGGGATGTTGTGGGTGCTACTTTTAATTGTGCTATTCGGGAGTTCTTCATTAATGGTAAGCTTCTCAAGGAAATCAATCATACCATTATATCTTTGGTCCCTAAAGTATCTACTCCATCTAAGATTAATGATTATAGGCCTATTTCTTGTTGCAATGTCCTCTATAAATGCATTAGTAAAATTATTGTTAACCGTATTAAAGAGGGCCTTGGTAAGTTGGTGAGTATTAATCACTCTGCATTTGTTCCTAGACGTCGTATATATGATAATATATTACTTACCCAAGAGCTTATGAGTAACTATCATAGAGGGAGAGGTCCGCCTAGGTGTGCATTTAAAGTTGATATTCAGAAGGCATATGATACAGTTGATTGGGGTTTTCTCAAAACTGTTCTTTCTGGGTTTGGTTTTCACCCTAAGATGGTCGACTAGATCATGGTGTACGTCGAATCTACATCCTATTCTATATGTATTAATGGTGATCTCCATGGCTGGTTTAAAGGTAAGCGGGGCCTTAGACAAGGTGACCCGTTATCCCCTTACTTGTTTACGTTGGTAATGGAGGTTCTAACGCTTATCTTGCAGAAAAAGGTTTCTAATGCAGAGGACTTTCAGTTTCATCATATATGTGAGCAGCAGCGAATTATTAATCTTTGTTTTGCAGACGATCTCTTCTTATTTTCTAGGGGTCATCAGGATTCTGTTAATGTAATTATGCAGGCATTGGAGGAGTTTAAGTATGTCTCGGGTCTTGTCCCGAGTATCCCTAAAAGTACAGCTTTCTTTTGCAATGTTCCTAATGCTATGACAGCTAGTATTCTGCAGTCTATGCCTTTTGCAGAAGGTTCTCTTCATGTCAGGTATCTTGGAGTTCCTCTTATATCATCTAGACTGCGCTATAGGGATTGTAAGGTTCTTGTGGAAAATCTGGAAGGTCGTGTGAATGATTGGCGTAATAAGTTTTTGTCACTTGCGGGTAGGCTTCAGCTGGTCAGATCTGTTCTATCGTTAATGCATTTATATTGGGCCTCTGTCTTTATCCTCCCTACTCGGATCATTCATGAATTGGAACAGCTTATGCGGGGTTTCTTATGGTGTCAAGGATAAATGAAAAGAGGTAAGGCCAAAGTTGCTTGGGAATCAGTTTGTAAGCCTAAGCAGGAGGGAGGTCTAGGTATTCGAAGATTGGATGATTTTAACATTTCCCTTATGACCACACATATTTGGAGTATTTTGACGCATAAAGAGTCCTTATGGGTACAATGGATTCATTCGTATAAACTTCGTGGTAGAAGCTTTTGGGATGTCCTTTGCTTGGGTGATGTTAGCTGGGGAGGGCGTAAGCTTCTTGCAATTAGAGCCAAGGTACGTCCTTTCATCTGCCATAAGATTAATAATGGAAAGGCTACATCCGTTTGGTTTGCTATGTGGTGTGAGTTGAGTCCTATCTGTGATTCTCTTACGGCTAGAGACATTACTCGGGCTGGGTTTACGTTATCGGATACGGTTTCTGATTTGATTGTTAATGGCACTTGGAAATGGCCCACTGATTGGTCAGCTAGGTTTCCACTTTTAGCTGCTATCCCGGTACCAAATCTGCTTCATGATCATGATGACGAGTTATTATGGCATAATTTGGATGGTAACTTTTGTAGTTTCTCGGTTTTGGGTGTTTGGGAGTCCCTTCGCCTAAGGGCTGATGTGGTGGAGTGGTATCGTATTCCTTGGTTTTCCCATTGTATTCCTAGGCATGTTATTCATCTTTGGCTTGCTATTAGACAGAAACTGAAGACTCAAGACAGGATGCGGCAATGGGATGTTGGGCCTAATGTTGATTTGGACTTGCTGCAATGCCTGCTTTGTCATTTGGTTCCGGATTCTCACTCACATTTATTTTTTGAGTACCAATTTTCTATGCAGGTTTGGTTGCAGGTTCGTGTTCTATCTGGAATGGATGCTGTACCACCTTCGTTGGATAATGCTATCATATTCCTTCAACCTATATCCAAGGGGCGCACGGTGGTTAGTATCATTTCTCGATTACTTCTTGCTTCTTACGTATTGCTGCTCTAAATTAAAAACCCTAATACGTTTTTCTCTCTAGGTGGGTGATTTCCGGCAATCACAACCCACACAAATCCGGTCTCATTCTTCCTATTCAATCCGTTTTTTCTCTAATCTATCCTTGGATTATTGATCTAACGTCGAAGTATAGATTTGTGTGGGTTGTGGTCGGTTATATCTTGTGTTATATTCCATTATCGCCGTCGGATTTGGTTGTTACTACGAAACCCTAATTCCTGAGACCTGATTTATTCAAGATAGGTTGACATCGATTTATCTTGATAATTAGATTTAGGCCTGTTTTGTATTAGATCGGTTTTTCTTTAGGGTTTTTTGAATCCACTGATTTCTTGATCATATACAGTTTTTATATTCATTCAATTCGATTAGTCTTCAAGTCGTTTCTATAGTAACTGGTATGATCAGGTGGGTTGATCGACCTATTATGCATTATTGCTATAACTCTACTCGTTAGGGTTTCACTTTCAATGGCTCGATCTTTTACATGGTTGGTTTACACCTGGTTTGTATTGCTATATGTTTTATGGGTGTCTATTCATGGTGCTTACACGAGACCCTTTGTAGGGTTTGATATTTTGTTGCTTGGAAGTACACCCTTTTTTAGGGTTTGTCGGTTGTTTTTGCATGTTGATCTTTTATGTTCAGATGCGTTGGCTGATCCTTGGTACGTTGTTGTTTGTGGGTTATATTAGAGAGATTGGTATGTTGATGTTGGGGAGTCGTGATGGTGGTCTGTGTTGGATCATTGTTGCGTTGGTAAGTGCTGGTTTGGAAGTGCTGGTGTTCGACTACATGTTAATGCATGAACCGGACTTTGTATGTCACGATCAAGTGGTTTCTTACATGTATGTGGGTCCTTAACCCTATGTTTGGCTGTTTGAACCGATTCCACCGTAACATGCATATCTTTGCTATTTTTATCCGTATGGTATGATGATAGTAGTTTGTGGAAGTGTTCGGTTTGAAGCTGTTTTGGAAGTCGTGGTGGTTGGTTCTCAATCATTAGGGTCTATTGATAATGGATGAAGCTGCTACTATGGAAGTCCCATGATGGTCTGGGTGCACATTATTGGTTTGTTCCTAGGCATGGTGGATCATCATTTATTGATTATTATGGCTGCAAATTAGGATTTTTTAATCCAAGATTCCATCAATGATGGTCCTATGCATGTTGCTGCTGTTTGGTATTGGTATTATTTTTGCATCTCAACCACACTTTTGGAGCGAGTTTATGCTTGCCTGTTGCTCTATCCGTGGTTTTAGAGTCTCCCACCAACCTGCGTTGCGATATTTGTGAACTGATTATTGTTTGA
Organism: Chrysanthemum makinoi; assembly: GCA_910596185.1. NCBI lineage: Eukaryota > Viridiplantae > Streptophyta > Magnoliopsida > Asterales > Asteraceae > Chrysanthemum > Chrysanthemum makinoi. The sequence continues at coordinate 162,069,323 of OU343223.1, read as the reverse complement.
TGGCTACATGATCATGGAGTTGTATGCTAAACCCTATTATAGTCCTAAAACTAGTCTTCTTGCATGGTGTTGTGGTTGGATTGTAGTTTTGGGTTTCTACGTTATTTGGCAGATTCTAACTTGGAACTCATGTTGAACCACTTCTACAAGTGGTCACGGATGGTTAGGAGATGCTATTGTGGATGTGCGTTGGTTTTATACGTATTTGTTGATTATTCTTATTGATGTTCAGTTTTACATCTCACATACACCTTTGGAGCGAGATTTGAGCTTGCTGCTCTATCCGTGGTTTTAGAGTCTCTCACCAACCGTTGTGTGAAACTTGTGAATTCTACTTCAATTTGAGGACCATGATATTGTATATTTACGACGCTGGAAGTTTTGGACTACTATGGTGACTTGAAGATTCAAGTATTTCTACTTGAAGTGCATTTATTTTTATTATTTTTATCGTTGTAGTCTGATGTTTAGTTATAAGTATGGTCTGTCACGCTTATATTGTAAGTTATAGGAATGTTGTTGCATTCCTATAGAAGTGTCTGTAAGTGTCCTAAGGGACTGAGATGAGGGATTCACCCTCATCCTTTGTACTTCAATGTTTTTGGTGTAATATTATTTTGCCAGGGTGAATTAACCCTTTTACCCAAAAAAGAAAAAGAAGTCTACCGTAGCTGAAGTGGTCCAATTTATTGTCTTTACTGTTCGGTTGAAGCTGGTTACTTTCAAGTTCAAGAAGATAACCTCGCAAGCTCGTCTTATACTTGATAAATGGAAGATCCCAAGTGCTTGTATTATACACGAAGGGAGTGCCAGGTAAGGGTTGTACACTTTTTCCCTACTCCAAGGTTTTTCCCTTTGGGTTTTTCTTGGAAAGGTTTTTAAGGAGGCAGACTTCCTGGGTCGTCTTGCTCCCTTTGTGCTTTGGATGGATGCGGGATGCTCGCTGGTTACAAGTTTTTCTTGTTTTATGCCTAGTTAGGTGATGTAATTTAGCTAGGTTCTTGTGTTTATGGCATGTCATAAACACTAGTTTATCAAGCTTTAGCTTGAGGTTAATGTGGTACTCTGCCACATTCCATTTGTACTTAACATTTTTTTGGTTATATATTTACTGAGGTAAAACCCTTTACCCAAAAAAAACCCTTTTACCAATAAAGTAACCGTAAAGGGTATTATCAAACCGGCTACTAATATCCTCAACAACCTTAAAAGGAATAGAAAGCTCAACATTATCCATTTTATCAGATTCCAAAGGTCTAAAATTCACCTTACCCTTCTTATTACTAGAACTAGTAGCATTCGCATACGAGGTTGAGGCCACATTACCAGGTTTGCTTACATTTGTATTCGCATTAACATTAGCTACGAATCAAAAACCCTAATTCTCTCTCTCCCCCATGGAGAAATTTGGCCGCCTATCCCCATTAATTTTCCGGCCATAAACTCATCCCTTCACGTCCTCTCTACTCTTTTATGATTCCTGTTTCATGATTGGGTATACAATACTTTGATTAGGGTTGTGTTTTTTAAGGGGATGGCGACTGAGATTCTTATTTTATTTATTCGATTTCTCCATGTGGTTATGGTCGATTACTTTATCCCTAAATACCGATATGTTATTGATCGTGTTTGGGTTTTAGGGTTTCATTCATTATGTGTTGTTGCTGTACTATTATGATGAAACCTTTTTTAGGGTTTCTTATCTATCTATTGTTGGCGCCAATCGGTATCATTCGCATTCATGGTGCGTGGATTCTTTATCGATGGTGGTTTTCTGCACGTGGATCTGATGATTGCAAGTTCTATAGCAGATATTCGTGGTTTGATAAGCGGGTTTGGAGAGAGTTATAAGTATTATCGTTGGTTTTTAGGGTTTCGTTGGCCCTATTGTTATTGATTCTGGATCTGGTTATTTATGCAAACCCTATTATTGTTCCACGATCTTGCTACTTCTATTTCTTTATTATTTTGGATCGATTTATTGGATGGGGACATTAGGGTTTGCTGGATATGCTATGGATCGATTTGTGGTGATTGCTACGGATCGATTTGTGGTGCTTGACCTGGATGTTAAGGTTCTAAAACCCTATGGTTTTGTTTATGCGTAATGTCTTGCTACTATTTTGCTTGCCGAAACTGTTGTTGGAAGTTTCGCGTTTGGAAGTTAGGGTTTATACAAACCGTACTAATTCATGGATCCGGTGATGTGCGCTGTTGGATTAGGTCTGGTCTTATATTATATCGTTGTGATCACCTTTTAATGGTTCGTTTGGTGGTTAAACCCTTTTGTCTTGATTCGAACTACTTTATGGAACATGGTACATTAAAGCTCGTAGTTTTTATTTGCGCTAAACAGAGTTCATGTATTGTGGTGGTGTTCGAATCTGATTTGTTTGTCTGGTGTGGCATGTTCTTACTGATGGAAGTCAACGCATACCTGATTGTTGTTTTGCATTCGTATTTCATGGTCTGCATTTGCTGGTATGAAGGGATTGGAGGTTAGGGTTCTTTCAGCCCTATGATTGTTTACAATTTGATGTATTGGTTGTGTTTGTCTTTGGTAGTTGTGATCAAATTGGCTCAAGCTGATTCAAGTTACTTGTGTTGCTAATTTTTTATGATGGGTTGAGCTGTTTTGATTGCATATGGTTGGTGCATGGTTTGTTTTCCTACTCTTTGTGACCTGTAATCACATATGACGATCCATGAGTGAGGAAAGTACTATGTTTGATGGGTACCTTTTGAGAAGTTAAGGTGGACCGCCAAAGTCCACCTCCTGATAAGTTCAGTCACTGGGACAGGTGCTCATTGCCTGGGGCCGGGTCCTTGGGGGAGGGTCCGGTTGGCATCCTTAGGATGCATGGGACCAGGGTGATCCCACCGATCTTCACCTTTTGGAGAAGGTGGACCGCCAAAGTGATTTAGAAGGCTCAAGTGTTTTTCTTGAGTAGTATTGTCATGTTTTTTGTACTTTTGTCATTAGTTGTAGGTTCATTTTATTGTAAGTTATAGGAATGGTGTGTCATTCTTATATTCGAGTCTATAAGTGTCCTAAGGGACTGAGGTGAGGGATATCACCCTCATCCTATGTACCTCAACATTTTTTGAGTAATGCATTTTACCGGGGTGAATTAACCCTTTTACCCAAAAAAAAAAAAAAAAAAAGAAAAACATTAGCTACGAAAACATGAACATTATCAGTAGTAATAGCAATAGGGGAAACCATAGACATACCAGCAGAAGCAGCAACATGAATACCATCACCTTCCGGCATGTTAGCATGAGCATGTAATGATGGATAATCCTTTTCACTAAGGTTACTAAGCGTACCAGTAGGTCCAATATCCCAAAAAGAGGCATCATCAACATTATTAGTAGTAGGATTAACCATATTAGTAGCAATCATACCTTCAACATTAACGGTACTAATGGAACTAGGCATCTCCATGGGGAGGCGTGCATTATCAGAATCACTCAATCCATCAGCACCACTAAGATTACGAGCATTCACAAGACCAGACCCATTAGAACTAGCAGCAAGATTCACATGTTGTTGCTCAAAACTAGGGTTTCTCAAAACCCTAGCGGCCAAATTAGGCTAAAATGTATCCACGTTACCAGCTTCCAAGTCCTTGAATCACTGCATTCTAGATTTCAATGCATCCATATCAATGTTAAGATCACCAAGCTTGTCCATGATATCAAAACAGGAAAGTAGCACAACCCAAAAAAATGATAAACAGAAAAGAGAAAAAACCGAAACCCTAAAAATGAGAAAACCAGGAAACAAGAAGATCCACATCAATCTTCAACCACGATAGCCTCAGAAGAACTAAGGCATGATTATAAGCACAATTAGACTAACCAAACTTCACCATGATAATCAAGAACGATTAACAATCAACAGCAATGTTAACGAAACCCTAAAAATAAACGACAATCAAGCAATAATACAAGTGTAGTTGATTAATTGAAACCGATTAACGCAAGATAAAATGGATTAGAGCAAGATGATAGTCGAATTTTTTGGATGGAAGGGAGTCGCCAAAGAAATCGCCAAAGCAGATCGTCTTTAGGGTTTTTGTGTTGAAGACTCTTGTCTCTTTAGGGTTTCTTGTGAAAACCCTACTTAGGGTTTTATGGGTTTCTCCTCATTACTGATTTGTGCATGCTTCTATACGCTACTGATGATTGTTTATACTGCTGGACTATTCAAACCAAGGCTGCTACATTTATTAATGCTGCTGCAACTCTGATTTATGGTTTCATAGCTGTATCTATTTTACAAGTATTGCTAGTTATGCGACCTACTGCTAACTTTCTTCTGAAACTACTATGTATACTTTCATACTGCTGCGTTCATTTCCACTGCTGCTATGATTGGTTACTGCTGTTAGTTTCTTTTACTGCTCCTATCATGATTGGTTAAGGTTTCAGTTGGTGATAGTAAGGGTTTCGAACGAGTACTTCAGAAGATCAAAAAAGTAGCAAGAATAAGGAGAGATCATCGAATGATGCTTAGTACTTCTTGGTTATATTAGTACTACTGCTCTTGACTATTGCTCGACAAGTGCTGTTACGAAATGTTTCTACTGCTACTTATGTTACGTAAATGATGCTAGTTCATTATATTTGCTGCTACTTCTATTAGACGGTAACTGCTGCTCGACAGAATTCAAAGAATCTGCTGCTACACTCATGAATTTGCTGCTGTGAAGAATTGAATCTGCTTCTAGTTATACTTTCGTAATTGCTGTTGTTCCATTGAATGTAACTGCTGCTAAGCTACTGTCAAACAGATGCAATCTGAGTTTGATGTATCTGCTACTCGTGGCTTTCTACTGCTGCAATCCAAAGTTTTAATGTGCATTACTGGTATTTTAAGTGGATTTACTGCTGGTATTCTAAAGATATATATTCTGTTGATTACGTATTGATGATTCAAGAGGCATTGCATACTGATTTTTTATTAGTACATGATAGTTTATGGACGTGGATAGCATGCGAATGTTTGTGGTTTAAGATGGATCATGAAATTTCTTCGTACTAATTAATTGAATACAGTAGTGGGTTGGTGGCAAAATTAAGTTATGTTTACATTGAATTGGTTTTGATTGGTGGGACAGTGAAAGAGAACAGGTGGCAACTCATGTGATACAATTTATTTTGTTTGTAGAAATTTTTTTTTGGTAAAAGGGTTAATTCACCCTGGTAAAATTCATTACTCCAAAAAACGTTGAGGTACATAGGATGATGGTGATATCCCTCCCTCACCTCAGTGCTTTAGGACACTTACAGACTCGAATATAAGAATGACACACCATTCCTATAACTTACAATAAAATGAACCTACCAATAATGACAAAAGTATATTAAAATTTACAATACTACTCAAGAAAAGCACTTGAGCCTTCTATATCACTATGGTGGTCCAACATGGGACTAACATAGGGTCAACCCTAACTTCCAGCAAACAAAGGAGCATCGATCCAAATAGAATATCAAACCGTAGTATGTAGATCGATCCACCCAGCAACGATCAATAGAAAATTAATGGGACACTCCTATTGATATACGAGCATAGGGTACTCAAAACCCTAACTTCCAAACAAAGAAGAGACCTTGAACTAGTAACCCAAACAATCCGAGATAAGCACATGAAAGTGACTAATAATCAAAGTCTCATGTACACGAACCAGATTCAAACCCACCTCCTTTTTTGGGCATGATATTTATTAAGTTATTATTTGGGCATGATTGATTTTGGAAGTTGCGTTATGGAGTTCTAGAGAGTGGGATCAAAAAGTGTCTCGAATACATACGCTTTCATGCAAGGTGACTACTTATTTTTTGGTATTCATGATACTTTCTACTGCTAACGTTTAGTAGAATATTTTCTATTGTTCGACCATATTGATACTAATATTCAAAGATACTACTACTTGATCTCGAATATTATTGTGGTCATTCTACAAACCTAATGCAAAATTGGGATGTTCATTAATGGTTGGTACTACATGATGTTCGTGTTTATTGTTGGTTAGTTTTTCGTACGACTTTTATGGTTGATTCTATTGCTTTTGGTCATAAGATGGTTAACATATTGGCTTCAGGGAAGATTATGATTACATGTTTAACTATCTTACATGCATCATTTGAGGGAAGGTTTTTACTACTGCTGATTGGTATTACTACTGCTAGTTTAAATTTCTACTGCCTTAATTTCATTTATTGTAAGCTTTTTGGTATTCTTCATGGAGGGTATTTTGAGGCATTGGAAGGTTGGATTGATAATATGATATTGGTTTGTGGTGGTCGAGATCTTAGTTGCATATGTTCCCTATTTGTATGATAACAAAAAGGGGAAGAGATGTTATGGTGAATGACATAGATTAAGGGGAAGACATGCTTGTTTCATTTATGGTGAGATTTTATTATCTCAATTTCTCTACTTCGCCTAGGGAATTTCGTACAAGATTGCATTTTTGCAGAATTTTTACTTTTTCACTTTACTTGGGCATTTTACCTTCCAAGCAACAAATGTTTACTCAAAAATCCGATTAAAGATGCACACAACATTCATCCAACCATTTGCAAATTTCAACAACATCTAATCTCAAAAACTAAATCATCATACTTATAATCATAACTTAAAATAAAACTCAAAATGCATAGATTAAATAACTTCAAATCAAAATAATAAGAGAAATAAAAATCAAATGAAAATCAAAAATCCTAAATGCATAAAATTAAAAGTTTCATCAAGAGATGAAAATCAAGCAAAAAATTGCTTGTTATTATCGTATTGTGCTTCTCCTTGTTACTCCTCAAAGTACTCATGCCTTAAGATGTCCTCACTTTGAAATTTCCCGGTCAATTCACGGTATGTTTCATAAGTTTTGAATTTCCTTACAAATCTTCTCCCATCCGGGCATAGTACATCAAATTTGACGTGCCATTCCCCGTCTCCATCCTTTCTTTTGTAAACACTTGACCCCTCGGGTCCCCATTCTAAATTTTTAAGTTGTACCGGTAGAGAAAATAAGAAATTTGTGAGCTTATTGTAAACAAGGATGTTTTTGAATGGATTGTAGAATGCTTCCACCGCGAGTGCACGTTCCATTTCATCCTCAATATCAAAGTATGGTGGAGCTAGTGGTCCATACATCGGGTTTCCATGGACATCACGTCCAACTTCAAAACAAGTTAAGTCATCTTCCCCATCAAACAATTCTAAATCCTCTATGAATTCCAACACTTTTCCCTCGACTTGGGATAATAGGTTTGTTTTGAGATCCCATCATCGATTGTCATCGCATTCCTCCCCATATCTATGATTGCACCACATGTGCGTAGGAAAGGTCTTCCAAGTAGAAGAGGTAGACTCTTATCAACCGGTATGTCTAGGACTAGAAAATCGGCCAAGTAAGGTTGATAGCCAATTTGCACCCTTACGTTTTTCACCTCCCCAATCGCCTTTGCTTGGGAATTGTCCGCCATGGTTAGTTTGGATTGATTTGGTTGTGGTTTACCTAGGACCAACGTTTTGAATAATGGATATGGCATAACATTGACGCTTGAACCCGTATCCGCCAAAGCATACACTGGAGTGGTCCCATTAACTTTAATAGGCAAAACGAAGTTACCCGAGTCAGTATCTCCCCTTGGCGATTTCTCTCTCGCGATTTTCCTAAACCCTAACAACCCTAATCGTTTTTTCCTCAATTCGACCATTGCTTGGGACTCTTTGCATCTACCTGATTTAGTTATTAATTATCATCATTGTTAATTGATTCTAGGTTGGATTAGTGCTGCGTTCTCTCTTGTTTTGCTTCTGTTTTGGCGATTCGTTATTTTAGGGTTTAGGAAATCGTTTTTTGGTTCTTAACTGATTTGGATTACGTGATTGTTCTGATTTGGATTAGTTTGGTTTATCACTCCTTATTGGTCTGGTTTTAAGTGTTTTTATGCGATTAAACCATGGGAGCAGGTTAGACTCTATTCGTTTGGTGTTTAAAACCCTAACGATTGAGTTAGGGTTTCGGTTAACTTGTACGCAGCTGCTATTCTTATTCTGCTAGTTTGTGTCGTTTTATTGGATTGTTTGTGGGGTTTAGAGATATGGAGAAAGGATTCTTTAACAAGGATTCTTCGTCGAAAGCTGCTAAAACAGCTACTAACTTGGCCGATCAAGTTGGTGTGACTACGGAACCTAATCCTTATGCTACGTTAGACATTAACGCGTTGGATGCTAGAATCAAACGTTTAAAAGGTCTTGATGGTGGTACTAATGTTCCTGAGGTACGCAAAGCTGCTAGGATTGTCCGAAACCCTAGCAATAAGGATGGTAATCTGTTTGGGGACGTTATAGTTGATTCTCGTTTGGGACGCGCTTGATTCTCGTTTGGGGCACGCCCTTTAACATGGAACCGCGCGACCCATGGGAGGACTCTAGGTTGGGGCTTGATAGTGATAAGGCTGGTTCTTCTTTGAGTGGGGTGGATTTGAGCACTCAAGCGACTTCTTTTAATGCTTCTGGTCATGATACTTGTGTGCCACCGTTGGTACTTCCTAATCTTGCTTCGAATGTGGTTAAGGAGTCTACTTCTGGTCATGAAGTTAATGGTAATGAAAATGTGCCTAAAGAAGCAAGGTCGTTTGCTAATGTGTTAAAACCGGAACAAGTCACGAGGAAAGTTAATTTTAACCATTGGTGAACGAGAATCGTATTGACAACCATGATACGGTTCTTCCTAAGGCTGCTATGGAGGGAGTGTTTAATCGTTATTATAATACTCTTGTTGGCTTCTTTGTTGGCAAGAATATTGCGTTCCCTTTGGTCAGAAACTACGTCACTAACACGTAGGGTAAGTTTGGGTTAAAGAAACTTATGAAGAATGACCATGGTGTGTTCCTCTTTAAGTTTGACTCTAAAGAGGGTGTTGATAATGTCCTTCAACGGGGTCCTTGGATTATTCGCAATTCTCCTCTCATCCTCACTAAATGGACTCCTGATGTGTTACTGTCTAAAAGTGAGGTTACCAAAGTTCCTGTATGGATTAAATTGCATAATGTGCCATTACTTGCATATTCGGAAGATGGGTTGAGCCTCATTGCTACTCATGTGGGTAAGCCGATTATGCTAGATGCTTTTACTAGTTTCATGTGTGTTGATTCATGGGGTCGTATTAGTTTTGCACGCGCTCTTGTTGAATTATCATCTAATCGATCTTAAACATGAGTGACGATGGCGATGGCGATCCCTAAAAGGATGATAGTGGTTTTACTACAGCATGTATCAAGGTTTAATATGAATGGAAACCTCCACATTGTGCGGAATGTAAAGTGTTTGGGCATGTTAATGCTAGTTGTCCTAAGAGTACTAAGGAGCATCTTGATGGAGCTCCCACCTCGTCTTTGGATGAGCCTGATGATGGATTTAAGGTGGTGCAGAATCGAAAAGCCAAACCCAAAGGTACGAAGTCTAGTGGTATTAATATGGGTAAGGGTCCTAGATTTGCACCTAGGAAGCAGGTATATATTGCTAAGACGAAGACACCGAAAGCTGCTAGTGTTAATGCGAAAAGTACACCTATAACTACGCTTAACTCTTTTGGGACTCTTGAGGTGCAAGATGACTCGGGCATCCCAAGTATTGTGGTTGATTCTACTATTGATTGGCTTAAGATTGTAAATTCTTCTGGCTGTACTAAGGAAGCAAGTATGGATGGTTCTCGAGGGAAGGAATCTCATGTTGATACAAGTGCGGCTTTGAAGCCTCCGGAGAATATGACTTTTTCTGCTACTAAGGTATGTAATCCGTTTTCTAAAGTCGGGAATGTAACTTGTTCTGATAGTGAAGAGGATGAGGTTCTGGAGCCGGATAACCCTATGGCGTCATTTTTGGCTTCTGGGGGAGGTGGGGGACTAGAGCTTGAAGACATTGATGATTATGCTGCTCAAGTCTACGATTTACCAAGACACTTGGAGGATATGTGTGACATGTATGATTTTAGTCTCTTAGGTCGCGGTAGGAAGTAATTTTGAATGTTTGGTAGTTCATAAGATTGGCATGTCTTTCTTATGTTATATGTTTGGTTAAAATACACTGCATTGTTCTGCTTTGTTGCCCATGTAACGGGCGAGTGAGAGATTCACTCTCATCCGTTGTACTTAAACTTTTTGGTTAATATATTTTACCAGGGTGCAGGATTACTCCCCTTTACCCCAAAAAAAAAAGTTACCCGGCCGATCTCCTTACGTGGCATACCCTTAAACAAGATCCTATCTCTATCCTCTTCCGATAGATCTTTATCCTCTAACCTTGCTCTTGCTAAAATAACCGCGTCTAGTTTCTTGCGGTATAGAACATAATCTTGTAGTACCTCAATTAACGGCTTTTTCTCATTGAGTTCGAGAAATTTTTGTTCAAGGTTTTCTAAGATGGCTTCTTTTTTGTCTTGGGTTAAAGGTTTGAAGGTGTTTGGTGGATTGGGTGGTGAAGGTGTGTAATCATGGTTTTTGTTGGTGGATGTGGTAAGAGTTAATTTATTTGATGAGGTTTTCTTTCTATTAGCCTTCCCCATCTTCACGATTTCCACATTCTCCTTCTCCATGTTAGCACATAACTCCACAAGCATTTCATTCACTCCCTTCTCCTCTTCCAAGTCGGTAATGTTGATTCTCATTTCCCCTAAAGCAAAATCCACTTGACATTTGGTTGTCACAAGAAAATCTCGCCCAAAGCATACGTCGGGCTCATCCGCGTTTCCTTCTTCCAAGACAACAAAATCCGCTTCAAATATATGACCATGAATGTTAACCCGAAGATTCTTAACCATTTTTCTCCCGTAGGCTTCATAATCCAAACGAACGTGGCCAATTTGATCAAGAACTTTGTCCACAATATAATTTTCATCATAGGCCATGTTTAATTGTCCCACGACTCACCCCTTCGACACTACAAGGTGTACCGAACCTCATAAGCGGTGAATCATACTCCGTTAGTGGTGCTTGCGTGAATACCACAACTCTACTCTTCTTAGGGACTTGAACCTTATTCTCTCCCACTTCTTCCACACATTCCGGATCCATAGCCAACTCCTTCTTACTTTCTTCCAAAATATTCCCAATCTTCTCCAACAAGTTTCCGGTGTCCTTAAACATCTCATCCAAGTTACGTAAGTACTCAGAAATTCCGCTTAAACTATCCATAACAAACTATCTAACAAAACAAAACAAAACCAAAGACAAACATCCAAATCATTAGCGTTAGAGTTAGTAAAAATCAAAACAAACTACAGAAACATATACTAAACAAGTAAAGACACTAATTAAATCTAAAAACACAAGCTAAAACTCAAAATAGAAAAACTAGAAAAAAATTACCGAAAGCTCCAACCGTTTCAGTTGGCCCTCCAACCGATTCGGTTGGTGGTAAGTTTCTAGACCAAAAACTTCCAACCGATCCGGTTGCGGGTTGCAACGATTTTCTCAATTTTTTTTCTGAAATTAATTAATTAAACTTATTAATTATAAATTAATTAATTACCATTTGTTATACTTAAACTCTAATTAAATGTGTCTACTCATTATCTTTATTAATTGAAAATATTAATTATGCTAATTAACCAAAAACTACATTAACTAATTAACTTAACTAATCATTAAAACTACTAAACCCATAAAAACTGAAAATTAACTAAGTTAATTATTGCAATAAAGGCAAGATTAATTAAAAAGTAAATTAAACTAAAAATGACTTATATCAAAAAAATCTAAAAATTACTAAAACAAGAAGAAACAATCTATAAGACAATCTATAAAAATAAAAAATGACAAGAAATAAGCTATAAACTATAACACGAAATAATATAGAAAAACCGACAATCAAGAAACCCTAAATAAAAAGCCAATTAAAATAACCGATAGATTGAAAAATGATTAGGGTTTAAATAAGGAATACGATCTCAAAGATGTAATGATATGATTAAGAAGACACACCCTTCCCCATATAATAACAACCATAAAAAACCGATTGCATATCATTCCAAAAACAATAGAGATGCGGCTTGAATGGCTGTTATTTGATCGGAAGAAGGGGAGAGACGGCCGAAGATCGCCCCTAAAGGGAGAGAGATTTAGGGTATTTTTCCCTCTACCCGTGTTAATCATATTCACCAAAAATATAAACACTATAAATTGGACTTACGGTGTAAATTAGTCACAGGGAAAATTACTGTATTTTTTGTAAAATAAGGGTTCGGGGCTCGTTTAAGCTCCATAATATTTGATTCAAGACACGAAATTTACACCATTGAGTTTAACATATTTTTTCCACGAATATTGAGTATTCATACGGCTAGTATCTCATAAATGTTACATAAATCTTATTCAAATTGTTTATTATCTATTGTGTAGTCGTCGGGTATCACGGGTCGGCTTTGTCCATAGAATAAAACCTTAACTTGAATATTCACATTTTTAACAAACGTTTTCGAATAAAATATTAAATAACTTATTTAATCATGTTTGTTTAATTAATTTGTGATATTTAAATAGAAATTTAATTATTATCATGTCGGTACGCGAAATAGTTATCTGTTAAATTATCGAATGTGAACGGAATGCTCAGAAGGTAATAATATGAAAACTAAAATTTATGTTAGATTAAGGAAATTTGTTGGTTGACTACCGGTTACGCAGTAACTACTGAGTTTACGCAACGGTAAACATTAAAAAAGTCTAAAAGTCAAAGTCAAATCTGAAAAAGTCAAAGGGTAAAATAGTCATTTAAAGTTCTAAAAATTTCCAGTTGTCACACGTGACATTGATAAAAGCAAACAAATCCATCACTGCACAAAGGAAGGAGCAAGTTAAAAGCAAATTCCAAAACAACAAAATAAGGAACATGTATGTACGAGATAACAAACACCCACTCACTCCGTCGCAGTGAAAAAATTCGAGATATGTATCCTCATACAAAGGGTAGTAACGACTTATTCCAACTCAACAGAGGAATGACTCCGAAAATTTCCGGAATGGAGCAAGATGGGCGGCAATGGTAGCATAATCATCCGCATTAAACTCATCAACCTTTGGAGTAGAATCCTTAATGAGATTCTTATTGGTATGCCATGAAAGAGAAGCAGGGAAAACAAAATTGTCAACCCAGAAAAAGTGGTCGTTCCAATTTTTTAAGGAGTTAAGAGGTTTTCTATAACAGACAGCGGTACGGTCACGTTTACTAAATGACATCCATCCTTTAGTCTTTGAATTCACATAAAATCGAAACAACCCAACGATTGGTATAATGCCCTAAACATGGCACAAGATTTCAAAATGTGAAACCTTGGCTGCTCCTATAACCGAAAGCTGAGATATGTTGATATGATAATACCGAAGTATATCAATAAGAAAAACAGACAAAGGCAACTGGAAGTTGGCAAAATCAAAAAACCTAGTGCATAAACCAATCTTCCCCTCAGGACGCTCATGTATAGTGTGGTTTGGTGAAGGTAGTCCCGGATGAATCTTAGGGGGAACATAAAACTTGTCACAAGAGGTTTCAAATGCCCTTTAGGTAAGATGGCTCTTAATATCGGTGATAGAACTCATGATTAAAAGAAAAACAAGTAGTGAAGCCTAACCTGTAAAATAAAAAGGCTCTTGGGAGAAGAATGTAATAGTTTAGTGAAAAAGCTTGAAGAAGTTTTAACAATGGCAGCAAAGGTAGGAGTTGAAGAGGCAAACAGGAATAGTAAAAACCAAATCGAGTATTTATACCTATGGTATATTTAGTTCATGTTAATCCTAGAAGATCACACGTGTCGATGACGATTGGGTTGACGGTTAACATTAAAGGTAAAAGATGAGGATGACAGTAAGATAAGTAGGAAACTCAGTTAAATCAGTCAGAAGATGAAAACCCTAGAAACGTCCACATCTCATGCTTCACCTAACTAATAAGGAAGCATCGTGAAAGCAAAAAGACTCCTTGATATAGCGGAAGCAGGACCATTTTTGGTAGCTTAGTCTAGCAACATTCACCACTCGCAACTGATACATCACACACAATGAATAAACTAGATTGGGGGACTTGATGACGTATAACACGTATAGCAGGCCTATTGGGCCTAGCTGCTCGTGCTATACGTACTTTGGGCCCAAGCCCAACAAGGTAAAACATCCACAAGTATTGGATCGCCACTAAGACCAATGAAAGATTGGCTGCGGTCCAGACACAAAGATGCATATAGAACACCCAGTGGACCAGGATCATGGCTGCGAAAGGTGATCTATGTCTGCAACCACGATTATTACGGAACCTTGACCGACAAGGGTCCCACTCACGCCACTTACAATTATAAGCGAAAAACTAGAAAACCCTAGTATTGGACTCACCTATAAAAGGAACTCTCTAATACTCTTACAAGGTATGAATTTCTCACACATACTTTGTAACACCTCCAAAATTCGCTCCGTGAAAGACTTTACCAACTTTTGGGTGCTACGAAATTGGTACACAACACAAGTATAGGAAAACAGAATAAACTCATCCATAACTTGAAAACATAGCCAAAAGATAGTAATTAAGTTTTACATTTATTAAAAGTGCGGAAATAGGCCCATAAAAGTAGTTTATAAAATGGTCCCAAAAAGCAATAGAGTAAAATCGATCCATAACCATGCCATAGCTGCCAAGCGCCATCCAACAAAACGCCTAAGCCAGACAAAATAATTACCTGAGAAAAACATGCTAAAATTTAGCAAGAAGGTGGTGAGTTCATAGGTTTAATCATAAAACAACCATTTGGACCATATTATCATCATACAAGTTATCTATTACGCAGGCTAAGTCATGCAACCGACACTCGACATACAAATATATAAAAAAGCCATTAACGGTGTTTATCCCAAACCACCGTATCCGACATGCTATACGTCCGACCAGTTGGTGCTACCAACTCTAGACGTGGCGTTACCCCCGATAGATCTATCTATAACATTCGCGTTTCCCGCATGAATTAACGGTTCATGAATGGACAATTTGCGATACTACCTTAGCCTAACGGCGTAGTAACTTCCATAATCCACACAAAAAAATACGTACGCTCTCTCTAGTGGGGGCAATTTTCTTCCTCCCCTCCCTAACAAAATCCGGGCATAATTCTGTCCATCTGATACGTTTCTTCTTTAATCTTTCATTAGATTAACTGAACTTACGTTTAGATCTGATTTGTTAGGGTTGGGGAGTCGGTTGTCTATTGGTTTATGCTTTAATTGTCTCCTAACTGCCGAAACCCTAATTATTATTTTTATGGATTTCTAATCGATCTTATTTTCTTGATTTATTAGTCGGTTCAACAAATCGATTATACATTTATATGGTCGATCTCCTTCTTGCTACACATTGTTTAATCAATTTCCTGGTTAAAGCGTATCCTTCCAATCGATATCCAAATTAGGGTTTCGTTTTTAGTGTGCAGTAAAGGGTTTTTGGTATTGGAATCATTTTTTGTGGGATGATCGATTTAATGGGTTCCTTTTTTCAAGAGTGTATCCGTCTAGGTATGCGATTGGGTTAAGGTATCCATATTCGATCTATATTTCATTCTTATTGATCCCTATTGGTTCGCGTGAAGGTAACCCTTGTAAGGGTTTTGGTATTGCATGTTCATGGTTTTGATTGAAGTATACGGAGTGTGGGTTGAGAGAGTTGCACATTCATGGTTTCAAGGGTTCTGATTTAAAACCTTTTTCGTGATTTCATGTCTGATTTGTTCACTGCTGGTGTGGACGATTCGGTTGCAAGTTAGGGTTACATATTACCCTTTGTTTGTTGTTGTGGTACTACATGTCGAGGCTGGTGTAGTTTCACATGTGGTGTTCTGATTGGAGGTTCAAAGTGTGATCAATTACCTTGTATATATTATTGGCTTTACTTGATCGATAATTTATGATTGAAAGTTAGGGATTGTTTCAAAACTCTATTTCTTGGCATATGGTTCGATTTGGATTTCAATCTCTCCTTCTTTGTTAGAGGATGTTGATGATGTTCGAATCATGCTAATGGTTATTTTATTTTCACAAGATCTATTAGCAATGTTTAATTTATTTGGATTTGTGATCGGTGTTGAATATTAGGGGTTGGGAAACCCTATGTTGGTTCATTAAGGCCCTTACGCTGCATCTTATGGATTCAGATGATGTTCGTGTTGGTGAGTATTGTTGTTAGTTGATTGCATAGCAGATTTGTGGCATGGTGGTTCCAGTATTGATCCTTTCCTACTAATTTGTTGATGCTTGGGGGATCGTTTTGTTATGGTCATGGTTGGTTAGGGTTTTCTTAAACCCTAGTAGTTGACGTGTGTTGATGGTTTTGTTATTGGTCGACTTGTGTTCTTGTGATCGGGTAAGTTGGAGGATTCCTATGATATGGATTATTGCGGACTTCGGGTGCTCCTTCAAGGCATATTATATGTGGATTCTTCATGGAAGTTAAGGTGGACCGCCATAGTGATTTAGATTACTCAAGTGTTTCTTGAGTAGTATTGTAATGTTTTATGTAATTATGTCATTATTGGTTGTTCCATTTTTAGTAAGTTATAGGAATGGTGTGTCATTCTTATATTAGAGTCTGTAAGTGTCCTAAGGGACTGAGGTGGGATATCACCCTCATCCTATGTACCTCAACGTTTTTTGGAGTAATGAATTTTACCGGGGTAGATTAACCCTTTTACCTAAAAAAAATACTTTCTAGGTCCAATCAAAACGTTTTGCATGTTTTCTAACCCCAAGATTTAATAAAACAAGTAATGCGAGTAAAAGTGGGGCTATGAAACTCACCTCAGTCAAGCAACGCAAATACAATAACTATAGGGAAGAATAGCATAACAAAGAACAAGAATATCATGGCACAACGGACTCGGCATGACCTAATAATATAAATACTCCTTTTAAAATACTATTCATAAAAATAATCAAATGCGCAAGAGTTTCCAAAAATTAACCATTTCCATTTTCCCAAAATAATCTCATTTTAGCCTTTTAAAAGAGTTTGGTATCATCAATCGTGTAGGACCTGGAAATGCGGACTCAAGAATACACACGCTAAAAGACTAGACAAAAGAAAGTCAAACAAGAAGTCGGCGAGAACTCGGGTCGAAAAAAAGATAAGAACATAGAAGAAACAAACGAATAGCTAAACATGGGAATTTGATAAGTCGATTGGTAGCGTCAACATTTACCAAATTTTCCAAATAAAACCTTGTTTTAAAATAAATGTTAGACTTATGGTTTTTATAAAGAATGTTGAAAAATAATTATAAGTATGAAAATTTTGCGAAATCTGGGCATGACCCACTTGCTTATTGAATATTCTCAAGTCAAATGACTCGTTTGAATTTCAATTCCTTAATAATTAAAAGTGTTAATTTATATTATTATTGTTTAGACATTATTTTCTTATTGTTTGTCCGTTACGAATCGAATACATTAAATTCATTACAAGTCTAATGTACTATATCCGTATCGTATCCAAAAGGTCCACGATGTCTAAAGTCTAATAATACTTCAAGAAGTCCAACCAATGAATATATTCCAAATCCCAAGTATAATCTCCATTAATGTTGCAATTTCCCATGTTAAATACAACTACCAATCGATATCAAGGCGATTCACACACGGGTAAAAGTCAATGGTCAACCGGGTCAAGCTAAAAGTTTAATACGGTACTCGGACAGATGATTGAAATCCTTATTGGTTTCGTCAACCTAATAAGTCCAATGATCCCTTCGTCACAATTAAATGGTAAGTCATAAGGATGGGTTACTCGTTAATAATTTCCTCAACATGTTTACCGGGCCCTTATTGAATTTTTCAACCCAATAAGTCCGTTAACCATGTCATCGGGTATGTTAACGTCAACCAATCCATAACTTGAACAGTAATTCCATAATTTCCTAAATATGGTATCCCTCGATATACATGCCTCAAAACGCTTAATAAATCTCACATTTTTTCCCTTTTTATTTCCTTTTTAAAATACTTTTCCCTCTCTAAATTTATTATTTGCCATTTTTAAATATTAACCAACAAAATTGAATTTTGTTACTTAATACTTCCAATTAATATCATTATGATTTTTTTTTCTTTTCTTTTTGTCAAGTCCAAAATAAACATATACGTCATGAGTTATTAATCGTTCCGAGTCAATTCCAATTTCCCACATCCTCGGATCAACAAGTCAATAATAACAATTAATAGTCCAAGATATGTAACAAGTCCTCTTTAATTGAGTCGAGGCCACACCGAGACTACAAAGTCTCAGTTAGCATACGACATGGCTCAAAACATCACTGAAATAATTCTAAGTCCAAGATTACAACATCACACCAATACCTTGTCCGAAACTAGTCCTACGGCTCGAATCACAAAAGTAACAAATTACCAAGTTAACTATACGGACCAAACTTACCATGCCGTGACTCTAACAAGCACAAGAACTAACAAGCCTCACTGAGACCCCTTGGTCTCCGTTCAAAACGTTAACGAGCACAAGAACAAAACGGACCACCCAAGAAACCAAGGTAAGCTTTACATAAGCTTGTACGCCCCAAATAAGCTCAAATATAAGCTTGCAACCCTCCAAACTCTCTCGCACGAGAGCTTATGCCCTCGGTACGCAACCCATGAACATATAACGCGGCACAAAGGATGAAACCACTAATTTCTAATCGTTTTTATCTTAAAAATTTGTTACCCACAAGACTTTATTAAACTAAACCGGTAAACCCTAGATTTATCCGCGCCATTCCACACGAGGTCGTGAACCAGTGGATTTATCACCATGACAACCTGGGTCTGCCTTACCAATAAAAAGAGAACGAAAGGAGAGGCGGTGGAGGTGGCAACGTGTGAAAGTGGCACGTGCACCTCAGAAATTGGTTCACAAGTGTGATTACAAGGTGGGCGTAGTGGTGTTTTATTTTGTAAGGTCGCGGTGAGTGGTGGAGGTGGTGGTCGGAGTGTGTGGTGCGGCGGCTGCAAAAGAGAGAAAGAGATATAGCAAATATTTTAGGTCTAGGGTTAAAATGAGGAAGATGTGGGGTTTTATTAACCCCAAGGTCTGGTTCTGTCCAAAGCCAAAAGAGAGGGGGTGCGGTGTAAATTAACTCGAGGGATCAGAAATGTAATTTAGTTAATCTTTTAATAGAATGTCTCTCGGGGTCATTTAGGCTAAATAAAATTCTCGCGAGACCATGAAACTTGCGCCAATATTTTTAAAATTACTTTTCCAATAAAAATGACTATTTACATAATTATTTTTGCTCAAAATGTCATCAATCAATTATTAAACGTGTATCAGGTCTAGACTCGTGCCGGGATGCGTTGTGCTAAATTCTCATATTTCCCGAGATAACCTCTCGCTTCCAAAACAAATAAATCCAAACATATTCGCATTAATAAAAATTTAACAATGAATACGATGTGGTATAAAATAGATTTTGAAATTTTACCGGTTGTCACAGTCACCCCGCCTAAGAAGAGACTCGTCCCTAATCAAATTCATTTACTGATACATTTTGATACGCAAGAAACCCTAATAGCAACTATCCTATGGCTATTTTTTCCCTAAAATCCTTTAACACTCTTGTTATTGATGGTCTATCTCGTATAGGTTATCCTTAACAAACTTTTTATCGGATTGAGGGTTTTTCTTTATGTTAGGCTTTCGTTATTTTTTTTAAGGTTTCGCTTTTTGATTATTCTATGATTTTCATGTAATCGTACTGTGTTATCTGTTGAATTAAGTGAGTAATAGGTTGAGTTCGTATGGATTTAACCCTTTGGCGTTGGGGTTTTCTTTCCAGGTTTTGCTGCTGTTTGTGTTTTCTGCTTATTAGGGTTTCGTTATTTTGTTAAGGTTTTGTTCCCGTTATTTTTTGGGTTGCTATGAATCCGGACCATCCTGTTAATGATAAGGACCTGAAGGATATGAATGATAAGACTACAATCAACGTGAGTTCAAGCTTGTTGGGTGATGCTCCGATCTTGAAATCGATCTTGAAGAAAGCGACTCGTAACGTTCTGGTTAAGAATAATTCGTCGCTGAATGTAGAGGGAACATCTGGGTTGGATGCTAAGACTAGTTACACTAATCTTTTTGGGTAAAGGGTTTTACCCCGGTAAATATATAACCAAAAAATGTTAAGTACAAATGGAATGTGGCTGAAGTACCACATTAACCTCAAGCTAAAAGCTTGATAAACTAGTGTTTATGACATGCCATAAACACAAAGAACCTAGCTATATTACATCACCTAACTAGGCATAAAACAAGAAAGAAACTTGCGACTAGCGAGCATCCCGCAACCAACCATTGCACGAAGGGGGCAAGTCGACCCAGGAAGTTCGCCTCCTTAAAAACCCTTTCCAAGAAAAACCCAAAGGGAAAAACCTTGGAGTAGGGAAAAAGGGTACGACCCCACCGCACTCCCTTTCGTATAATACAAACACTTGGAATCTTCCATTTATCCATAATCAAACGAGCCCGTGGGGTTATCTTCTTAAACTTGAAGGTAACCAGCTTCAACTGAACGATATAGATAATAATTTGGACCACTTCTGACTACAAGAGACTTCTTTTGCTTGAAGAGTCTTGAGTTCGCTCCATCCAAATGTAATACGTAGTAGCAAGCAGTAACCGAGATATGATACTACTAACTGAACGCCCCTTTGATGTAGGAATAAGGAATGTAAGAGCATTATCCAAAGAAGGTGGGACAACATCCATTCTAGATAAAACCCGAACCTGCAACCAAACCTGCATAGAAAACTGGCACTCAAAAAACAATTGAGAGTGAGAGTCCGGAACCAAGTCACATAGCGGGCATCTAAGAAAATCCAAATCAACATGAGGACCAACATCCCATTGTCGCATCCTATCTTGAGTCTTCAATTTCGCTAATAACAAGCCACAAATGTATAGCATGCCCCGGAATACAATGAGAAAACCAAGTAATATGATACCACTCCACCAAATCACCGCTAGGACGTAGAGAATCCCAAGCACCCAAATCGGAAGAAGCTTAAGATTACCATCCATAGCGCCATAATAAATCATCATGATCGTTAAGATTAGGTACCCCAGAAAGCAGCCTAACAAAGGGAAACCTAGCTAACCAACCGAGGCCAACGCCAAAACCATTATCTATAACATCACAAACCGAGTGATAAATTAAACCCCGCCCGAAAGCAATGTCTCTAGCAAGAAGTTTAATCACGTAATAGGGCTTAACTCACACAACATATCAAACCGTGATGTAGCCTTTCCATTATTAATCTTATTCCGAGAGAAAGGGCCTAACCTTGGGTCTAATTGCAAGAAGCTTGCGCCATCCCCAACTAACATAACCCAAGTAAGTGGACATCCCAAAGCTTCTACCACTGAGTTTATAAGAATGAATCCATTGAACCCATAAGGACTCTTTATGTGTCAAATTACTCCAAATATACGAGTCAAGGGCAATGTTAAAATCATCCAATCTACTAATACCTAGACCTCCCCTTCATGAGGGCTTCAACAAACGTAATTCCCAAGCAACTTTGGCCTTACCCTTTTTCATTTCTCCTTGACACCAAAGAGAAAACCTCTAAGTTTGCTCCAATTCATGAATGATACGTAGGTAGGAGGAAGCCCAATATAAATGCATCGAAGATAACACACACACCACCAACTGAAGTCACCCTCGAGAGATAAAAACTTATTATGCCAATCATTAACACGGCCTTCCAAATTTTCCACAAGAACCTTAAAATCCCTATAAAGTAGTCTAGATGATATAAGAGGGACCCCAAGATACCGATACAGGAGAGAACCTTCTAAATGGCATACATCGAGAATAAATTTCATAGCATTATTTAACATTACAAAAGAAAGTCAGATTTTTAGGGATACTCGACAAGACCCGAGACATTCTTGAAATCCTCCAAAGCTTGCATAATGACATTAACAGAATCCGGATGGCCTCTAGAAAAAAAGAAGAGGTCATCTGAAAAACAAAGGTTAATAATTCTCTATTGTTCACACAAATGATGAAACTGAAATTCCACTGCATTAGAAATCTTTTTCTGCAAATTAAGAGTTAGCACCTCCATAACCAACGTAAACAAGTAAGGAGATAACGGGTCACCTTGCCTAAGCCCTCGCTTACCTCTAAACCAGCCATGAAGATCCCAATTGACACATATAGAATAAGATGTAGATGAGACACACACCATGATCCAGTCAACCATTTTGGAGTGAAAACCAAACCCAATCAGAATAGCTTTAAGGAACGCCCAATCGACTGTATCATATGCCTTCTGGATATCAACTTTAAACGCACATCTAGGCGGATCTCTCCCTCTATGATAATTCCGCATAAGCTCTTGGGTAAGTAATATATTATCAGAAATATGATGTCCAGGAACAAATGCAGATTGATTAATACTAACCAACACACCTAGGTCTTCTTTAATACAGTTAGCAATAATTTTGCTAATGCATTTATAAATGACATGACAACAAGAAATAGGCCTATAAGCATTGATCTTAGAAGGGGTAGACACTTTAGGGATCAAGGATATAATGGTATGATTGATTTCCTTTAAAAGCTTACCATTATTGAAGAAATCCCGAATAGCACACGTAACATCAGCACTCACAACATCCCACGCTTTTTTAAAGAAAGCTGCAGTGTAACCATCAGGACGAGGGGCTTTATCATCCCCCTTTGAAAACAAAGCTTCCCTAATATCAGCATCCGTAACATGACGAACCATAGAATCAGCCAATTTGTTAGGAAGAACATTAAAGAATATATCATAATAATCGAAATAGCTACAATTCCCTTTACTACCAAGAAACTGTTCATAATGAGCAACAAAAGCACTTGCAACATGCTTACCTTTGTACAAGACATTGTTCGAGTCTCGAATCAATTCAATTTGATTACGGGCACATTTACTTTTAACAATATTATGAAAGTAAGCTGTGTTCGAGTCATGTGCATGAAGCCACTGAACTTTAGATTTCTGCTTTAAAAACTGTTCTTCATCTAATGTAGCCTCCTTAAATGCAAGAAGATAGTAAGCATGCTCATCCCGAATGACTAAATTAGAGGGATCCTTATCAACGGCATTTTGTACCTCATCTAACTCCTTACGGATCCTATCCACCCGCTCATGAAGATTACCTTGATTGTGCAGAAGCTTACGAAAAGGGGATTTCAGCCCCCTCAAACGTTTAACAACACGAAACATAGCACAACCATGAACATTAAGATTCCACCCCGCAGTAACCGTAACCGTATTATGGACCAAAAAATTAAAGTTACACTAATCTTTCATCTAATTTGGGAGTGTCTAATTTAGGAAAATTTATGGGTACGTCCGCGTTTAGCAAATCTGGGACAGCCAACGTGCAAGGGATGGATAATGATAATGTTCATAAAGAAGTCAACATATAATAAGGTACAAACCTCTCTCTCCTTTGGCGACCAAAAAAACCGTATCCCAAATCAATTCGTTGATCCTAAAGATTTTAATCTGTTTTGTTTCTACTACATTCTGATTACATTAGTGATTATATGTTTGTGTTAATTGCTATTTTTCTCAAATCGTAATAGATTCATTCAGTTAGGGTCTTTATTATAACGATTGTTAGGGTTTCTTTACACCGCCATTGGTTTTTCTGATTTGTTGCTTATCTGCCTGATTCTTTGTGTCGATTTATACATTAAGGGTGGTTAGCAATTATCTTGGGTCTTATTTACCAGATTAATCAATTAAGTGCATCATCTTAGCATGGAGGCTGGTTAGGTTTTGGTGCGTCATTGTTTAAACCCTAACTTTCAGTTAGGGTTTTCTCTTTATTATTGGTTGTTGTATGGTTGTTTATGGTCTGATTTCGCATTGATTGTCCTTTGAGTTATTGTTTGTGGGGTGTCGAGAGATGGAGAAAGGGTTTTTTAACAAGGATGGTTCGTCGAAGAAGGCTGCAAAAACAGCCTCCAACTTGGCCGATCAAGTTGGCTTGAATAAGGAATCCAGCCCGTATGCTTCGCTGGATATTAATGCTTTGGATGCTAGGCTTAAACGTCTCAAAGGTGAGCACTCAATGGCTGGTGATACGACTGTTCCTGAAGTGCGCAAAGCTACTAGGGTTTTGCGAAACCCTAGTACTTACGAAGGTACATTTGAATCTGTTTGGAGTTCTTCTAACCTGGAACAAACATCTTGTCCGGACCCATGGGTTGATGATATGGCTGGTTCCGTTTTGGGTGGGGTGAATTCGAGCTCTAATGTGAAGTCTACTAATACTACCGTCCTGGATACTTGTGTGAATCCGGATTTGGTCTCCCCTGGTGTTACTTCGATGGATGGTAATTCTATTGCTGCTACGAATGTGTCTAACGTGTCTACTTCTGGTCTTGATGTTATTGGTAGTGATAATGTGTCTAATAACGCAAGGTCGTTTGCTAATGTTTTAAAGCTGGAACAAGTCACTAGGAAAGTTAATTTTCGACCATTAGTGAATGATAATCGTATTGATAATCATGATACGGTTCTTCCTAAGGCTGCTATGGAGGGTGTGTGTAACCGTTATGATAATACTCTTGTTGGCTTCTTTGTTGGCAAGAATATTGCTTTTCCTTTGGTCCAAAACTATGTAACTAACACGTGGGGTAAGTTTGGGTTACAAAAACTCATGAAGAATGACGATGGTGTGTTCCTTTTTAAATTTGCTTCTAAAGAGGGTGTTGATAATGTCATACAGCGAGGCCCTTGGATTATTCGCAATTCTCCTATCACTTTCACTAAATGGACTCCTGACGTGCTATTGTCCAAAAGTGAGGTTACCAAAGTGCCCGTATGGATTAAATTGCATAACGTGCCTTACTTGCATATTCGAAAGACGGGTTGAGCCTTATTGCTACTCAGGTGAGTAAGCCGATCATGTTAGATGCATTCACTAGTTCCATGTGCGTTGATTCATGGGGTCGTATTAGTTTTGCACGTGCTCTTGTTGAATTATCATCGGACTCTGATCTTAAACATGTGGTCACTATGGCGATCCCTAAAAAGGACGATAGTGGTTTTACTACGGCAAGTATCAAGGTTTAATATGAATGGAAACCTCCATATTGCACGGAATGTAAAGTGTTTGGGCATGTTAATGCTTGTTGTCCTAAGAGTACTAAGGAGCATCATGATGCTGCTCCCACCTCGTCTTTGGAAGAGCATGATGATGGGTTTAAGGTGGTGCAGAATCGGAAAGCCAAACCCAAAGGCACGAAAATGTCTAGTGGTATTAATATGGGTAAGGGTCCTAGATTTGCACCTAGGAAGCAGGTATATGTTGCAAAGACGAAGACACCGGAAGCTGCTAGTGTTAATACTACAGGTACACCTGTTACTACATCTAACTCTTTTGGGACGCTTGAGGTACAAGATAACACGGGCATCCAAAGTCCTGTGGTTGATTCTACTACTGATGAGGCGAAGATTAGGAATTCTTCTGGTTGTACTAAGGAAGGGTATGGATGGTTCTCGGGGAAAGAGTCTCGTTGATATTGGTGCGGCTAGTAAGCCTCCGGAGACCATGACTTCTTACGCTACTAAGGTAAGTAATCCGCTTTCTAAAGTCGGAATGTGACTTGTTCGATAGTGAAGAGGATGAGGTTTTGGATCCGATAACCCTATGGCGCCATTTTGGCTTCTAGGGGGAGTGGGGATTTGAGCTAGAAGAGTTTGATGATTATGCTGCTCGTGTCTATGATTTACCGACACTTGGAGGATTTTGTGACATGTATGATGTTAATCTCCTAGGTCGTGGTAGGAAGTAATTTGGTTTTTCATTTGGTAGTCCATAAGATTGGCATGTCTTTCTTATGGTATTTGTTTGGTTAAGTGCACTTTAAAGTGTATGTCCATGTCTATGTAACGCCGAGATGAGAGATTCACTCTCATCCGTTGTACTTAAAACGTTTTGGTTAATATATTTTACCAGGGTGCAGGATTACTCCCCTTTACCCAAAAAAAGATAATGATAATGTTCATGCGGATTTACCTAGTAATACTAGTTCGATCTATTCTCAGCTTGTTCATGCTGCTGCTATACCACAATTCCCTGGTATGTCGAGTTCATTTAATGAGGTGCTTAATTCTACTCCATTGAATATTCCGTCTAATAGGAATGATGGTCTTATACCATTTAATACCGACGTGCATAAAGTGAAGTTAATATTAGTTCGAGTGGGTCTTTTGCTACTGCTGGTCCTACTTTTGCATCAATTAACTTAGGTAATACGTATGTGCATGAGGCAAAGACTCAAGGTACGTTTAGTCATTTGAATGAGGAACTTAATTTTCCTCCTTTGAATAGTAATGCATGCACGACTACTTCTTCTACATATACGAATTTTGTTGTGCATGAGAAACAGACTCTTGGTACTACAAGTGGGAATACCATTCTAGTACAAGCACATAACTCAGCTGGTCCCACCTCGTATGCTTCTGTTTTAAAATACATTCCTAATAAGAAGGTTGTTAAAGTTTCAGAGATGAGGAATAGTGAATGTGTAGCGGGTGCTAATGTGACTATTCCTTTGGATGTTGTTAATGAGATTAGTAATCGCTTTACCAATACGTTGTATGGTTATTTTATTGGGAAGTGTCTTGCTTTTCCAATTGTGGAGAATTATGTTTGAAATACGTGGGCAAACTATGGGCTTCAAAGAGTTATGCTTAACAATGGTTTTTTCCTTTTTCAATTTGCATCTAAGGAGGGTATGGAAAAGGTTTTGGAAGAGGGACCATGGTAACTCATTTAGTGCCCATTTTTTTGAATGTTTGGAGTCCTAATACAAAACTAAAAAAAGATGACATTACTTCTGCTCCAGTCTGGGTTAAAATTCATAATATTCCGTTAGTAGCTTATTCCGAGGTGGTCTTAGCTTAATTTCTTCTCAGATTGGGCGGCCCGTTATGCTAGATGCTTATACGAGTGCGATGTGTCTCAAATCTTGGAGCCGCAATTCTTATGCTAGGGTTCTTGTGGAAGTTTCATCTTTGTCTGCTTTACTTGATTCGATTGTGGTGGCGATTCCTTTTCCGGATGGATAAATGGTCATTCATTGGAAACGCTAGTAGTTGAGTATGAGTGGAAACCTCCAAGGTGTGAGACGTGTAAGATCGTTGACCATAATGATGGTGGTTATCCTAAGAGTGTTAAACAAAGCGTGAAACTTGTTGTTGATAATGACGGCTATTTGGAGGTTAATAATCGTAAGGGTAAACGTAAACAACAAAGTAGAGAGAAGCATATTGATGGTATTCGTTTTGCTAAATCTAAGGTTGCTTTTCATTATCGTTGGGAACCCAAGGGTGGGATAGTAACTAGTGGGGCATCATCTTCTAGAGGGGCATCTTCTTCGAATTCTAGTGGCCCAGGTAAGAAGTCTACGACAGTTACAAACCAAGGTGATACCAATACATGTTTGGATCCTAAAGATCCAATGCACGTTAATACTTCTAATTATAACTTTGGTCCGAACGTTAAGTCCTCTAATTCTTTTGGTGTCTTGATCATTGGCAGATGAGGACATTCTTGGTTATGATAATAATGGTAAGGGTTCACAAGATCAGCCTATGAGTAACATGGAATCGAAGGTGCAGGGAGAGTCTTCAAAGCATTCTACTATTCCAACTTCTAGTACCTCCACTAAGAGGGGTAACCAATTTTCTAAAGTGGGTGAGGTGGTTGATTCTGACAGTGATGAGGATGAGGTTTATAAGCCAAATGAGAATTTGGGAAGTTACTTTTCATCCACTGGTGGGAGGTAAAGAGCTTGAAGATTATTTTTCTGATGATTAAAATGATCGATACATGACTTGGAATTATAAGACTTATCTAAGTAACGCTTGAAACTAGGACACCACTAAAATCCTCTAGCTCAAGTTTGTTTAGGTTTAATCTTGTCGAAATGTTCGAGGAGGTGATAGAACATGAAACATTGGTCTTCTCGTACTTCATGTATCAAACTTTCAACATGTTGACAATGATAACAATCTTTGTCATGGCTAGGTAATGGTGGTGGAAGAAATGAAATTGCTTGATGCGAAGGATCAAGTGAAGCGGCTTGTGGAGCCTCACACGACGGAGTGATTGGTGGAGGCGCATTTTAAGATGGCTCGACCAGGAATGATGGTGGTGGTAGAGAAGTGTCAACTTCCATATTGTCGGGTGGTTGACTTTGATGATTTCTCATAATCCAAATGGGATTATATGATGGTAACGGCGAAAAGGAAGCCGGAGCTAATGTTGACTCAACACCTTGATTTTGTACCATTATTCCTCCTAATGAGGAGAATGTTGCCGGCGGAGGAGGATGAGACAGCCTAGGAGGCAAATCCTCTAAATTGTAGAGGTGTGGTGATGATAGTGGAGTTGTAAACGAGATATCTCTAGGAACCAATGGTGATGGTTTAGTGGAGATGATATTGTTTGGCCTAGGAGGTATGGTGGTGTTTGGCATAGGTAGTTTTGTGGGTACTATCCTTTTAGGAATTGGTTTGATTGGTTGAGAAGAAATCCTTGCATTTGTTGGCTTGACCGGAGATGATTCGGTTGAAGATATTTTGTGTACAACACGAGCAATTTTCTTGGGTGGATAAGTTGCTACTTGGAGTTTTCCTCATGATGATTTCAAGAGGTTTGTAAAGATTTCTTAAGTGCTAAAAATGAGGATGAAGGTGATGACTTTAGAAGTCCTACCAATGTGGTTTATAAAGCAAGAGATTTGTCAAGTGCATTCAAGCCTTAAGCCACTAAAATTCATTGGAATGTAATGATTAACATGCACAAGAGTCAACTTCAGAGTTTGTAGTGATCTAGGAACTTATTTAAGATGAGATGGAGTGTTTAAGTTAGAAAGATGAGCTTGAAATGATTGTTTTCGCTAGAGTTGACATAATCTGTCACCCGGATCCCACGGTTCCATCCAACGAGGGATCCGTCTAGGCTAATCCTAGGGATCCGGCTCTCGCAGCCTATGAAAGAATAAAATGATGTTTCTAAGGTCTAAGATCTATACCATCTTGAGTGTTTCAGTCCTCCTAAGTGTTTTAAATGAAGGGGTGCTTAAGTACTTGAGGGTAATGAGTGATGTAGCTAATGATTGCCTTTTATGGAAGAAATTGGAACTTTCATGAGTACCAATGAATGAACAAGGATGACACTAAAGATTTTGAGAGTGTCAAGTGAAGCTAAATGACCCAAGAGATCAGATAGTGACTTAGAGTAATGCTTTGGAGAATATCCTAAAGGCTTTAAGATGGAAAAACTAGAATTTGATCAATTTCGACCAATTTTGACGTAAGGATGATTATGATCAATTTTGCTATAAAAGATTTCCAAAGTTAGATATGAGGGATCATGTGAAAAGTGATGTGTGAGTTTGAGAGCGGAAGAGTAATGGATTTACGTGAAACGATAGATCTACAAGTGTCTTTGAGTGTGATCTAGGTGAGTTATGTGTGAGTAGGAATGATCTACTTAACTTGATAAGGACTTAATTTGCCTTAAGACACTATGTCTAGCTTAGTGTGAGATGTTCTAAGGACATGTTTGAAATACAATGTTTGCAATTGCATTTTCTGTTTGCCGGATCCCACGGTTCCATAAGTGTAGGGATCCGTCTAGCACAAACTTTGGGATCCGTCCATCTGCTAAGAAGAACCTTTACTAAAGGTATGCAATGATCTTGACAATGCATTATATTCCAAGGTTACTTTAAGAGGTTCTAACACTAAGATATCAAATGTAAGATGTTTTATTTCATGAAGGAAATTGGATTACATTGATAAAGCAAGAGTACAAAAGGATTGATCCTATTTGAAAGACTAATAAGTTCCTTGAGCATTTTCGCTAGTAGGGTCATCAAATGGTTGATGAGTGTTGGTGGAATCAAGAATGAAGAAAGTCTTCATGAGAGATATGTTTAGCGGTTCCATCATCTTGTTCACAAGTACGTACAACGGACTTTGAAATTGAGGATGAAAATGCATGACGTTATGATAGAGGCGCGTCAAGAACATTCCATAAGGGATGAGTTTATTCTTGGAGTCTTGAAGATTTACAATTTCTATGCAAGAAGTAGGCGATTGTATGGTTGTTGTGTTAGCAAACAATACATTATGTGAGCACAACAAGCGGGAAGGATTTCTCGATTTCCCTAAGACTCCAAACATTTTCACGTAGGATGAGTGCAAGGGGCTTGTACTCGGATGTCCCGTAAAAATAATGTTTGGATCGGAGTAATATGATCGAGGTTTGCATATTATGCGATTTAAATCCTCCGGAAAAGGTATGTGTGAACAATATGGACTATTTTCTTCATGAAAGTTGAAGAGAGAATCAAGAGACCAATCTTCGGTGAAGGCACATTGTCCATGATTTGGAATCCGGAGGATGTGAGCAAATTGCCCAAGAGTTAAATCAAACTTTTGGTTTTTGATCCAAAACCAAAGAGATAGAGAGCGATCATCGTTACAAACAAGTTCAACTTGACGGAAGAATTCCATTATGAACCTTGGACATATCTTCTCGTTGATTTCAAGAAGACATTCTAGTCCTATGGCTCGGAAGGAGGTATTGATACCTTCTTCGAATTGTAGAGAGGTGTCTACAATACGTCCTTCGTGGAAGTGACGGTTTTCGAGATTATTGAACCCACGGACATGATTGCCAGGTGTGTTGGGCTCAAGGGAGATGTTCGGAGTGTAGACGCTAGTGAGTGAAAAATCAAACTCATATTCATGCGTCATAGTTGAACCTATAGAAACGATGAGTTAATAGAAAGTGATATTTGTGGTTAACCAATGATTATCTAACATTTTTACTAGATTTTTATTAACAATGGTTTTTAACAACGATGACACTTAAATTACTTATGGTTTTGACATTCTAATGGAATATTACTTTTAGAAAGAAAGTGGTATTTATTATGCATGAAAAACTGTAGTCCAGATGTACGGTTCCCTTTCATAAGGGATCACGGCTAGTCTAACTTTCGGGATCCGTGGATCTGGAATAACAGAAACAATTTTCTTGATAAAACATAGGTTTTTAGATCTTATAGTTTTATACTAAGATATGTGTTTTAGCCTACATTCTCTTTTAGCATGCATACATGGCTTTCTAATGTATCACGATAGAATGAAATAAATCAAAAAGAAATGATAAACGCATAATAACTTAGACAACTAGACTATTAGTAATATTTCATTTCAATGCTAAGCATGATACAAAGGATTGGGTATATAACCCCAATATAGATTAACAACACAAATTATATGTCTCCGTATGTGAACTTCATCATAGGGAACACAAGTGCGATGAGCACGAGGGAGATGTAAACCATGTTGATGATGAACCTTCTTGGTTTTGGTTTAAGATGAGATGAGATGAGCTGGGAGGAAGATGAAGTTTTGAATTTTTTGAAAATGAAGGATTTGAAAAAGTGGGGATTTGATAAAGTGGGCGACGAGTGGTTTATTTATGGGGAAGGAGGAATTTTGAAATTTGTATTTTGTATTATTATTAGAAAGATATGATTTTTGGATTAAATGAAATAAAGCACAAGTTTTATATACCACGAAAAAATATAACACGTATGTGAGAAAAGTCTTCCTAATGAAGCTTCATGTAATACATGTATATGCACAAAAGATAATCATATAAATACCTATGTAGGCATACTAATGTCATTTTATAGATAAGTAGAAAATCATACCTCTAACGCACTTAGGAATGTCTTTACAAATGACACAACAAATGTCACTAGACAATTCCGGCTCCTTTGTGTTTAAGATACCTTCTTAGGGAAGGTATTCTTGTTACCAAGCGATTCCAATGGCTTGGTAGGTATGAGCTTTGGATAATCAACATGACAAAGAAGATTAGTGCATAAAAAAAATAATAAGAAAAATGTTGTCATCTAATCAACATCCAAACAAAAGAGTTTTAAAAGACATGGTGTTTGTTTTTATGAAAAACCTTATTTGTAGTTTTCAATTAACCATGGATCGTATCAAGTTTTTAAAGTGCATTATACTTCAAAAAACTTGGTAACGAAGCTCTGATGCTAATTGTGGAAAACTAGAAGGGGGGGTTGAATAGTTTTGCCAATTGAAACTTCCTTTTGAACTATTTAGATCGACTTATGTCAATCTATTTGGATGTGTGTTGGATGTTGATAAACAAGCATATAAAAGTATGTAATGAAAAGATAAGAGTAAGAAGCACAAAACCACAACGCGAGTATTTATAGTGGTTCGGCTACAAGGACACCTTCCTTGCCCTACTCCACTCTCCGAGTCACCTACTCGAGAGTTCGTAATCACTACACGACACCAACTCTTTATGGTGGAGAAACTTTCACAACGTTGCCTACTCTTTTTCCGGTACTAGGCTAACCATCGGGTTCTTTCACACCAAGGTGAACCACACCTACCACAACGTCGCCTACCCTTTATCCGGTACTAGGCTAAGTACCGAGTTCCATTACAATGGAGGAACTACTACCCAAGACTACACCAACGACTAATCCCAAAGGAGACGAACTCCTTATTACAACATCATCAAGGATATCAATATCCCTGGATCTAATGCTAATCTATCTTGTACATTGAAACACACCATCTCGAATGTACATCTAAGGCACCTTTCACTAATGCCTTTAGTTGGATCTTCAAGTCACTCTTCACCAATGTACTAATGCCTATAATACGGACGATCGACACCTTTCACTAATGTCTTCGTCTTGACACTTGAGACATCTTTCACTAATGTCTCCAACACTACACTTCTTAGAAGAAAGAAAAGAATCATCAATAAGAGTACTTTAGTAGTCTTGATGATGAGGAAGCATGGCAACTCATGGACTTGAGCTTGCTTGACTTCAAAGGTGGTGATCTCGCCTTTAAGAGGAACCTAGAGAATCACACAAAAACAAAACTACAAACATAGATCACTTGGATCTGGGGTAGAGAGTTTTAAACTCGTGGAGAAAGTATGTGAGAAAGGGGTAAGAAATAATGAAGAAATAGCTCACTATTTATAGAGGAAAATGTCTATCGCTCCCTCGATCCCAAGGATCCCTCCCACAAGGGATCCGTCTAGTAAAGCTAAGGATCCGTGGACGCCCTCTTACCCATGGGTATTTTGGTTATGGGTCATGGGTCATGGGTTATGGGTTGATCCATGGGTCTTTAACTAGATACAATGTATCTTTTGAGTGCAATGCACCTAGTCACATGGGTATGGGTCAATACCATAGGTTATGGATATTATCCATATATGATATAAGCATGATGTCATGCAATGGGTTATGGGTCAAGCTCCATGGGTCATGGACTTTGGGTTGTACCCAACTACATTTAATGTATTTGGTCAATGGGTTATGATACTTAAGTTTCTACCTAAATATGTAAACACTAGTTGTTGTACATATGTAATATTAAATCATAAAATCACTTATACTTGTTTTAGTGTTTTATGTGAAAACGTAAGTATGTTAGAAACTATTAGTTCAAATTATTTACATATTTTATTTGTTTCGTTAAAATGATTTTACGTTTGTTATTGACAAAACATTAGAAGATCATAAAATATAAATAAACTTTTTGACGGTTTATTTGTATTAACAGTTTGTTTACCCAAGCATGAGGGCGGTCTTGGTATTCGTAAGATTTTCTCATTTAATAATGCTCAAATTGCTTCTCATATTTGGTGCTTGTTTACATGTAAGGATTCCCTATAGGTTAAGTGGATTCATATGTATAGGTTGAGGGGGCGCAACTTTTGGGATACTCCTTGTCGGGGTAATATAACATGGAGTTGGCGGAAGATCCTTCAGCTTAGACCGCTTGTTCATAGTTTCTTTTGGTATTAGCTTGGTAATGGGAGGTCGACTTTTGCTTGGTTTGATAAGTAGTGCCCG
This sequence comes from Chrysanthemum makinoi, assembly GCA_910596185.1. NCBI lineage: Eukaryota > Viridiplantae > Streptophyta > Magnoliopsida > Asterales > Asteraceae > Chrysanthemum > Chrysanthemum makinoi. The sequence goes on along the minus strand of OU343223.1, from coordinate 162,035,274 downwards.
GAGGGTCCTTTGTCGCTTGTTGTTTCTTCTAGAGACATTCATCGTACGGGTTTTTCTCCTAATTCTACTGTTTGTGATTTGATGAATGGGAATTCGTGGTCTTAGCCTAGTAATTGGGGAGATCGGTATCCGGGTATTAATTCTATTGCGGTCCCTAATTTGGTTGATAATGTGGATGATAAGTTATATTGGTGTTATGGTGATTCCATAAAGCCCTTTTCGGTCTCTCTTGCGTGGGATTGTATTCGCCCTAGGGGTCTTGATGTGGATTGGTATCATCTTGTTCGGTTTTCTCATCATATTCCGAGGCATGCTTTCCATCTTTGCCTTGTTTTGAAAAGAATACTTCGGACTCAAGACATGTGAGATATCATGATGGCCATCATGATCCTAATAGTGATATGTTGGTGTGCCCTCTTTGCAGGACTCAACCTGATTCTCACGATCATCTTTTTTTTTATTGAGTGTTCTCTTTTTAGGTTTGGTTTTCTTTGAAGATTTTTGCAGGTTTTCAAGATATTCCGGATTCGTTGGATGCTGTGATTCACTTTCTCATTCCTATTTCGAAGTCTTGGTCTATTAAAAGTGTTGTCTCCAAGCTTCTTTTTGCGGCTTCTTCCTATATCATTTGGCAAGAAAGAAACAACAGGATTTTCAAGCAACAAAGAAGATCGGAAGTTCAAGTTATTGATATTATGAAGTCTACGGTTTGGCTTAAGCTTCTAACATGCAAATTCAAAAAGACGTCAAATACTAGAGACCTGCTTGCGGTTGCATAAATGCCTCTCTTTTACATTCCTAATGGTGGGTTCCAGTTATGTTGATGATTCTTGGCGCTGGTGGTTGGCAGATAGAGGTGTTTCGCTGGCTTATGCTATTGGAGGTCGTGGTTGTTCGTTGGAGATCCAGGTGAGTGATGTACTCTTTTTCCCTACTCCAAGGTTTTCCCATTGGGTTTTTACTTGGAAAGGGTTTTTAAGGAGGCAGGCTCATCTGATTCATCAATCTCCATCGAAAAGGTGGGCGGATATGTGTAGTCATACATGTGTTCTTAGATGGGTGTTCCCAGTTGGTGTTTTAGCTTTTGTATTCTATAGCTTTTGTAACGCTTAGTGGCCTGTCACTAGCGATTTCTATTGATTGTTCAAGCTTAGGTTGAGGTGGGTAAGTTAGGGTTTAGATATCCTATGTTCGTCATGGTACACGTTATATTGAGGTCTTAGTGTCTTACATTTACGATTTGTTCTTAATTGACCATCTTGTGACCTTTGCTGCGTTTGTACTAATATGTGGTTATGGTGGTGGTAAGTCGATGAAGTCTTATGGAGTAGAGTAGGATGTTATTCAGGTTTACGACTGATCCGTATGTTATGGAGATTATGGAGCTTCTTCTCACCTAATTTTTGTAAGACTTCGTTGTGTAAGTTTATTTCTCTGGGAGATAATTTGATTGGCTACTATGGCTATGAAGACTCAGTTGTATTTACCTGAGTTGCGTTTACATTGTATATCTTTATTATATAGTCGTTGTAGCTTGTTTGTTTTACTTTGTAAGTTATAAGAATGGCCTGTCATTCTTTTATACTGGTTGGCATGTAAGTTGCACATGTTATGCATTTCTGTCGCCCTAATCGGGCTGAGATAGGGGATTCACCCCCATCCTGTGTACTTCAACGTTTTTTGGTGTAATGCATTTTACCAGGGTAAAAAATCCCTTTTACCAAAAAAAAAATAATGTGACACATCAGCCACATTCCATTGTACTTATTTGGTTGATTTTTAATATATTTTACCAGGGTGAATCCCTTTTACCCAAAAAAGAATGGTCATTTTTTAAAACCTTTGGAGGTAGACCTCTTAAAAGGATTCCCTTCACAAGTTTGGTAAGATTTTTAAAGTTTATATGACCCAACCTTCTATGCCACAATTTAAATTCATCAATAGTGGCTTTTGCAATCAAACAGGCAAAACCTTTAGCAGGTTCAAGTGTCTTCATATCAAAATTGTACATGTTGTGTTGCCTTAGGACTCTTAGGAGTATTTTATTTTCATCAGGCATCTTTAAGTCAGAAGTCAACACAAAACATTCAGTTTCAGTAAAAAGAACCTTATGCTGCTTATCTATAACATCCCGCAATTTTTCCAGATATTTATTTTTCAAGGAATTCATCTGTTTTTCAATTACGAACTTTCCAGAGCTCATTTGACGTGAAACATAAAAGTTGGACACAACGCATACTAGCATAACGTACGATTTGATTTAATTTTGATATTTTATTCGAGAAATTAGCCGTGTGAACACTCATTTTTATCGAAAAAGTTATTCTGAACGCATCGGCGCAAGTTTCGAAATTTGAATCGGACGTTTGCTCGTCCAAATGAGTCCCGAACCGCTAAATTGTAAAGTATACACAAATTACATTTCTGACCCCTGTGTTTACATTTGACAGCCGCCCCTTAACTTTCAACATTTACATGAATGGTCCTCGCGTGGGTATAAATTAGAAAGAGTAAAACTTTTATATTAAAATTTTCTTTTGCAAACCCTAAAGACATCCGACCCTCCTCCTCCATTAATTCAGCCGCCACCTTCAACTTGCTGGCCAGCTTCCGGCCATCCCATTTCACGCCGTCAATCAATAAGGAGAGTCCAAGAGTTCATTTGGATGCTACGGTTAGAGTGAGGGTCGCATCTAGGGACTCGTATGCTATTTTGTTCGAGTCGTATTCGTAGTTCTCATCACCTCCGCCTCATCTTTTCATCATCTCTCTTCTCATTCTTTCTTGTTTCATTGGGTAAGTTAATACATAAATATGTTTTATCATTGTTTTTGTTTAAACCGAATAATAAAGAACGAGTCTTATTGTTTCGTGGAATGTAAAAACGTTTGATAAAGGTTTCGTGTGGTATAAAGTGTTTTGCATAAAAATCATGTGGTTAACAATGGTGTTTCTTTGTACCGATTGTGTTTAGGGTCGGGTCGACCCAGATTTTTATTGTAGTTTGAGTTCAGATTCATGGGGTGTGGGTATGAGTCTCGTGATAAAACCATTCATATAACCGATGAGAAAATAATTTTTACTGAGTTTGTAAACTTTCGTGTGGTGAATAAACAAGAGTAACATGTTTTAATTCATCTCGTGTGGTAAGAAAAGTTTTTCGAAGATGTATGTTTGGTTCAGGTTGTAAACGGGTCGGGTCAGACCCACCATGGCCTCAAGCAAGCTTGAGTCTTCTCATCCTTGTTACCGGTGAATTTTGATGTTGTAGTTGTGAGTTGGAAAATGAATTTGTTTAAAACCCGTTTAAGGTTTTTGGTCGAGACCCAACATAGTCTCAGATCGGTTTGAATTTGCTTATTTATTGATTGGATTATGTTGTGCAGTTGTGTTTGTATGAATACATATTACATTTGGCGTCAAGTCGAGTTTGAAACCGGTTACTTTCGAAGTTGTGACCCGTACTGGTCATGGTTGTTCACGGTTGGTAAATATATTGGTTTAAACTTGTTGTTTTGTTAGTCATGTGTCGCGGATAAACTAAACTATGTATTATAGGGGTGTTTGTAACTTACTTGCATTTTCAGTCGATTGGATAATTTTGCGGTTTGCTATTAGTAGTTTGGGGTGCGTTTGTTCGAGCTTATCTATCAGCCTATTTTCCAGCTCATGAGTCTGCTTATTGTTCCGCTTATTGAGATGAGTATTTGTGTCTTAGAGTCTTGTGGTTGTTGTGTTAAAATTGGTAACGGGTCACTAGCCCATAAGTTTATAAGAGGGTGTGTTTGGTTATTAATGTGAGTCGAAGCCTACTTAGTAAAATATGGGTGTGTTGATTTAAACATGTTTTTGGTTATCAGGTTAGACCCGATTGGTCACAAGCTGCATTTGGGTTGCGTGAAGTTGTAATAAGCTCATCGGGCTTCTTGGAATATTTGGAATCGATCTTGGCTACGTTGAATTTGGATTGTTAGATTTTGCGATTTTGGTTCCTATGGTGGAAATGGATTCGCTTATTCTCGTGGTTTTGTTTTGATCTTGTTTCCAAGCTTTATCTTCGATCAATGATTATTCCATTGATGCTGTTCTTTTGCTGTTACACCTTGCGCTCTATCGATGTGTATGCTTTTAGTATAACTTTTTGGAACCATCGTCGTTCAACTGTATTTAGAATTTGATTTGATATCGATTGGTAGTCAATTTCTTTTGAAATTAGACGTTGGATTTGAATGTCAGATCTTTCTCGTTAAGTATTTAGTGCACTACGGAATCAATCTATTGATTGCTAGTTATAATTAATGCTCTCCTTCGAGTCGCATCTGAATCCGCTTAACTCTTTTTCGACGGAGATTCATGGCCCAAGTAAAACCTTAAGACTTTAAGGAGTAACTTGAACCGCGATCTTTGAGCGACGTCTAATCCTTCGCCGCCTTGGGGAATATCGTGATTCTTGCTACCTTATGATATATTGAGCCCTGCCGTTATTGTCTTTCAAACCGCTTTCAACTTTCCAAAAAATCATTATGTGGTCACCCTACAAAATGTTTTGTCGCCGATATGAACTGAAACCGGAAGTGAATTCACGTCCATCCGGGTGTTATTGTTGGTCGCGGTCACCAAACCTACCTTCCTACTAATCAAAGAAACAGACACTATTGACAACTTTGCTCACTCACACGTGAAGGAGACTGTTGTACATTCTGGAGTGCCGATTTCTGTCACCTCTAATCTGATAATCGTTTCACATCAAGTTTCTGGTCATCGCTCCAATAGCCATAGGAACAAGTCTTGGTATGAGCACTGGGTATCATCCACAGACTGTCGGCTGGAGTGAAAGGACCATCCAAACGTTGAAGCACATGTTGCGTATCCGCGTGATCGATTTCGGCATTGGTTGGGGTAGACACCTCCCATTGGTTGGAATCTCTTATAACCATAGCCACGTTGTACGAGACACTTTATAGTTGAAAATGTCGCTCGATAATTTGCCAAATCAAAGTGGGGGATACCCAACTAGATATTCTAAAACTGTTCATGAAACTGTCGAGAGATTGTTTAGATCAAAAGCATAATGCAAACTGCTCACGATCATCCGAAGAGCTAAGATGGATGGAGGACATGAATCTTTGAGACTCCATGATTGGAGACGAGGCTATGCTTAGATATCTCACCATGGATTGTGTGATGCGCTTAGTAAACGTGAAAATCCAAATCTTTGTTGTGCAAATCCTTTTAAGACTCATGCTAGAGTTGGACTGGTAGCTTGGAGCCTTTAGCTACCGTCAGAGCTTAGTTATTCACGATGCTTTCATGTGCGTAATCTGAGGTAATGCCTCATTGTTGAAAAAGATTGTTGTCCTTGCTGGAAGATATCCATACCGACGAACGCCTAAGCTGTGTTGAGGAACCTATCAAAATCGTGAACCGTGAGATCAAATAACTTAAGCAAAGTCGTTTTCCCATTTTTGTTGATCAGTGGAAACTCTAAGCAGTATCTCGAATTCGCGTGAGAACGTGATAATTGAATCTTGAGAAAGTATCTATATCTCTTTACAAATCTAACGGATAACTCGAATTGAATCGCGAGGACGCGATTCCGTTAAGGAGGGAAGTCTATAACATCCCGTGATTTTTCCAGATATTTATTTTTCGAGGAATTCGTCTGTTTTTCAATTACGAACTTTCCAGAGCTCATTTGACGTGAAACATAAAAGTTGGACACAACGCGTACTAGCATAACGTACGATTTGATTTAATTTTGATATTTTATTCGAGAAATTAGCCGTGTGAACACTCATTTTTATCGAAAAAGTTATTCTGAACGCATCGGCGCAAGTTTCGAAATTTGAATCGGACGTTTGCTCGTCCAAATGAGTCCCGAACTGCTAAATTGTAAAGTCTACACAAATTACATTTCTGACCCCTGTGTTTACATTTGACAGCCGCCCCTTAACTTTCAGCATTTACATGAATGGTCCTCTCGTGGGTATAAATTAGAAAGGGTAAAACTTTTATATTAAAATTTTCTTTTGCAAACCCTAAAGACATCCCACCCTCCTCCTCCATTAATTCAGCCGCCACCTTCAACTTGCCGGCCAGCTTCCGGCCATCCCATTTCACGCCGTCAATCAATAAGGAGAGTCCAAGAGTTCATTTGGATGCTACGGTTAGAGTGAGGGTCGCATCTAGGGACTCGTATGCTATTTTGTTCGAGTCGTATTCGTAGTTCTCATCACCTCCGCCTCATCTTTTCATCATCTCTCTTCTCATTCTTTCTTGTTTTATTGGGTAAGTGAATACATAAATATGTTTTATCATTGTTTTTGTTTAAACCGAAAAAAGAACGAGTCTTATTGTTTCGTGGAATGTAAAAACGTTTGATAAAGGTTTCATGTGGTATAAAGTGTTTTGCATAAAAATCGTGTTGTTAACTATGGTGTTTCTTTGTACCGATTGTGTTTAGGGTCGGGTCGACCCAGATTTTTATTGTAGTTTTGAGTTCAGATTCATGGGGTGTGGGTATGAGTTTCGTGATAAAACCATTCATATAACCGATGATAAAATAATTTTTACTGAGTTTGTAAACTTTCGTGTGGTGAATAAACAAGATTAACATGTTTTAATTCGTCTCTTGTGGTAAGAAAAGTTTTTCGAAGATGTCTTTTTGGTTCAGGTTGTAAACGGGTCGGGTCAGACCCACCATGGCCTCAAGCAGGCTTGAGTCTGCTCATCCTTGTTACCGGTGAATTTTGATGTTGTAGTTGTGAGTTGGAAAATGAATTTGTTTAAAACCCGTTTAAGGTTTCTGGTCGAGACCCAACATAGTCTCAGGTCGGTTTGAATTTGCTTAATTATTGATTGGATTATGTTGCGCTTGTGTTTGTATGAATACATATTACGTTTGGCGCCAAGTCGAGTTTGAAACCAGGGTTACTTTCGAGTTGTGACCTGCATCATGGTTGTTCACGGTTGGTAAATATATTGGTTTAAACTTGTTGTTTTGTTAGTCATGTGTCGCGGATAAACTAAACTGTGTATTATAGGGGTGTTTGTAACTTGCATTTTTAGTCGATTGGATAATTTTGCGGTTTGCTATTAGTAGTTTGGGGTGCGTTTGTTCGAGCTTATCTATCAACCTATTTTCCAGCTCATGAGTCTGCTTATTGTTCCGCTTATTGAGATGAGTATTTGCGTCTTAGAGTGTTGTGGTTGTTGTGTTAAAATTGGTAACGGGTCACTAGCCCATAAGTTTATAAGAGGGTGTGTTTGGTTATTAATGTGAGTCGAAGCCTACTTAGTAAAATATGGGTGTGTTGATTTAAACATGTGTTATACTCAAATCAATATTTATCAGATATCGGTCCGTTAATTATTGGTTTCGGCTCTCGTGATATTGGTATGTTTCGATTATATTGGGGTTGTGACTTAATTGGATATGTATTATGATTTGACAAGAGAAATGTATAATTGAATTGAAACTATTATTTCGGATACTAATGGGAAAAACGGTAACAATAATTAAAAAGATAACAATAGTTAAGGGATATATTGCAACACATGAGGCATTGATTTCTTGGACTCATTTACGAGCATTGTGACATTATATATATTGTTGGACAAGGATTGGACTTATTGGATTTACGGTATTGGCTATTTGGACATTATGGACCCTTTGGTACACGCGACGGAAAGGTATGTTAGACTCATAAGAGTATAACATATCTGGACCCGAACTTTACAAAATGGTCGATAAATCTAAACAACTAATATATACGCGAATAATACGTTCAATTGTATATTTTAAATTGTAGCATTTGACGAATTGGGAAACTTAACGATAAATTTTATATTATTCAAGAGTCATTATGACTTGGAAATGTCTTATAAATAGGCATCTAATTCCAAAATTTCATAAAATCTTTTATAAACTTAAATCATTTATGATTTCTTTAACATCCTGAAAACTTTTCAAAACTTATACGTTTTGACGATATACCAACTATTTGGGATTATGGGTCAACACCGAAACTTACCAATCAACTTACTTGCTTGTCGTAGTTATGAATCGTTATTTCCTCAACGTCTTTCTTATCGCTTTCTACTCGAGTTGAGTCTTGGTCAACTTTATTGACTATTCCTCGTAATATATTGGAATATATATTATGTCTTGGTATGAGTTATGTTCGGCGTGAGTTATATCTTTGGTGTGAGTTACGTTTACGGAGTTGTATGTCGAGTCTTGATTTTTTACCACCACACCGAACGTTAAAACTAAACTTTTTGAGATAATGATACTGGAATTTTTGGAAATATTTGATACGAGTATTCCACGAAAACTAAGACATGTTGTCTTTCGGAAATTAATTTGCTTTGTTAGATTTATTCTGAGATAGCAAATTTCTATTAGATTGTGCCGATGTCGCAACCTGTGCTCGTAATTTTGGATATCGTTGTGCTTTTCTTGTGAGATGTTGTGCTTTGCTCACTAATGCCGCTTGTGATTCTTTGCTTGCCAGATCGTGGTGAGTTCATGGCCCTTACTTTTACTTGCTTTTAAACTGTTTTGGGGGAGAATACATGCTCCTTTTTATTAAATGCAAATGCTCGATTTATTTGAATAAATGATTGTTACTTGGTTTGATGAAACGCGTGATTTGGTTTAAATATGTTTTATTTTTTTTTGGGTAAAGGGTGTTACCCCGGTAAATATATAACCAAAAAATAATGTTAAGTACAAATGGAATGTGGCTGAAATACCACATTAATCTCAGTTTAAAGCTTGATAAACTAGTGTTTATGACATGCCATAAACACAGAGGACCTAGCTATATTACATCAACTAACTAGGCATAAACAAAAACTTGTAGTGTTTAGCATCCCGCATCCAGCCAATCCACGAAGGGAACAAGTTGACCCAGGAAGTCTGCCTCCTTAAAACCCTTTCCAAGAAAAACCCAAAGGGAAAAACCTTGGAGAAGGGAAAAAGAGTACAACCCTTACCCGGCACTCCCTTCGTGAGAAATACATATACTTGGAATCTTCCATTTATCCAGATCAAACGAGACTGGGTTAGCTTCTTGAACTTGAAGGTAACCGCTTCAACCTATAGTAGAGGTAATGATGCTAACTACTTCATCGCAATAAGAGACTTCTTACGCTTGAAAATCCTAGAATTGCGCTCCATCCGTGATACAAGATGTAGTAGCCGCAGCGAATCCAGAAATGATGCTACCAACCGATCCCTTAGATATAGGAATAAGAACATTAACAATACTCTCCAAAGAAGGTGGGACCGCATCCATGCCGTGATAAAACCCGGACCAAACCAAACCCGTGATAGAAACGGCACTCAAAAATAGATGAGAATGAGAATCCGAACCGGCCACAAAGCGGCATCTAATCGAGTCCAAGTCAACATTAGGACCGACATCCCATTGCCGCATCCTATCTTGAGTCTTCAACTTCTGCTTAATAGCTAGCCACAAGTGTATTGCATGCCTCGGTATACAATGAGAGAACCAAGGAACATTACACCAATCAACCACTTCGACTCTAGGACGATAGAATCCCATGCACCAAACGAAAACCACTAAAATTTCCATCCAACTCGCCATAATAAACCATCAACAAGATCATTAAGATTAGGACCGGATTGGGTACTAACAATGGAAACCGAGATAACCAATCCACCGCCATCGCCAAATACCATTAGAAATCGATCACTAACCTAATTAGATAAATTAAAACCCCGCCTAAGCATTATTCTCTAAGAACCAAATCATTAATTGGGCTTAAAGCACACCACCTATCAAACCAAACCGATGTGTCCTTTCCATTATTGATCTTATGCCGAAGGAACGAATCTTTGGTCGACCGCAAGAAGCTTGCCCATCCCCTGCTAACATCCCCCAAACATGGGACATCCCAAAAGCTCTCCCACAGTTTATAAGAATGAATCCATTGAACCCATAACGACTCTTTATGTGTCAAAATACTCCAAATGTGTGTAGTCATGAGGGCAATGTTAAAATCCTCCAACCGTCTTACCAAGACCACTTTGGCTTACAAACAGATTCCCAAGCAACCTTAGCCTTTTTCATTTCCTTGACACCACAGAACCCCCTCATAAGCTTCTAGCCTCATGTATAATACGAGTAGGAAGAATAAATACGAAGCCCAATATAGATGCATAGATGATAAAACGTACCTCACCAACCCAAGCCTACCCGCAAGAGATAAGAATTTATTACGCCAATCATTCACACGACCTTCCAACTTTTCAACAAGCATCTTACAGTCCCTATAAAGAAGTCTCGAGGATATAAGGGGAACCCCAAGATACCTGACAGGGAGAGAACCTCGCAAATGGCATAGACGGAGAATAGCATCTTTAATAGCATTAGGCACATTAAAAAGAAAGTCAGTACTTTTAGGGATACTTGGGACAAGACCGAAAAGTTCTTGAAATCCTCCAAAGCCCCATAATGACATTACAGAATCCGGATGGCCTCTAGCAAACAAGAAGAGGTCATCTCTGCAAAACAAAGGTTAATAATTACCGGTGTTCACACGATGATGAAACCAAAATCCATCGCATTAGAAACCTTTGTCCGCAAAATGAGAGTTAAAACTTCCATAAACGAGTAAACAAATAGGGAGATAACGGGTCACCTTGTGAAGACCCCTTACCTTTAAACCACCATGAAGATCCCCATTAATACATATAGAATAAGATGTAGATGAGATACATACCATGATCCAATAACCATTTTACGTGAAAACCAAACCCAATCAAAATAGTTTTAAGAAAAGCCCAATCAACCGTATCATATGCCTTCTGGATATCAACCTTAAACGCACACCTAGGTGGACCTCTCCCTCTATGATAATTCCAAAGAAGCTCTTGAGTAAGTAATATATTATCGATATAATGACGACCAGAACAAAGGCATTGATTAATACTAACCAACCGACCAAGGCCTTCTTTAATACGATTAGCAAGGAATTTGCTAATGCATTTATACATGACATTACAGCAAGAAATAGGCCTATAGTCATTAATCTTAAACGGGGTAGACACTTTAGGGATCAAGGATATAATGGTATGATTAATCTCCTTAAGAAGCTTACCATTCATGAAAAAATCCCGAACAGCAGATATAACCTCAAGACTAATAGCCCATGCTTTCTTAAAGAAGAAAAGTACCAAATCCATCGCCCGTGAGCTTTATCATCCCCCATAGAAAATATAGCCTCCTTTATCTCCCAAGATCCGCGACATGTCGAACCATCGAATTAGCCAATTGGTGTGAAAGAACATTAGAAAATATACCGGTCTCATCAAATGGAGTACAATTGCCTTCAATACCTAGAAACTGTTCATAATGAGCAACAAAAGCACCGCAACCGGATGACCCTCATACAAGATATTGTTTGCATCTCTTACCAATTCAATTCGATTACGGGCACATTTGCTTTTAACAATATTATGAAAGTAAGTCAGATTAGAATCACCCGCATGAAGCCATTGAACTTTAGATTTCTGCATTAAAACTTCATCACGTAGCCTCCTTATAAGCATAGAGCATGATCATCACGAAGTTCGTAATTAGACGGATCTATATCAATAGCCATTTGGACCTCATCTAACTCCTTCCGAATCCTAACTACCCGCTCATGCAGATTACCTTGATTGTACAAAAGCTTCCTAAAGGAGATTTCCCCCTTTAATCGTTGAACACACACGATACATAGCACAACCATGAACATTAAGATTCCATCCCCGCAGAACCGTATCAATAAACCCATCTTTATGAATCAAGAAATTAGAGAATTTGAACGGTTTAGTCTTAGGCTTAGTTACTCGGGAATACGCAGAACACACCTGAGAATGATCCGAAATTCGATAAGGTTGAAATATAGCAAACGAACCTGAAACAAGTCAAAGAAATTTCGTGATTGCCCATCACCCTATCAATTTTCTTCAATATACCAAATGAGCCTCTTGGTTTCTGATTCCAAGTAAAGTGAAGACCAGTACAATTAAGATCCTCCATCTCCATTTTTGAACACACTTTGAATTCACGCATAGCAATGTCAGGAGCATAACTACCACATGAATGATCCTCCAATTTAAGTGCAACATTAAAATCACCCAACAAAACCCAAGGCCTATTACGCATAAATCCAGCATGACAAATAAGGTTAGACCAAAGGGCACGCCGATGAACATAGTAATTATCGGCATACACAAAAGAACAGAAAAAAGTTTTGCTATCCGTCCAGTATTAACTCTAACATGCATAACTTGGTTAGTTTGAGACATAATCATTACATCAACAATATCATCATTCCAACCAAGAATAATACGTGACCCCTTATCACAAAGACTACCATTTGACGTCCACTTCCACCGCCGACAAACATTACGACATGTATCATACACCACCGATGCATCAACATGAGATTCCAAGATAGCACATACACTAAGATTATTATCATTAACCAATTGCTTAACCTCTTTTTGTTTAGGGAATGGTTCAAACCCCTTATATTCCAAGAGGATACTAAACATCGGAACATTGAAGGGAGTGCTTGCCCCGATTTGTCAAACAAATTCCCAGTTTCATCATAAACATTTTCAACCTCATCATCATCCGCCAAACCATTAGTTATACCAACATCATCATAATTAGCCAAAGAACCAAACGGGTTAGATGTAGATATATTAGGAGCCGGACTTGGATTACACAAGAGGTGAAATATGAGCGAGTTGACTACCCTTATTAGACACAACAGTAGGATCATTAGCTTTACTTACCTGAGTAGGTAAAGGACCCATACTAGTACTAGCAATGTCTTGAGGGGGCTTGCTAATGGAAGGAGTGTTAATGTTTTGGTCTATACTGCATATTTTACCCATCGAACCCCGTTAAAAACCGTACCACTTTTATTATCCTTAGCATTCCTTTTAGCTTTACCCTTTTTCCCAACTAGTTGAAACCCATCATTACTTTCCTCCACAACCTTCAAGAACAATTTTCTTAGGACAAGAATCAACAGAGTGGCCAAATATTAAACAAACATCGCACCTAGGAGGTTTCCACTCATATTCCACCCTAATAGTTTCGTAAGAAAACCGTGTTGATCCAAATAAGGTACCCCAATAGTAATAGATTCCTTAAGGGGAACATGAGAGTCAATTTCAATTAAGCAACGGGCAAAACTACTCCTACCCCAAGATTCAACACACATAGAGCTAGTATAAGAATCAAGCATGATAGGCATGCCAATATGTGTTGCAATAATACTAATTCCATCTTCAGAGAATAATTGAACGAACATCATGAAGTTTAACCCATACCGAATGCGAAGTTAATTCCTCTTTCATCTGACTAGTACTCATGGTCCACTTTTTAAGAATAATAGGACTATTCTTAATCATCCACGGACCTCCTTCAAGAATAGCCTCCAAACCAACCTGAGAGTCAAACTTAAAGAAAAAGAAGCCTTTTGCATTCATCATTATCCGTTTTAATCCATACTTAGCCCGGTTGTTTACGTATGAAATACTCAACCATAGGAAATGCAATACGCTTACCAATGAAGTATCCATACAAGGTGTTATCAAATTTAGAGCTAATATTTTGTACCACCTTAAGAGGAATGGACACGTCAACACCATTAAACATATTATCAACTTTAAGTGCACGAAAGTTAGACTTACCTTTAGTCGGGGTAGTATGATTAACTTGAGGACGCCAAGATTTTGTGAACCACTTGCCACTTCAACATAGGTTGAAGGATGCATAACTTCAGCTGATTGAACGATAGGACTTTCCTTAGAGGGTTCATGTGTGACTTTAAGTTTTCCGCTTTATTACCCACACTAACCCCATCACCTTGAGGCAAATTACTAGGATTTAATGTTGCACCCAATGAAGTCCCAAAGCCCCTTCGACGGATTCCCAACCTGATGACCACTTTTTTCAACCCCAATAACCTTCGCAAGAGAAGGGAAATCAGATTGGTTATATTGATTATTACCATTACCATCCTCAAAATAACGAGTCTTGGACGTTAGAGATATCCTTCAAATCTTTGTTAATGTCACGATAGGTAACACCAATCTCGGATACGAATCAAGCAAAAGAACTCCCAAAGAACAATATTGGAATCAACATCGATGTAGCTAGATTAGGGTTGCGAGATGCTAACCTCCGATCCAGCTTCGTCTTCAACCTTCGCATACGAGCTTCAAAGGCATCCACATCCACGTTAACCGTACCACTCTTATCCATCATACAATCAAACAGTAGCAGAAAACGAAAACAGAACCTGAAAAAGCAAGACCACCCAACGAAACCCTAAAAAACGTAAAACAAATAAACCTGGAAGTCCACGTCAATCTTCCACAAACGAAGGCCTTACAAAACCTAAGGCATGAATTGAAGCGCAACTAAACTAACCAAATCCAGCCATGAAGCATAGAATGAATATAATCGATTTTTTTTATGTAACGAAACCCTAAAAAAAAAAACCGACTAACAAACCCTAACTCCAATCGCTAACAAAATGGAAACAATTATGTAAATCACGAACGTAATCACATAACTGAAACTAATTAGAGTAAGAAACAAGAGATTTGGGGTTGCATGATGTCGAGTTTTTAGATTAGTAAGGGATTCGGTGTTTTCTTCTTATTCGCCAGAGAAAGAAATCGACCTAGGGTTTTAATTTTTAAATATGTTTTATGTGGACACAAGTGCTTGAAAACTGTTTTGATTGGACCTGGAAATGTTTTGTAAGCTATTAAGTGATAGGTTAAGGTTAGAAACCCAAGCTGTTATTATGAATTTACATCCGCTCGGGATGGTGCGAATGTTGGATAGATCTATTGGGAATGGCCACCCCGTCTCGACTTTTGTGCCCAACTTGCCAAGGACTTTACCTGGATTTGTTGGTGCACCAACTTGCCATGACGTATAACATGTCGATTGTTAGTGTGTTTAGAGATAGTCACGGCTCGTGCTTTCTAGTGATGGTTTCATGACTTAACCCGCATAGTTAAGCTTGTGACACTATATTCGTTGTAGTGTTTGATTTTGATATGGTCCAAGTGGTCGTTTATGAACTATTTTATGGATAAATATTTTGATATCGCGAATTGTAAGTGGTATGCCTCGTTAAATTTGATTTTGTTTATGAGAATTGATTTGCACTTGAAAAACTTGTGGTCCACCTTTCTATTCTTTTGCTTAAAGGTAAACCTTGTATTCGCGACATGTAGGCTTTACAATGATCGAAAGGATCTTTTGAACTCGCAATACCTTTATGAAAACCTATGAACTCACCAACCTCGTGTTGACACTTTTAGCATGTATTCTCGTGTATTGAGGCTATTGTTTACTTTTGGAGGTGCTTGGGCAATGGCATGGCATGTATATCTACTTATATTTTTATTTGGGGACCGCTTATTTATTATGGGCCTGTTTTTCGCATCAAATTTTATTGTAAACTTTGTTTATACTGAATAAATGAGTTTTCTTAATATAAACCCGTTGTTCTATCCTTGTGTTGTGATACCAATTAGTAGCACCCAAGACTTGTATGCTTCCGCTAAAACCCGATTTTGGGGGTGTTACATTATCACAAATTTATGATATGGAGAAAAGGTTAAAGTGGCCTAGTTCTTTTACAAAAGACACACTATTAAACTCTAAATTACCAACCTTTATTCTACCTTTCCTTGTAATGTAGCCTTTGCTACCTTCAAAACTAACAGAACCACCCTTGATATCTTCAAAGTATTCCAAGTAGTCCTTGTTACCCACATGTGCCCAGAACACCCACTGTCAAAGATTCCTCTATCTCCCATATTCATGTAAGGATTTTTTTTGGGTAAAGGGCCTTCCACCCTGTAAAATATATTACACCAAAAAATGTTGAAGTACAAACGGATGAGGGTGAATCCCTCAACTCGGGCCGATCAGGCTACAAACATGCACAACATGTGCAACTGACTAAACTAACAAGCATAAGCAAAACTAACTAACACGATACACAAAAAAAATGTTTATGACATGCCATAAACATATAAAACATCAACTATTTCTTTTTGCGTCCCTGCACCTTGAAGTCTTTTGAAGAACCACCATTAATTTTAGAGCTTGTTGCATAATTAGCGATATCGTCGTAGTTCTCGTATACTTCATCTTCACTTTCAATTTCCACATCCACAAATGGATCATTAACCTTGTTCCTATTTGTACCCACTTCCACTTGAACCTTGCCAGAGCCAGATGCCTTATCTTGAAGATTAGATTCTTCAAACACATAATCTTCATTTATAAGAGCATCAAATGAGTTCTTCAGATAGACAAGATTACTATCATCCGGATATATATTCTTTTTGTTGGCATGGTCCATGCTAACATCTCTCTTACTACTCATACTTTGCGATTCAGAGCTTACCCCTCCCATAATAGGCTTTTCACAACTAACATTAAACGGCTTAGAATAGTAGTTAGGTTTATTTTTATTTAATTGAATACCTCCAATAGGACGAGATGAAGCTTTAGCCTTTTGTTTACCTTTTTTTTTGGGTAAAAGGGTTAATTCACCCCGGTAAAGTATATTACGCCAAAAAACATTGAAGTACAAAGGATGAGGGTGAATCCCTCATCTCTGTCCCTTGGGACACTTTACAGATTTCTATAGGAATGCACATCATTCCTATAATCCATAAATATAAGTGTGACATACCACACTTATAACTAAACATCATACTACAATGATAAAAAGAATAAAACAACATGCACTTCAAGTAAAAATACTTGAATCTTCAAATCACCATAGTAGTCCAAACTTCCAAATCGCCCAAATATACAATATCATGGTCCTCAATGCAAGTATCGCCCACAAGTTTCACACAACAGCTTGGTGGGGACTCTAAAACCACGGATAGAGCAAAGAAGCTCGTAACTCGCCCAAAGGTGTATGTTGAGATGCATACAGAAAACCAAAAGAAACCCAACAAATACGATATAAAACCAACGCACATCAACTCCATGATCATGTAATCAAGAAAAGAGTCGGTTCACAAATTCTCGCAGACACCCATTGATGGAAGACTCTAAAACCACGGATAGAGCGACAAGCATAAAACTCGCCCAAAAGTGTATGCTTGAAATGCTAAACCAACAACCCCAATGTGATACCGAGCATAGTAAAAGAACCAGTTCAAAAGAACCACTTCCATAGTGAGCACCCTGCCTTCAATGTCATCATTGCTTGACCCGCTGAAAGTGACACCAACTTTCAACAAGTAAATAGCAAAACACGCCAAGAGTTGTATCTCCAAACAACTGAATCCTAACTCCCATCAAATCGATCACAAAGACCAAGATAAACCATTATTCGACAGTCTTTGCTAATCGATTACGCGATAGGGTTTTCAAAACCCTAACTTCCAATGCAACATCCTCTCCCATAACCCACTTTCAAAACCGCCAAGATCCATATGGAATCTAACCACAACCAAACCCTAAAGAGGGTTTCGTTATCTTAAAGTCCAAATCGCATCAAGTACAACACAACCACCGCCATAACATTAAGACTACAAACCTTAGCTTAATCGATTGCATACCAAAGTAGAGAGGCGCATCAAGAAAGTTGTAGTTGGATCAGCTTAGTATAATATGGCGTAATAATCAACAGGACGCATTTCCAAACCCTAACAAAAGCAATCGACTCCATAAAACGACTAAGAATCATGAAAAATCAATATCATCGGATAATAATCAAATCATAGAAGAAGAAACATGATCTATGGACTACTCAATGAAAATGAGCTAAAAATAAAGGTTGGGGTTTGACCGCCCCTAGAGAGAATTTTAGGGTTGCTTTCGTTTGGTTATTATCTCAACACATTATCAACACCCTTAGCCTTTTGTTTACCTTTACTATTCTTATGATTGACTGTAATAAACCCATCATCCCCTTCATCCACATTATCAACACCCTTAGCCTTACTTGCTGCTTCATTATTTGCAAAGAACCACTTTAACACGTTTCGGACAATGGTGAACATCATGCCCAAAAATTTTACACTCAACACAATTGAGGGGGGGGCTGCCACTCGTATTTCACACGTATAACTTCTTTAGTGTACTCATTTCCCCTCCTCATTAGGAATAGCCATAACGACTTCAGTTTCTAACTTAGAATCCGAGCTAACTTCAATCAAAGCACGAGCAAAACTGATTTCTCCCCATGATTCAACAAAAATAGAGCAAGTATACGCGTCCAACATAATAGGTCTACCAATTTGAGTGGCAATCAAACTCAAACCATCCTCCGAGTATGCAAGGATCGGAACACTATGTAATTTATCCCAAACCGGTATTTTAGTAACTTCACCTTTAGTGAGAGACAAACTAGAAGACCATTTAGTACGGATAATGGGCGAATTGTGAATCATCCACGGCCCTTTTCTAAGACTTGTTCCATTCCCGTAATAGATGTGAATTTGAACAAAAATACACCATCATCATTCCTCATGAGCTTTTTAAAACCAAATTTACTCCAAGTGTTGACATAATTGCATTACCGAGAATGCTAAACCCTTTCCAAGAAAGTAACCTACTAGAGAATTGTCATACCTGCTCTTAACAACATCAATAGCAGCTTGTGGAAGAACAAAATCAAAGATCTCCACATTTTCTTCATTTACAAGTGACCGAAAATTAATCTTCTTTACCATTTTAGGTTGTAGCACATCAGCAAACGAATTTGCCTTTATTTGATGAGACTTCCCAGTAAGCTCTGAATTACATCCATCAGCATCATTAACAACTGAGGCATATGAATTTGCAGCCCTAGAATCTTTAATAACTCCATCTTGTGTACCCACGACATGCCCACCACCAGGTATTGCACCTTTTTAGTACTAATAGCTGGATGAGATTCATGTAAGATTGGTTCAATATCAGCCTCCCCAACCCGACTTGAAGCATACAAATTATGAACAGTAGCAACTGGAATAACATTATTAACACGTGCTTGGGTCAATCTCGTGCATCTGTTCATTAGAGAACAGCTTCGAAGCATCTGTAATACCATCATTCTCAAGCTGCTTGTCATGACCTTTAACAGCATCAAAACTTGGGTCACGAATAGGTTTAACATTAATCGATCTAATACCATCCATATTCTTCAATCGTGCAAACCTAGCAGCAGTGTCCTCCAAAGATAAATCGAACCTTTGATTTCCACCCTTATTATCATCACTAAACCCTCCCATGCCCTCTAAAAACGCAATCCAAAATCACAAACAACCAGCCAACCATATTAGAAAACCCAGCAAACCAGTAAAAAACCACAACCAAACAAAAAAAACCCTAACTAAATCATTAGGGTTTTTGTATCACACCAATATAATCCCTAGTCGACTTCCATGTTAAAATAATCCTTGTGATATGATGGATTAATAACAAAGTGAATTAAGAAAATTGTAGAAAAAACAAAACGCGCCCTAAACCCGTAATTAATCGACAACCTAATAAAGAACCAGTTAGAGCAACATAATCAAAGATATTAAGAAATATCCAAGATCGTTATAAGGACTAGTGATCAATAGGGAAAGGATTAAACCGTATGAAACACATTGTATAAAAAAACCCTCTCTCTCACTCTCTCCATGTAAGGATGTTTTTTGGGTAAAAGGGATTTTTCACCCTGGAAAAATACATTACACCAAAAACATTGAAGTATAAAGGATGAGGGTGAATCCCTCATCTCAGTCCCTGAGGACACTTACAATCAACTCTATATAAGGATGACATGTCATTCTTATAACTAACAACATAAAACAAACAACCTACAATGACTATACAAGTGAATAAATATATGAAATTAAAAGCATGCTTCACTAAAGTAGTACCAAAGCTTAGTCATCGTAGAACTTCCAATCTTCTTCGTTTATGACACGATTCTGTAAACCATATGTTGCTAAAAGCAACTAAGATCCGAATGCAAACCATAGCAAACATAACCTGCCATAAAACTAACAACAGGGTTTAGCAAACCTTAACTTACAACTCCATGATCTTGTAACCATCAAATAAGAATCAGTTCACAAATTTCACACAACGATTGGTGGAAGACTCTAAAACCACGGATAGAGCAGCAAGCAAAAACTCGCTCCAAAAGTGTGCGTTGAGATGCTAAACCGAAACCCTCAATAATGCACAAAAAGAGATTTTTGAATAAGAACTCTTCAAAACTTAACTTACAATAATCAGCCGATCACAAATCTAAATAATAAAACACATCGTCGCATAACTTGTGAAAGGTGAGAACTTAGTACAAGCAGCCTCATGACCTTGCTGGTAACCTCCAATAAAACGTTCAACCAATAATAACATGCGAAGGACATGCACCAACTTCGGAAAATCAAACATTAAGAGCCCTAGAAAGTAGGGTTTCGCCCAGCCAAAACAATCATGAAAATCAATGCACGAATCAGCATGACAAACCCGAATCAAATTCGACTTACATCTCTCATAACCCATGAACGAACATTATGCCGCATAACTAACAACACTTGAAGCGCTGGAAAACAAACAAACCCAACGTTAGGGTTACTTTGAGATAATCCAAACCAGAATCGACATAAAACCAAAAAGGTTTTGTAATCGTTAAGTACAAGAAAACAATCTTCAAAAATATGGCTGTAAAAGCACAAGAATCACCAGATCGTACCAAGGGATAAGGGGTCGATCAAAAGATCGACTTGAGTGAAGTAACAAACCCAGAATACGATCAATAAAAGGCTGATTTTTCGAAACCATAAAGATAACGATAGCACTAATAACGTCAGAAAACGAATTAGAAGAAACTAATAAGGATATTAGGGTTTTGACAAGTCTCATAGATAGAGAGATAAATAATGACAAATCGCTTATGAGACTTGAAACCGATCCAACCAATCAACACCAACCAATCTGATCTTCACGATAAACTAGTAATCGCAAGGATTATTAAAGAATCGTATATAATAGGAAGAATTAAATCCAGCTTAGTTGGTGTTGATGGCGGCTGAAAACTAGAGAGAGAACTTTTGTAGATATGTAAGGATGTTCCTGCACATAAAAGAGAAATTAGTTTCTCTTAGGTACGAAATTTGTCTGAGGCTTGGAGTACTTGCCTTAATGGACTGTAGATTTCACATTATTAATAGTAACTGGTCCACTATTATACTTGGAGTCTGGTCTAAGACTCCAATTATAACCTGCTGAGGTGAGATCCCCCATTACCCTTGGCAACACCAGATTTAAACATTTTTTCTGCATTTTTGAGAAAGGGTCTTCTGATTGGTTAATGTGATTTAGCAAAATTTCTTTTATGGTTGAAGACATTCACCTGTGATGAGGTACTGGTGGGTACTGGTTGTTTATTTCTAACAGAATTAACATTTGGACAACCAAAATTAACTTTAGGCATACTAGAACTAATATTTTTCCTAATAGTTTTAACTAGCACACCAATACTCACTTTTGGTCTAACATAATTAACAAATGAATTACCAGTATTAACAGGTACTGGTCTAGAAACAAATTTATTAGAATGGTTAATTCTCTTCACATTATTCCATACTGGTCTAACTATTCCATTACCACTATTAACATCCTGTTTCTTTCTAAGCTCTTCTTCTTTAGCCATTCTCTTCTCATGATAATCACAATCTTTTATTAAATGGCTTAAACTACCAAAAAAAAAGCAACTCTTCGTAGTGAAAGACTAGCCTTCTCCTAGCTCTTGCCTCATCCTACCATTCCAGTCCCTCCTGTCCACTTTGGGTGTCTCTTGATTATTAAACTATTTCCTAGGAGTTTTTACATGTTGGACACAACTAGGTTCAGCAGTCTTTGGTTTTGACACAACAGGTTTAAAAGTGACAGGTTCTGCTTGTTTTGGTTTAGACTCAATAGGCTTATTGACTGAAATAGGTTTAGATATCTTAATAGGTTCTGATTTTAAGCTCAAAAGAACACTCAGAGACATTTCCAATGGATCCTTCACTATCATTAGATTGACAGGTAGAAATTCAATGGAATAGTCTTTTGAAGCAAGTGTTTCAGGGTTTTTCCATTTGCTGTAATCAAATAAAGACTCGTCATATTCTTTTTTTGGTTTAGGAGTATAATCACAATTAAGGGTATGAGGAACACCTTTGTAGTTGTTAGTTTTAGCAAATCTATGATATACGGGTTTTCCTTCATAATCTTTCTTTGAACTAACAAACACAGTTTCTTTCATTTCTTCCTCATATCCAAAAACCTCTCTATCTGATTTTATCTCAAACCCTAAACCAATTTTACTTGTTGAGCTCATTAGTGATCAATTAACCTCCATAGTTTCCTAGCACTGTTTTGCCATGTGTCAACTATCTTTTGCAACTCTTCCTTATCTTTAACTGCTTTCATTCCAATTCTTCTATATTTTTTAAGTTTTTCATCTTTTGCATATATCTCATTAGCCTGGAATGTAAGTTTTTCATTTAAAGATGTTTGCTGTTTTTGTAAAGTGACAATTGAGCTTCTAATTTCTTACAAAGATTTTCATAGGAAAGAAGTTTAACTTCTTGATCACCTAACTGACTCATTTGTTCATCACAGGGAGTTAGTGCAAGTTTTTTAACACAAGGATACCTCATTGCTGGAGCTTATGGCCATGAGAGCATGATTGATGTTGTCACAGCAGGTTCACTTATGGCCATGAGAGCATGATTGATGTTGTCACAACAGGTTCACTAAAATTTGACAAGGTAAGGCGAGGCAGTGGTCGTAGATTTCCTAAAGAAGTGTTTTGACACATGTCTATGTATTATTATTGGGATTACAAAACTTATGGGCCGTACTTGTTATTTGAACAATGATTGTAAAACAATGTTTTAAAACGATTTTATGAAATAAAATAGAGTATGTATTCCGTTCTTTATTACTTGTGTTATGATTTCCGATTTAGTAGCACCCTATGACCCGAATGCTTCCGCTAAACCAGATTTGGGGGTGTTACAAAAGCCTAGAACAAATGCTACCCTGGACTAGGTCGGAGTAGATATCTATTCTTAGTTAGGCAACAATGTCGTAGCAAATGATTGCTACCCTAGACTAATGCAACATTTACCACATATCTATCTAAACTAGTCAGCACATAAGCAAATCAAAAGAGTTTAAGAAGGTCCAAAAGAGTAGCATGATTTCTCAACCCAATTTAGTTAAAAACAGAGATAAAAGTAGGGCTATGAAACTCACCTCAAGCAAGCAAAGCACAAACAAACACTAGCAACTTAGATAACGGCTAACTCGGATCAGCAACTACTGACTCGGCACAACCTATTATTATAAACCAGTTCTTAATATATATTCCCAACTTTAATATTTTCTACCCCAAATGTATTCCTTTTCTTATCTCAAAAATATCTCCTTTCACCATTTAGTTACTAGCGTTTGGTATCATCGTGTGTGTGGTATCGACTTGACAAGTCACCATGAATGCACTCAAATGACCAAAATGCTACTCATAATGACACAATGAGACGTCTAAGTGATAAGCTTTATAGTTTAATAAGTTTTGGAATAAGTAGTTAGATCTTATCGAATTCATCAGTTCGATAAACTCAACCATTTATTCATGTCGCTTATTATCCCAAAAACCAGTCACATCCTAACGAATCATAAGGATAATTCACCCATTAATAACGTTATCCTACGTACATAATGGGCTCTTATTAGATTCTTCAACCTAATAAGTCCGCTATCCACGTGGATTGACGCTATTAATGTTAGGTCATCCGTAACCCACGCACAACACATAAATAGTATTAAATGCTCATAAATGACACTTTTTGATAAACGTGCCCTCGCAACATTTATAACTCATTAATTACAAAATATTTCTATTTTTAGACGTTAGTTTCCTTTTAAAATATCGAATAACAAGGCGAGTCTTGTTATCGAATGTTTAGTATAAAAATCATTTATTATTTATATTTCTTAATTTTATTTACTTTTTTATATATATTACGTCAATTTTCAATATAAGTTTCGAGTCGTTATTCGTTTCGAGTTCACAAGCTCGAGTCATGACCTCTCGGCTTCTATACCTTCTATTGTCCAATATATACTAAAGTCCATGTTACGGCATTGTCGGGGTCAAGCAAGACTAAAAGGTCAAGGTAACACCGACGTTGCGCAAAGTTGGCATTTTTTTGGGGTAAAAGTGATTTTTCACCCTGGTAAAATGCATTACACCAAAACATTGAAGTAAAAAGGATGAGGGTGACTTCCCTCATCTCAGTCCCTTAGGACACTTACAAGCAACCGCAATAAGAATGAAAGACCATACTTAAACTGACATGCACAAAAAGTGCAACTAACAAACAAAAACAAGCTAAACAAAGCAACCTAACAACAATAATCACAAAAGAAAACATAAACTATTTCTTCTTGCATCCTTGCACCTTGAAATCTCTTGAAGAACCACTCTTGATCTTGGAATACTTCTCGATATCATCGTAGTTCTCATAAACTTCATCATCACTTTCAGTAACCCTATCCACAATATGATCACGATCCATAATAGAACTCTTAAGCACTTCACTCGTAACAGGATAAGAACATGTTGCCTTATCATTCACATTAGATTCAGCAAACGTGACTGAAGTAGCAAAACTCGTAGAAACAACATCAGTGTTAGAACAATGCTCCCACAAACTTTCAATAGTATTCAATACCTTAGTATTACAGCCCTCACCAACGGTTTCCACACCTCCCAAAGAAGAATTAGCGTCCACCTGTTCAAGCTGCTCATGTTGAGTCGGTACCCCTTCCACAACCTTAATTGGACCAGAATCACTCTTAAACGCATCATTCGATGTACCAAGCGACTTATAAGCATCATTTGTAGGCTGAATTACACCATCAGCCCCCAACTTACGTTTTGAACCATTACTCTTCTTCTTGGTAGCCGGTTTAGAAATAGGTTGATACGAGAGTTTGGGCTTAGGTTTAAACCCCCAAGAACCTTTATTACCTTTTTTAATTATTTTACCAGCCTTGTTAGAGTGAACGTTACGATTAACCTCAATATCTTTATTAGTCGAATTTGAACCCTTAGTAACCAGCTTTCTTCTAAGAGGACAAGCATCATCATCATGATTGAAACAAACACACTTAGAACACAAAGATGGCCACCATTCATACTTGACTTCGAGAACTTCCATGTAATATCCCTTACCCTTAGGCAAGGGTATAGCAACATCAATCGATTCCAAAACATCCATATCAGCAGATAATTCAATAAGAACCCGTTCATATGAATAACGACCCCAAGGATTATTACACATAGCATTAGTACCCGCATCAAACCGTATTATCCGCTCCAATTGTTTTGCAATCAAACTTATACCGACTTTAGAATACACAACAGAAGGTACATTATGGATACGCACCCATACCGGTACCTTAGTAATTTTTTCCCCTTCCAACCTCATATTCGGCACCCAAACATGTAAGAATAAAGGCATCGATTTAATAAACCAAGGACCCCCATTAAGAACTTTATTCATACCATCAAGTGATGAGAATTTGAAAAGGAAAAAACCATTCCGCAACATAACATGTTCAAAACCGAACTTAGCCCAAACAACCTCATATTCCACGATAGGAAACGCACAACGTTGTCCAATGAAATAGCCGTAAAGAGTATTAGCGAACATCACACTCATATCATCAACCACTTCAATTGGAATAACAACTTTAGCATCCGAAACTAGTTTCTCATTGGTTGACCCCAAAACATGTACCATATTAGGATCCGTAGTATTATCCACAGAATCGTTAGTTATAGCAACATCAGGTTCACCTTGTTTTGAAGCCACTAAATCAGAAATCGACTTACCAGCCATGCCCACTTCCGTAGAGGCTGAACCAGTTAACACCCCAACTACGCCCCCACCAGTAGATTCAACACCACAATGATCAACACTTGAATTGAGTTGTCCCACAAATGAAGTGTTCACTTTGTCATTAGTAAAATCTGTACGCAACAGTGGCACACCATCATTCCTGTGAACAACCCATTTTAACCTCCTCATGCTATCGGTCAATATGCCCTTACTCTCTGGTATTTGAGATACACCCTCGTAACCAGCATCAATGCTCTTCAACCATAACATACGAGCAACCAATTCCTCCAAATTAACATCAACCACAGGACATGTTGAAGAACTATTCGTAACCATAGAATTCAGGCCATCATCCTTGGACTTCGAATTAACTAATAAAAATTCCGTATCCATCTCTCTTTAACTCACTTTCAATAACTTACAACACCGAAAAAACCCTAAGGAGGATTTACTTGCAATAAGAACAGTACCAAAATATTGATCGCAAAAAAGAACGACTAAAGAATCCTACCAAAATAACCTTAATTGACCAGAACCGACAAAGGTAATATTAGAAGAATTGGAGTAATCGATTAATAGATAAAATATGTGTACGATCAGCGAACGAATCAAATTAAAAGCATGGATAGGTCACCGACCCACTATAGATAACCAACACCAACTTGATCAACAAATTAAATTGCTTAGACCAATCAGGATGTATATAAATTCAAATCACCATGCAAGAACGACAACAAAGAATCAAACAATTACTAGTTTGATTTGAATATTAGGTGTGCCGTGTTTTTTTGTTGTCGCCACTTTAGAGAGAGAAACTTCTAGGGTTTTTTTTCAAAAATTTCCAGTTTCACAAAGTTGACATTTATAATATTAAGTCCAACAATGATCATTAAGTTCATAGGTTTAAATAACAGTTGAACTAAACTTGCCCTGGGTAGGAACTTTCTCTCTGGTACTATGGGCGATTTCTTGAAACCCTACCTCCAAAAAACGAATTCTAATCTCACTATCTAGTTTTAATCCTTATAACGATTGTGTATTGGACGGTTAACGTGTTTAATTCAGTCCTATTACATTATTTTTATTTGGATTCATTACTGATTGAGTTAGGGTTGTTCGTTTAGGGTTTTTTGTAATCGTTTTCTGGTTTCCTTGCTAGTCGATCTTTCCTTTTTTCTGGAGCTATCAATCATGAAAGTCGGTTAGGGTGCTTTTGATTTGTTTCTTTATATTGCCTTGACTTTGTTTAGGCATCCGTATTAAAGATAGACGTGGATCTTTAGGTTTTATTTCAATCGTTGTTTCAATCGCTGTTTTAGGGTTTCTATCCCTCGTTCGTTTTTTTATTTATTGTTATGGAGAAAGTTGATTATAATAAGGTTGATGTTGATGGTTTACAAGCTAGGATGGCTCGTTTGAAAGGGGATAATGATACGGCTGATGTTACGCAACAAAGAAAAGCAGTTAGGGTTTTGAAAAACCCTACTGGTAAATCGACAATGCATGGTCCGTACAAACGCGTGACTAGTGGTTCAAATCAGCATGGTAATGTTGCAATGGAATCGTTTGGGGCTGAAACTAATCAAAGCTCTTTGGATCATATTTCTTCACATGCACGTGGTTATGTAGAGAGTGGTATGAACTATAGTGAGATCAACATTGATGGTTATGGTACCAATAATACTTCAGTGGGGAATAAGGATGCGCTGTTTTGGGGTAACAAAGGTTCTCAATCTGATTTCCCATCGTTGGAGGAGGTTCTTGATGTTGCAAAAAGTGGTAACCAGATCGGTACTCAAGACAAGAATGCGGCTGCTCCTTTGGAGGATTCTTTGCCTCATGGTGATGGAATTCGTGTGGGTACTCAAGCTGACAAATTTAAAGGTATTGTGACGACTACAAATGAGAGCCCTATTGTCCAAGCAACTGAAATTCACCAACCAACAACTTATGTGGGAGTTGCTAGTGGGTCTCAAAAGTCTCAAACTCAAGGTACACAAGCTAATCCTGTCAAAGGTAAGTCAAACTTTCGAGAACTCAAAGTGGATAATGTTTTTAATGGTGTTAATGTGTCCATTCCTCGTAAGGTGGTAGAAAATATTAGCACTAAATTTGATAACACTTTGTATGGATATTTCATTGGTAAGCGTATTGCATTCCCGGTGGTTGAGTACTTTATTCGCAACAATTGGGCTAAGTATGGTCTTAAACGGATTATGATGAATGCACAAGGCTTCTTTTTCTTTAAGTTTGACTCGCAGGTTGGATTGGAGGCTGTTTTAGAAGGTGGTCCGTGGATGATCAAGAACAGCCCTATTATTCTTAAGAAGTGGACCATGCGTACTAGCTTAACGAAAGAGGAATTAACCCGTATCCCGGTATGGGTTAAGCTACACGATGTTCCATTGCAGGTATTTTCTGAGGATGGTATTAGTATTATTGCGACACACATTGGTAAGCCTATTATGCTTGATTCCTATACTAGCTCTATGTGTACTGAGTCTTGGGGTAGGAGTAGTTTTGCTCGGTGTTTAATTGAAATTGATTCTCATGCTCCTCTTAAGGAATCTATTATTGTGGGGGTCCCATACATGGATAGTCTTGGCTTCTCTTCTGCAACTATTAGGGTGGAATATGAATGGAAACCTCCTAGATGTGATGTTTGTTTGATATTTGGTCATTCTGTTGATACTTGTCCTAAGAAAGTTGTGACTGCACCGGTTGTGGAGGAAAACCAGGATGGATTTCAAGTTGTTGGGAAAAAGGGTAAAGCTAAATAGAATGCTAGGGATAATAGAACTGGTACTGTGTTTAATGGGGTCCCTGTTGGTAAAAATATGCAGTATAGGCCTAAATCTGTCTCCACACCTTCTACGAGCAAACCTGTTCAAGGAAGTGCTACTACTAGTGCGGATCAGCCCCCTAATCCAAAAGTGACCACATCTAACCCGGTAGGTCCTTCTAATCTTTCTTCTACTGTTAAAGATGTTGAGGTAAATAAGGATAACCAATCTGCTCCTAATGCTATTTCTAGTACTAACTATCCTACACCTAAAACAAGTAACCAAACTTTCGGTGCTAATGTGACTACATCTAACCCATTTGGTTCTTTGGCTACTGATGACGATAATAATAATGATTTAGATGAGGATGATGTGGTTGAGAATGCTTATGATGAAACTGGTAATTTGTTTGACAAATCAGGGGCAAGCACTCCTGTTCTGAATGTCCCTGATGTTTAGTGTCGCCTCTTGGAATATAAGGGGTTTAAACCACTCCCCTAAACAAAAAGAGGTTAAACAGGTGGTACATGATAATAATCTTAGTGTATGTGCTATCTTGGAATCTCATGTTGATGCATCGGTGGTTTTTGATACATGTCGTAAAGTTTGTCGTCGGTGGAAGTGGACGTCAAATGGTAGTCTGTGTGATAAGGGGTCCCGTATTATTCTTGGTTGGAATGATGATATTGTTGATGTTATGATTATGTCTCAAACTAACCAAGTTATGCATGTTCAGGTTAATACTCGGGCGGATAGCAAAACGTTTTTCTGTTCTTTTGTATATGCAGATAATTATTATGTTCATCGGCGTGCCCTTTGGTCCAATCTAGTTTGCCATGCTGGATTTATCGCATTAGGCCTTGGGTTTTGTTGGGAGACTTTAATGCAGCTCTTAAGTTGGAGGATCATTCTTGTGGTAGTTATGCTCCTGACATTGCTATGCGTGAATTCAAAGATTGTGTTTAGAAAATGGAGGTTGAGGATATTAATAGTACTGGTTTTCACTTTACTTGGAATCAGAAACCAAGAGGCTCATTTGGTACTTTGAAGAAAATTGATGGGTGATGGGCAATCTGAGTTTGCCGACTTGTTTCCGTGTTCGTTTGCCATATTCCAACCTTATCGTATTTCCGATCACTCTCAAAACGTGTGTTCTCATTATTCCACAAGTTACTAAGCCAAAGCCTAAACCGTTCAAATTCTCTAACTTCTTGTACATAAGGATGGGTTTAGAGATACGATTTATGCGGGATGGAATCTTAATGTTCATGGTTGTGCTATGTATCGTGTGGTTCAATGCTTAAAGGGGCTGAAATCTCCTTTTTGTAAGCTTTTGCACATCCGGGTAATCTTCATGAGCGGTGGTTAAGATTCGGCAGAGCTTGATGATGTCCAAAAGGCTATTGATACTGATCCGCCTAATTTGAGTTACTGGAGGATCATGCTCACTATCTTCTTGCTTATAGGAGGCTATGTTAGATGAAGAACGTTTTAAAGCGAAATCTAAAGTTCAATAGCTTCATGCGGTGATTCTAATACGCCATTTATTTTCACAATATTGTTAAAAGCAAATGTGCCCGTAATCGTATTGAATTGGTTAGAGATGCAAACAATGTCTTGTATGAGGGTAATCAGGTTGCAGGTGCTTTTGTTGCTCATTATGAACAGTTTCTTGGTATGGAAGGAAATTGTATTATCTTTGATGATTATGGTATATTCTCTAATGTTCTTCCTCATCAATTGGCTGGTTCGATGGTTCGTCATGTTACGGATGCGGAGATTAAGGAAGCAATATTTTCTATGGGGGATGATAAAGCTCCTGGTCCCGATGGGTACACGGCCGCTTTCTTTAAGAAAGCATGGGATATTGTGGGTGCCTTTGAGATAATGACCGCTATGCGTGATTTTTTCATTAATGGTAAGCTGCTTAAGGAGATTAATCATACCATTATATCTTTGATCCCTAAAGTGTCTACCCCGTCTAAGATTAACGATTATCGGCCTATTTCTTGCTGTAATGTCATGTATAAGTGCATTAGCAAAATTCTTGCTAATCGTATGAAAGAAGGCCTTGATCAGTTGGTTAGTATTAATCAATCTGCTTTTGTTCTTGGTCGGCATATATCTGATAATATTTTACTTACCCAAGAGCTGATGCGGAATTATCATAGAGGAAGAGGTCCTCCTAGATGTGCGTTTAAGGTTGATATTCAGAAGGCATATGATACGGTTGATTGGAATTTTCTTAGGGCTATTCTGATTGGTTTTGGTTTTCACTCCAAAATCGTTGATTGGATCATGGTTGGTGTCTCATCTACGTCTTATTCCATATGTGTTAA
Source organism: Chrysanthemum makinoi (assembly GCA_910596185.1). Classification (NCBI taxonomy): domain Eukaryota; kingdom Viridiplantae; phylum Streptophyta; class Magnoliopsida; order Asterales; family Asteraceae; genus Chrysanthemum; species Chrysanthemum makinoi. The sequence continues at coordinate 162,004,180 of OU343223.1, read as the reverse complement.
CGGTGATCTTCATGGCTGGTTTAAAGGTAGGTGGGGCCTTAGACAAGGTGACCCGTTATCTCCATACTTGTTTACGTTGGTTATGGAAGTGCTAACTCTTATATTGCAAAAAGGTTTCAATGCGGTTGATTTTCAGTTTCATCATTTGTATGAGCAACAGTAATTATTAACCTTTGTTTTGCAGATGACCTCTTCTTGTTTGCTAGAGGCCATCAGGATTCTGTTAATGTCATTATGCAGGCCTTGGAGGATTTCAAGCAATTTTCGGGTCTTGTCCCAAGTATCCCTAAAAGTACAACTTTCTTTTGTAATGTTCCAAATGCTATTAAAGCTGCTATTCTCCCTATGCCGCGTTTGCAGAAGGTTCTCTACCTGTTAGGTACCTTGGTGTCCCCCTTATATCTTCAAGACTTCTTTATAGGGATTGCAAGGTGCTTGTTGAAAAATTGGAAGGTCGTGTGAATGACTGGCGTAATAAGTCCTTATCTCTAAGGGTAGGCTTCAGTTGGTGAGATCTGTTTTATCTTCGATGCATTTATATTGGGCTTCGGTTTTTATCCTTCCGACTCGTATTATTCATGAGTTAGAGCAGCTTATGAGGGGTTTCCTTTGGTGTCAAGGTGAAATGAAAAGGGGAAAGGCTAAGGTTGCTTGGGAATCTGTTTGTAAGCCAAAACGGAAGTGGCCTTGGTATTCGTCGTTTGGAGGATTTCAACATTGCTCTCATGACTACTCACATTTGGAGTATTTTGACTCATAAAGAGTCGTTATGGGTGCAATGGATCCATTCGTATAAACTTCGTGGGAGAAGTTTTTGGGATGTCCCATGTTTGGGGGATGTTAGTTGGGGTTGGCGCAAGCTTCTTGCTATTAGACCCAAGGTTCGTCCTTTTATTTGGCGTAAGATTAATAATGGGAAGGACACTTCGCTTTTGGTTTGATATGTGGTGTCAGCTAAGCCCGTTGCGTAATTTATTTACTGCTAGAGATATTGCTCGAGCGGGGTTTAATTTATCTGACTCGGTTTATGATTTGATTGCATCTGGTGTTTGGCGATGGCCGTTGGATTGGTTATCTCGATTTCCATTGCTAGCTGCTCTCCCGGTTCCTAATTTAGATGAGATTGATGATGGATTATTATGGCGTAACCTTGATGGCATATTTAGTTGTTTTTCTGTCTCGGGGGCATGGGAATCTCTGCGTCTTAGAGCTGATATGGTTGAATGGTCTAAATTTCCTTGGTTCTCTCATTGTATTCCAAGGCATGCTATACATTTGTGGCTCGCTATTAAACAGAAGCTCAAGACTCAGGATAGGATGAGACAATGGGATGTTGGTCCTGACGTTGATTTGGCCTTGCTTAGATGCCCGCTTAAGCGATTTGGTTCAGATTCTCATTCTCATTTATTTTTGAGTGCCAATTTTCTATGCAGTTTGGTTTTCAAGTGCGATGTTTATCCGGTATGGATGCGGTCCCACCTTCATTGGAGAGTGCTGTCACATTTCTCATTCCTATATCTAAGGGGCGGTCGGTTAGTAGTATCATTTCGAGATTACTGCTTGTTGCTACTACTTACTTCGTTTGGATGGAACGCAACTCTAGGCCGTTCAAGCGCAAGAAGTCATCTGTTGCTGAAGTGGTTAGCACCATTGTTTCTACTATTCGGTTGAAGCTGGTTACTTTCAAGTTCAAGAAGCTAACCTCGAGGTCGCGATTGATTCTGGATAAATGGAAGATTCCAAGTATATGTATACACGAAGGGAGTTCCGGGTAAGGGTTGTACTCTTTTTCCCTACTCCAAGGTTTTTCCCTTTGGGTTTTTCTTGGAAAGGGTTTTTAAGGAGGCAAACTTCTTGGGTTAACTTGCTCCCTTCGTGGAGTGGCTGGATGCGGGATGCTCGCTTGTTACAAGTTTTCTTACTTGTTTATGCCTAGTTTGTTGATGTAATATAGCTAGGTTATTTGTGTTTATGGCATGTCATAATCACTAGTTTTATCAAGCTTTTCGCTTGAGGTTAATGTGGTACTTCAGCCACATTCCATTTGTACTTAACATTATTTTTGGTTATATATTTACCGGGGTAAACCCCTTTACCCAAAAAAAAAATATTAAGTCCAACATAAACAATCAAAATATCTCAAATCAACCTCCAATCAACTCATATCAATCTCGTCATCCAAACAAACTACCAAACATACCCGTAACCAATGTCACGACCCTAATGGTCTTGACACGGTCCCGGTTAAGACCACGTGAACCAGCTCTAGAAGCTCTTTGGCTCCTCGCGTCTCATCCAAACTTCAACAACAACAATCAATATGTTACCACCACGACCTAACCCTGACCCGTGGTCTATGAGGGTCTCGTTCATACCTCCAACGCCACCAACCACCCTAGCGGTCCATGTGGCTCATTCCACATACCCATCTCCATCCAAACACTCCCAAATGGCTCTTTCAATTCCCAAACACAACCAAACACCATCAAACATCAAAACCCATCAACTAGTTATAACCAAACACTCATAAAAATGATAGAAATGCAAAAACACATAAACATGACACAACACACGATACCAACACACTAGTTTACATGTTTTATTAGTTTTAAACTCGTTTTAGACTCGTGTTCATCAAATCCCAACCATGGAACTTACGTATACATGATTGTTGGTAACGTACGTGGCTCACCAAGACTCAAACGAGTCATTACAAAGCTCCTTTTACCTTTATCAGACCCGATCTACAAAAACAAGATGAAACCCTAGATTTGCCCTATATGGATAGAAACAGGGTGAGGAGATCTACAAGATGGTGGTGGTGGTGTGTGGTGACGCGCCGTCATGTGGCGAGAATTTGGCCGGAAGTGGGCGGCGGCTAGGGTGGCTGGATTAGGGTTAGGGTTTGGTTTAAGAGAGAGAGAGATTAGAGAGAGAAAGTCATGTGTGTGTGTGTGTTTTTAGAGAGAGAAACAAAAGTGTGTATGTGTGTAGGGTGAGAGGTATATATATGTGGACATGAAGACTAAATAATAAAAGGAAATGGGAGGGGAGGGTGGCCGGCCATAGCAAAGAAGGGGGGCCAAACCTGCAATTTTTCATAAACTATCCCATTTTTCCTTTCCTTATCTCATATTTTACCCTACGAGTGTCTAAGGTACAGCGAGTACGATAGAATAGAAACGACGCAACCTAATGCGTATATGATTATCTTAAAATACGGCTCATATGATAAAGAAGTCGATAGGAAGATAATGTGTCGTAATTTTTGTGGATTATTCATGTCGTTACTTTCAAAAGTCCATTATCATTATCTCAAAAGTTTAGTTTCAACATTTTGTGTGGTGGTAAGAAACATAGACGCGACGCACAACTCACGCGAAAGAGGAGAAGACGTCAACACAGTCGAGACATACTAACTAGAACGCACGCCAAAAAGGAATAGACATCGACAAAGTCAAGAAATACCGACAATACTCAAGCTAGTCAAAGAAGACTAGGAATGACGACAACTATTTATGTAATATAAATAGGTTAATTGATAAGTTTTGGCAATTTCCCGTAATCCCAAACTTACATGTTTATAATAAAAGATAAGTTTCCATTTATCACTTAACTAATAAAGGTTTCACAATCGTTACTTGTACTTAGACGAGTTTATGATAAAGTAGTGTTTCATAAATGACGCGTTCGTTTTTACAACGTTTCCAAAACATTACGAATTTAATAAACTGTCCTTCTCAAAATAACCTTTCCCAACAAGTTTATAAAAGTAAACTAGTATTTATAAACATGAGTTACTATCTTAATTGATAAAGGTCTACAATTAAATAAAACCATATCCGTCGATGATATATATAGTTATATATTTTTTTATTAGTGATTATGTGACAATTGAACATTTAAGCTCGTTGTGAATCAAATATATTAAACTCACGTCAAGTCTAATATATTGTATTCGGTTAACCCAAAATGTTTAATATAGTACAACTTATAACTCGTGTATTAAATGTTATTCCAAATTTATAAACCGTATTGAACCTTATAAGTTATAACGAAATATCCGATATCAATTATTAATTACGTAATTATCTCTTAATGTTTATTACACCACTTTATACATAACTTGTTCTTTATTTTCTATAGTCCAATATCGTTTATCACTATAGTTCTATTCCGTTATCGTTGTATAAGTGATTCGTTACATATTTCCAATTAGTCCATAGACTTATTACAAGTTAACCAAATAGTATCACGTTAATCCTGTAACCGATAAGTGTTATTAGTGTAAGTTATTTCGCTTTAACTTACCAAATTTAATACATGCTTTTCTAACCCCATATTGATAACAAATTACCAATTAAACGACTCAAATGAAATATAACCCGACTAAGTGTAACTAAAATAGATAAACGTCGCCGTGACTCTCGTGAGTCACGACTCGACTCTAACGGGCTTACTAAGCTCATGGTTAACCAAACACCAACCCATGTCCGAATCCAACTCAAAAACTATAACCCAAACGAACTTGATAACAACAATAATATTATCAATCTCACCCTAAGTCGACTTGTACTATAACTGATCCAACACATACAACCATGGGTCATAAGACCCGACTCGTGACCGACCCGGCTGAGTCACTGACCCGACTCACTGAGTCAACTCGACTCAAAACTCAAGATTCGGTTTACATATGATTCAAGTTCAAACCTCAACAATAATATCCGAAACTAATCCAGTCAATCTCATTCGCAACACAACAATTACAATCAAACGACACAAGATACCAAGTGGTCTGACCCGACCCGATCGGGTTGACCCTACTCGTTTCATAACTGAAACAACTCCACACTTACAACCTTTATACCACACGAATCAATTAAAACATTTCATCAGATTTCTTTACCGGATTAACCACACGAACAATCAAAATAACGTTTTTAATTCTTGTTTCAACACTTTTATCCACGAATACAAAACACAATAATATATACGTATATATACAATCGGTAAAACATAATAATATGGAACGGTTCTTGTCTTACCGAGGGAAAGGAGAGTCGTTGGTGGTGTCTTTCACGAGTACAACTCGTGACCAAGCCAAGCTAGACCCCTTTAATTCGTTTAACCATGAAACCCTAAATCCAAATCAAAGATTTTAGATCTAGGGAGCGAGAGGGGGATTTAAGGCGTGTGAGGCATGGAATCGTGATCACAAAACGCCGATCTATCATTTAGAGGTGGTGGTTTAATAAGGGGAGGTAGCCGGAATATTTGGCGGCGCCGGAACCCTAATTGGGTTGGCTCAAATATTTTAGAGAGAGAGAAGTGTGTATTTAAGAGAGAGAAAGAGAGATGTGAAAATGAGAGAAGTGAGAGGGAGTGGGGTATTTATATGCCCAGGAAGGACCTAACATGTACATTTGAAACCACAAGGGGTGGCGGTGTAACTTATCATAGGGACAAAACTTGTAATTTCTGTTATCTTTTGCAATATTAGATTCGGGACTCGTTTGGACTAGCAAACGATTGATTCGTGACTCAGGAATTACGCAAACGTTCTCAAAATAATAATTCCGATAAAAATAACTATGAATATGACTCGTATCTCAAATTAGAGGGAACGATCACTCTAATTGTCGTTTCTCCATTTTCGACGCATCGAGGAAATTACGGGCTGTCACAAACACCGATAGGACAGCGTAGGTAGTACAGCAATCGGTTGTATGACGTCAGCAGACTATCATTGATAAAACAACATCGATATTTCAATTTAGTTAGGGCAACATCGATGGAACAACATCAGCAGGATAACCTCGGTAAACAACTTCAATAAAACAGCTTCGTTAGGACGTTATCGATAGGAATACCTCAATAGAGGATAAGGAACAACACGAACAGCATGTAAGGTACAACCTTAACTGAGAGTTGTTGATGAAGAAACGTTGACAAAACATTATCGGTTCAGAAAATGAACAACATTGACTAGATAACGTCGTTTGAATCAACATCGAGTGACTGGTAATGTTTCGAAAGATTAAACAACAATCGATTCGAGATGAGGTTTGAGGTAAAAGCGTCTGTAATAGGATTACCAACGTAATGAGGCTGAATGACAAATCCAACAAGATTACCAACGAAACGAGGCCGAATGATGATTCGAGACCGAATGACGATTCGAGGTCGAATAACGATTCCAACAAGATTATTAACGAAACGAGGAGGAATGATGATTCAAGGTCGAATGATGATTCCAACAAGATTATTAATGAAACGAGGCCGAATGACGATTCAAGGCCGAGAGATGATTCGAGGTTGAATGACGATTCGAGGTCGAATAACGATTCGAGGTCAAATGACGGTTCGAGGTCGAAAGACGATTCGAGGTCGAACGATGATTCGAGGTCGAATGACGGTTCGAGGTAGAATGATGATTCGAGGTCGAATGACGATTCGAGGTCGAATAATGATTCGAATTTTGAATGAGGTCCAGAATTACAAGAAAGTAGTCAAAATCGAATCCAATAATTCAAATAAGATCGACGAGGTTTATGATGATAAGCAACTCGAATTTAAATGGTTCCAATCGGGTCTAACCTGACCCAAGGCGAACTACGTTCGACGGCGACAAAAAAGAATTCCATATAAGCAGAGATGTATAGCGGTGTCAACAGCGTTACGACTCGTGAGGTGTTGCGATGCCAGTGTGTCATGTGTGAGTTCAGGCTTTCGTGATATTCAGTGTGTGTGTCCACCTAAAGCTTATCATTCCTAAAACAAATCTCTAACCCGGACATAATTTCGTTATAACTACTCCCAGTATCGCAAATTTCACCTCTGAGTCGGACACAGGTGACCAGTCCATGTCCCATTGTCCCTGGCTGAATATAGGTGATCAGTCTATATTCACCCGAGGATCAATGAGTTTTGATATACTCAACTTAGTTATACTAGCACCATGTCCTCTACATCCCAAATCATTCCTAAGGCTACTACTAGTGTGCAAGCTCTAAATCGATTAATGAGTAAGCAAGGGAATTACGTAACTCTATGAAAGGCATAGTGCGTGCATAAGCATGTGGAAATACTCATGGTAAACTACTAAAATAGGCGGACTCAAGTCATCTACTAGCAAGTGATAAGGATTTAAAATGTACACTTTTGAGGGGTCATTTAAGCCCTTAATTGATCACTTTTGTATCCGTTACTACTTAATTTCGTTCCTTGTCACTTTTTAGGTCTCTTGAAGGCAAATTGCTGGAATGACACTTATTCGGACGAAAAGACGCGAATATACGAAGAAAATGGCCAAAGTCAAGAATCGAGACACTCAAGCTGCTGAAATTGAAGGGGACGACATCACTGCTTAACTGGGACACCTTCGTGACACATCTTGAGACGACTCAGTAGCCAAATTGCTAATTTACAAGTGACGGCATCAGGTTTAAGATAGTAGGGCGTCGCAACTCGAACGGCCTAGATTTGTGTCCAGACGGCGTCAGAGGTTGAAGCCGACGGCGTCACATGCACAAGGTGACGTCGTCACATAGTTGATGTGGCCAAGATGAAACCCTAATGGCGGCGACCCGACGGCGTCACAATTAAAGAGTGATGCCGTCGCATTTTGTAACACTATATTTAGAATCTGAATTTTTCAGTTTTTAGAGAGGTAGTTTTGTGGAGTAAAAACCTAAACCGAACCAAGGCTATCTTGTACAGTATCTTAGGGTTCCATACCCTATTTTACAAAAAGATAAGTGTTTTACTTCATTGATTCAGTCATGTCTTCAATTGTTTGTGTGTATGCTTGCATGTTCTCCATGTCCGGCTAATTTACTTGTGTGTTTGCTTAGATAATATGAAACCTAGTTATTTGTGACAACTCGTAATTTCAAGTCATTTCTCAAATTTACTATTCATCTCGGGAATTTACTATTCACTTGTTACTATTCATCATTTTACTATTCATCATTTTTGAAGTCAGTTTATGACTTTGAGAGGTTATTTTAAAATTTTACTATTCACGAAACACTATTCATTCCTGGAGAAAAATCACTATTCATGATTCACTATTAATCATTTTTCGTAAACTAGGTTTACGAGTGTCAAATTCGCGTAACCGTAAGGGTTTAGCTGCGTATTCATGAAACATCATTGAGAATACTACATATAGACTAGAGTTAGTCTACATATCATCAGTAACATCATTTTCATATTAGTTCATGCATGGGTTTGCATATTTCATTAACGTATATTTGTCTATTTTGAATAATTGATCCGACACTTCCAACAATTATCCTGATATATTTTTATACTCATTTTAAGACTATAAAAATTATATTATTAGTTTACCGATGTTTTGAATTTATTTTGTATATAAATTGTTATATATATATATATATATATATATATATATATATATATATATATATATATATATATATATATATATATATATATATATATATATATATATATATATATATATATATATATATATATATATATATATATATATATATATATATATATATATATATTTACGACGGTTTTCGTAAATTCTATTCGATAATTATTTATTCACTCAATATTTGCGAGAAATGTATTTTTATACTCCCTCCGTCCCAATTTAAGTGTCCACAATGGAATCTTTAGATGTCCCAAATTAAGTGTTCATAGAATATTTCAACCAATGAGATGAGACTTTAGTGGGTGAAAATGATATTTGATTGGTGGAGAGTGTGGTTAGTGGAATTTTCTAAAACTTTGTGCATATGAATAGTGGACACCTAATATGGGACGGAGGGAGTAATTTTTATGACTTCGATATATTTTATTTTGTTCCGTTAAAATGGATTTCTAGCTAACGCTACACTTAATAATTAATTATATGTACCAAATACACATTATACTTAACCTAAAATACATTTAATTATCAAAAATACAAAACCTATCTACCCATTATACCCTTGCCGACCCCCCCCCCCATTAGTCACCATTTTTATAAAAATCTTGAGTAGATAAGTGTACACATACTCCTTTATACAAGATAATTATTAAACTAAAACACATACTTACACATATCAAAAGGTGAAAACAACTAGAAACCCTCTCCTTTCTTTTGTTGAGGATCGGCCAAGCAAGAAAAAGAAGAAGAAACCATAAGTTTTTCAAGATCAAGTGATTACATAACTCTAGTATACTTCTATATTAGGTTTTGAAATAAAAACCAAGAAGTAATTAGGAACCTTGTTACTTTAAACCTCATCATACTACTAGTAAGCTTCTCATAATTTTTACTACTCTTTCATAATCATATTTGATCTATTTTATTATGATAGTACAAAAATATGCAAGTATTATATGTATTCATACCACTTTTACTTGTTTTTATTACTTATTATGAGTTTTAACTATCCTATAATTATTCTCATGAAACCTATTATTGTTGATGAAGTTTAGGAACCCATGACATCCTAAGAAGGTGTATGGTAGGTTTAGAATAGTTTTGGTGTTGATTGGAAGGGTTTAGTACAAGCTTTGAACTAGAAAAATCATTTTCGACAACAAATAATTGAGGTCTGTCCATTTTTATAAAATCTGGAAATTTCAGCAGCTCATGGACTATTTTGGTTTCTATTTTCAGAAAATAGACTTTAAAATGAAACCGTGGTCGCTTGAACGGGTTAAAACGGATTTATAACGAAGAAGTTACGTTAATTTCAAGTTTTGCGACGAAAACTAATTTTCTGAAATAATGAAAGCTGTCAAGGGATATTTAATAAGCAAAATTGAGTTTTAAACATAATCTAAATGAGTCGATTTATCAAAAATATATTAGTATACATTAATACGAAACCAAGGATATATAAAACGTATAAAACGGACTTATAACGACCAAGATATACGTATTTGAATTACGACGATCACAACTATTTTTCTTAAACACTAACACTTTATATATTCACTATTTTGCGACTAAGCTTCGCAAGGTTACTTAGTCATTTTCATGAATTGTCAAAGTATATTATTTTACGACGAAAAACTATAAATTCTTGTTCTATTTCTAAACGATTATCATGGGATGTTGTTTCAATATATATAAGCGTAAAGTATTTTATAACTTGACAAGACGTTATAAACTTATTTTTCGACGATAAACTTTATTTTCAAATGCACAAGTGGTATGGATATCATATGAGTTTGCATGCACAACATTAAATCATGACTTATATTAGATCATATCATTCATAATAGGTCTCGGTTAGAGATTGCGCCTCATTTCAGTGTATCCACTTTTGCCATCATAATCATTGTATCAAGTGAGTTTTCATAGCCCCGTCTTTCAAGTTTATAATTCATTTCAAACCTACGGGGGAGAATACATTGCACATCATTTTATTACAAGCCCAAGTATATCAAATTCATTTACATTGCTTAAGTTACCTCATTGCCAATTGAATGTCCCCATTTCATAATCATGAACCGTTAATTACGGAGTAAGCGAGGGTGAGTGAATAGATCTATTGAGGGTGACTCCTCCATCCGGGTTGGTGGTTCCAACTGGTCAAACGGATGCATTTCATTTAATATCAAAATGAGAGTTGTTTGGCAAACACTCTGTTGGGGCGAACATCATGATCAGTCTAGCTTCGGTGTCATGTGCTTATAGCAATTGTAACATTTTTATGTGACATATTTGTCATACATGACTTATACTTGTGGTAGTCGTATAAAACATTTTCATAAACCTATGATTTCTCACCAACATTATTGTTGACCGTTTTAGCAATGTATTTTCAGGTATCTAAGACATATACTTCATGGCATGCATAAGGACTTATCATAGAGTCGCGATGACGACACGTCTCACTTGTATATTATGGCACTTTTAAAACATCGTTTGGTTTGTAACAAACTTATTTCCGTAAACGTTGACTACCTTTTGGGACCTATCTTTTGTAACTCTGAATGTTTTAATATATATCAAACGATGTGTTTTTAAAATGACACTTTAGTTCGTTCAATATAACTGTAACTGTGATGCTATGGCAGTCATCCCCCAGGAATTCCATTCCGCTGCAAAACAGGTATTTTGGGGGTGTGACATTATTGAATATTGATTAGTTGTCTCTTATCTTAATTGTGATTGACCTAGTATTGCGATAGGTCATTCGTTGTGTTATTAATGCTTGATTAGTCTTTGTTGAACCTTAGCTTATAGTTACTAGTGGAATTGTAGGCTAAATATCCAAAGATAACCTTAGTGTTAAGTTTATGAATCCTAGAGATTTCATAGTCATTAACCTTAGGTAGCTTCAAAGAGTTAGGGATTTGCATACCCTACGACCTTAGAAACACAACGCGTTAAGAATAAGGACGTGACAATTCAACCATCAATAGGAGATAACTAGGGAGTAATAACATCTAAGTAAACACATTTTTAATCATCATAAGAGCACACAAAAATAGACATAGACTACACTCACCTTAGTTTAGATAATTAGATAAGTAGAGTAATTGGTAGAAATACCAACCCCCTAAATCCAAACCCCGAGATTCGTACCTTTCAATTTTCTAAAAAACATAAAAAAGATAAAAAAATAATATTCCTCAACCCCAACCTTAGCGTAGTAATTTCTCACTAGCATTCCTATTCCCCTAGAGAACGATATCAATTCCCGAGGCTTACCCTAATACTACACTACAACGATTAGGTTCACTGCCTAGGGTGTTGAAAAACTTGCTCGACGAAAAGGAAGTTCCTTTGACCCCGAACGCGCATTGTACGCGTATCCAGTTTTTGGCGCCACTGCTGGGGAATAGAATAGCTAGTTATGAGTCCACCTCGTTTAGGTTTCCTTGCTGGATTCCTATCAAGTAAGCTTTTTCCCATTTTTAGCTTCCTCGTAGTCTATCCCCCTTCTTTGTGACCTTTGTTAGTAATCCAATCACTTTTCATTATGGAAGGTGATAATCAACCACCACTCACCAACCCCACCACCAAATGACCCGCCAAGAGGCCGTACTCTTGGTGAATACACAAGACCAAGCCACCTAGGCTATAGAAACACCATTGAGCTTTCTGACCAAGCCCAAACTACGGCCCTGCTATCCGACACCATCCGGTTGGTGCAGAACGGATGTGCATTCCATGGACTTCGTTCCGAAGATCCTAATTAGCATCTTAAGGATTTCCTTAAAATTGTCGATTCCATCGACCTCGATGCTACTACTCGGGAGACCACGCATTTGTGTCTCTTCCAATTCTCTCTACGGGACCAAGCTAGTAATTGGCTTGAGCGACTTCCCGCCGGCTCCATCTCAAGTTAAGATGATCTCACCTCTCGTTTCCATGCTCAATTTTTCCCGCCGGGGAGAACTACTAAGCTTAGGAATGAAATCTTGATGTTCCAACAACGTCAAGGTGAATCTCTCTACGAAGCATGGACTCTATTCAAGGACTTACTCCATAGAGTCCCTCATCACGACATTGATCTTTGGCTTCAAGTCCAACTCTTCTACGATCATGTCAACTTCCCCACTAAGCGATCCATTGACCAAGCGGCCGGTGGAAAACTTAGTGATCTCATCGCGAAAGAATCGTGGGGTATAATAGAGGACCTTGCTCTCTATGACAATGAAAGTTGGAATGACCCCCGTGTGTTGCCCAAAAGCGTAAAGGCAATCTCCTTGCCTCCCATTGACTCACAATCTTCCGACCGTAGGATGCTCGAGCTTGAAGATCAAGTTAAATTCCTAATGAACTCCTATGAAAATCCTAAGTCTTCACAACAAGTGAACAAAATCACTCTACCTTGTGAATTTTGTAGTGGTTCCCACGACACTCGAGATTGCACAAGACTCCCCGAACAAGCTTTTGCTGACTATGCCTCCACGCGTACCGACGGAGTGGGAGAGAAGTGGTACACTTTCAAGCCCGAACGAAACAACTTAGGAAACTCATATAACTCCTCATGGAGGAATCTCCCTAACCTTAAGTGGAACCAAAATTCAAACCCACCCCAAAGCTCATCTAGTCCACCTAATAGGATCAACCCTCCAAACATCTCGATGATCTAGCCGACTTAGGATCATGCATAAATCTTGTTCCGTTGTCCCTCCATAGAAGCCTTAACTTAGGTAAGATAGAACCAACGAAAACCATCTTAGGTCTAGCGGACGGTAGTATTGCATATCCGGTAGGGATAATAAAAGATTTGGTAGTGCATGTAGGAGAATTGACTCTTTTGGCGGATTTCCATGTGCTAGACATGAATAAGGACCCGACATGCCCATTACTCGTAGGAAGAGGATTCTTAGCTACCGCTAGTGCCATCATTGATTGTAAGATGTCCAAAATAGTGGTAGGAAAAGGGAGTGCTAGGTCAATTTACGATGTCAAAAAGCATACTTACTACAAAGAAGAGGAATTCCCACATGAGATTAGGTTGGATAGAGCACAATCTAGATATGGACATTGGATTAATAAAGAATGCATAGGTCCCCAACGACCTTTCTATCTAGATGGAGCCTTTGCTAGTCAAGCGACTTTCCATGAAAAAGAATTGGCTAGGGACATGGAAGTGAACCCTTTCGAGGACGCCTTAGTATTTAGGAAGATGACCGAGTTCCTAGGAAGCTTGCCCGTCAACCTTGTCATGAATAAGTGGAAAGTTGAGAGTGATAAGCCTAAGCATAAGTGGAATTGGGATAGACCGCCTAGTGATGGTAATGGATAGTGGCACATTAGGATAACGATCTATGACCCCGATGGAGAGAAGTTTGAAAAGGCATACCGAACCAAACATACTACTAGGAAATCAAATGATAAGTTTGATCCTTATGACATTCTAGAGGATAGGCTTACTTATATCGGTACGTAGGGGCACGACTTCGAGTCTAGCTACAAGACTCATAAATAAAGAAAAGCGCTTCGTGGGAGGCAACCCGTGCTTAATTGTTTGCTTGTTTGTGTTGTATATTTTTTATTGATTGTTTATTCTCATGTTTAAATTTGTAAAAATACTTTATTTTGTCTTTAACCTCGTCTTAATTACATATAAAGGTATTTTACATAAGGGATAAGTGTAGGGAGGATTACACACGTTTTCAAAAAGAACGTGAACATGAGAATTACAATTATTTAAAAGATATACATGTGTGTTTGTTCGAGTCAAATGCTTGTATAGAGTCATAATGGATGTTTTGCAGGAAGTTTTTCCAGATTCTAAAGATAAAAATTTTCCAGAATTTTTTTCAGAAAATCGCAGACCAGTTTCTGTCAGGATAACCTGACGGCGTCAGGAGGATTAGAAACTGCTTACTAATTTTTTCTCGTTTTCTTAGCTACTTATAAATTTTTGGAATTTTCCAGGTCTTAATTTTCCAGAAAATCTGTAAACATCCATTCCACAAGCATTATATCCTAGTTTAGTAGAGTCATATATATATATTGTTACCGCCGATTTTACGCGAAGGTTTCATTTGTTTTCTTCAAGTGTGCAGGTTTAATTTATCAAGAAGAAGATACATAAGATTGGAAGGAGCTTTTAACGCAAACACTCTTCTTGAAGAAAGATTTAACCACTACTTCACACGGATCCTACCGAGCTAATCAGGGGAGTACTAGTTTCTTTCGTTTTTAATTACCTTCCATTATCATAACTTTGATACTTTCGGGGAACATTGGGGACAATGTTCAGTTTAAGTGTAGGGAGGGAAAATAAAACGGGAACTTTGAAACTATGCTTATCCTTGACTATTTGCCTTGTCCAATTTCATTTGTGTATAAACCATGAGAAATATCGGTTAGGGTAATTTTGGCACCAAATTTAAAATTTTTCACGACATGTAGGAGTGGGTCATTAGTCTTAACAAAGTGTCTCATGGATAGGAAGTTATATGACTAGCACAAAAACCCTTTACCACTTAAATTCCACCCAAAATGCGAGGATCGCCCTTAGATTTGTAGGAATTAAAGCATTTCACTTTAATGCTTCGAGTGTCAACCGGTAGTATATTAGATTCTAGAACTTGTTTTGTGATGCATTCCAAGATCGCTAGTAAGACTACACTTGTGTAGTTAGGAATAACTAAATGATAAGAGGCATTAGGATAACCCTTGTTTGATACCCATAATATAATTACTTCTTCCACATCGGTTGAGTAATTCCCCCACACCCTTGCGTTGTACTCATCTTTAGTACACGATACCCCTAGTTAACCCCTCAGAGCCTATCCTTTTTGCGGTTCTCATGATGTTTCGGTTTTCCGGAATATCAATGAAGAGCATCGTTTACTATCCACCCCCAAATGTACACCCAAATCGCCTTAGCCTACCTTGTATGCACTCACTTTTAGTGCATTATTGTTATCATACTAAACCCTTAGTTCAATTATCTAGTTTCTTGCATAAGTTGCTAAGTCGAGTCATATCCTTTATACACAGTTTTGGGACGATTGGGACTCATGGTAAAAGTTAAATTTTATGAAATGACGGGAAGGGAACGTTAAATTCAAATTCCCTTTATTTGTGAACTCCAAGTGTTTTGATCTTTTGAATTCGGGTCAAATTAGTGTTAGAGTAATAAAAACTCAAGTGTAGGGATGTACCTATAAATCCCTATCATTTTGATGTTATCGTAGAGGATGGTAGAGTAAAAGTGTATGAAAAAAAAATCGAAAAAAATAGAAAAAAGAGAAAAGAAAAAAAATAGAGTGTTAAAAAAAATGAAAAAAACATATGGGCTACCATCCTACATCTATCTTTAAATTTATGTTCGTTTTTTTCAATTTATCTAGAGTTTAGAGTGTCGAGTCTTAGCTTACCAACGCCATTCTTCGAATGCTTGTAACATAAAGATTTTTGACTTGCCACCACTAAATCGCCTATCCCACCAAACCATTTGTTTCCCTACCGTAAGCCTAACGTTACAACCCTTTAAAAGACCTCTTAGATAGTTTTTCCTAGGTGCTTACGCCAAAGCGATGGAGGTTTGATCTAGTCTCAAGCCTATGGTAATCTATGTACTAGGACCGGTTAATGAGTGTTTATCTTACATTTCCAACTTGATATATTTCATATACACCCGAGAGATGAGAGTATCCAAACACCACTTGGAGGTGCTAGTATGTAATTTTCGTGTTTCTTATGACTTTTGCGGGGCTTATATGTGTTGTGAATCGTTCTAAACTAATGCTTCATGACCAATAACTTATAAATCAATTGGCCAAAAGCACATTTGCTTGAGGACAAGCAAATACCAAGTGTAGGGATATTTGATAAGGATATAAAAGGTACACTTTTGAGGGGTCATTTAAGCCCTTAATTGATCACTTTTGTATCCGTTACTACTTAATTTCGTTTCTTTTCTCTTTCTAGGTCTCTTGAAGGCAAATTGCTGGAATGACACTTATTCGGACGAAAAGGCGCGAATATACGAAGAAAATGGCCCAAGTCAAGAATTGAGACACTCAAGCTGCTGAAATTGAAGGGGACGGCGTCACTGCTTAACTGTGACGCCGTTGCGACACATCTTGAGACGACTCAGTAGCCAAATTGCTAATTTACAAGTGACGGCATCAGGTTTAAGAGAGTAGGGTGTCGCAACTCAGACGGCGTAGATTTGGATCCAGACGGCGTCAGAGGTTGAAGCTGACAGCGTCACATGCACAAGGTGATGCCATTCACAGAGTTGACGTGGCCAAGACGAAACCCTAATGGCGGCGACCCGACGGCGTCACAATTAAAGAGTGACGCCGTCGCATTTTGTAACACTATATATAGAATCCGAATTTTTCAGTTTTTAGAGAGGTAGTTTTGTGGAGTAAAAACCTAAACCGAACCAAGGCTGTCTTGTACAGTATCTTAGGGTTCCATACCCTATTTTACAACAAGATAAGTGTTTTACTTCATTGATTCAATCATGTCTTCAATTATTTGTGTGTATGCTTGCATGTTCTCCATGTCCGGCTAATTTACTTGTGTGTTTGCTTAGATAATATGAAACCTAGTTATTGAATATTGATTGGTTGTCTCTTATCTTAATTGTGATTGACCTAGTATTGCGATAGGTCATTCGTTGTGTTATTAATGCTTGATTAGTCTTTGTTGAACCTTAGCTTATAGTAACTAGTGGAATTGTAGGCTAAATATCCAAAGATAACCTTAGTGTTAAGTTTACGAATACTAGAGATTTCGTAGTCATTAACCTTAGGTAGCTTCAAAGAGTTAGGGATAAACGCATACGACCTTAGAAACACAACGCGTTAAGAATAAGGACGTGACAATTCAACCATCAATAGGAGATAACTAGGGAGTAATAACATCTAAGTAAACACATTTTTAATCATCATAAGAGTACACAACAATAGACATAGACTACACTCACCTTAGTTTAGATAATTAGATAAGTAGAGTAATCGGTAGAAATACCAACCCCCCAAATCCAAACCCCGAGATTCGTACCTTTCAATTTTCTAAAAAACATAAGAAAGATAAAAAAAATAATCTTCCTCAACCCCAACCTTAGCGTAGTAATTTCTCACTAGCATTCCTATTCCCCTAGAGAACGATATCAATTCCCGAGGCTTACCCTAATACTACACTACAACAATTAGGTTCATTGCCTAGGGTGTTGAAAAACTTGCTCGAAGAAAAGAAAGTTCCTTTGACCCCGAACGCGCGTTGTACGCGTATCATCAAGGCACACATTCAACAAGTGTGCCATCAAACAATTTACCCAATATACCATAAACATCTCATCAATTATCTCATCAATCAATTCGTCTAGTATATCCTCAATCATCCAAATCATTTGCGTCCTTAAACGAAATCGTACGCGAGGCATCAGCTTGGCAGGTAGGCACGTGGCGGTCATTAGGGTTAAGTTTTCCCAAAAGTGGTTATAGTTTAGGTTTTGAAAATTACTCAGTTCTCTATAACCTAGGCTCTGATACATATCTGTAACACCTCCAAAATTGGGTCCAGCGGAAGCATACAAACCTTGGGGTGCTACCATATTGGTATCACAACATAAGGTACAAAGAATGGTTTTTATTTCATTCGTTTAGAGTAAAATTCATTATAAAAAAACATTAAGTTTACATTAAATGAAGATAGTGCGGAAATAGGCCCATAAAGAAGTTTAAAGCGGTCCCAATTGTTTATCAGAGTTGCCTATGACCATGCCCCTTGCCAAGCGTCTTCTAATAGTGAACTATCGCCTTAAACCTAAGAACACATGCTAAAAAGGGTCAGCTTACGTTGGTGATTTCATAGAGTTTAATCACAAAATTAGTAGTGGACATGATAGAGTTTATTTGATATGTGCGACCAAGACAGATATCCAATAAACATTTCAATCACATTCCATCAACAATCGAGATCTCAGCTGTAACACCCTAAGTTTTGAATAGCAGCAGAAGCTAATCGATGATATTACTTATTAGCACAAAGTACACATTATAGAAAACAACTCTAAAATGAGATGTTTTAAAATACATTATCATTCGAAATTATTCATAATATCATACTAGAGGTCCCATAATGTACATAACGAGTTTAAAAGTTTTGAATGATAATATGCATAGTCTTCAAAATGCCCATTTCGTGTGCCTTCATTCGTGTGCCAGACATATCTTACGGACTTGAGATAAAACATGCCGAAAAGTCAACGCAATTGTTGGATGAATTCATTGGTTTGAAAACAGTAGTTGACAATATAGTTCGTTGCATAATTGCAATGTGTACAATTATCTTCTTGATAGTTATTATTGCTCTAAGCTCATGGCACTCACGACTGACTGTTGTATATATATCACCGAACGATATATATATATATATATAGACTTGCCCCGGGTAGGTATTTTTCCCTATACCTAGATAATTCAAATAATGTGTGTTTGGTTACCGATCTGGCTAAAACAAACGGGATTTGTCAATCCTGATAGGCCTATCCACAATATTTGCGATCACTCCCAGTGATTAGTGGTCCATGATGTTGGGGACTTTTGGCATAAACAACTTAGGCATGCAATAATACAGTCAAGGAATTCAATTTGCAAGAAATTTTCCCTAATAAAACGTTTTAGCATGTATCTCCCCCAAGTAGTTTATAAAATAGTTAAACAAAAGTTGGGGCTATGAACTCACCGTAGTTATCAGTTTTAGTTTATAACAACAACAGTGTATGGCGAGACCGCGATCTTTCACGATTACCTATGAAAGCATAGCAATCGCGTTTTAGTATAGTGTACGATATGAGTGTACAAGTATATGTAATGTCATTGACTTGGTTAAAATGTTGTAGCTGGATCTTAAGTTAAGCTATCCCTTAAGTTTTTGTTTGGCTTATAGCCTTTTTATAAATGACCTCATACCACCGTTCGGGCTATCAAAACCATGAGGTCGTGTAGTAATCGCACGAGGAGTCAGGACACTTTAAATCGTAAATCCACAACTGGTCGATACGATACCCCAAAGAGGCCTCTTTATGATAATGAAATTCCCGACTATTGTAGTACTTATCATTTATAAGTAAGTATTTGACGAGACAAATGTTGTATAAAACATGTGTCGTGTTTCGTTAAAGACTATTTGTTGAACTTGTGTGGTGACGTAATAGTATAAGTTGTGTCGTGAAGTAGTTTAGCATAACATTTATCATGTGTAAATGTTATTCACTCAATGAGTGTTGTGATAAAAATAATTACGGCGTGTCATATTATGTTGTCATGAAATACAAAGGTTTCAAAAATAGTATAAGTTCAATGGGTTTAAAAAAGAGTTAAGACTTGTGAAAATGGTATTTATATAGTTTATATGTCATATGGTCATTTATCTAGTTTGCCAAAGTTTAGCAAAAGTTCAATCTAATGAACAAGTTTTTGAAACAATTTTTGGGTTATCAAACCCAAACTAGCCGTGCGGCTATGTTACGGTTAAGCAACTTGAAACAACAATCAAAGCCATATCTAATGGCTATTTTTAAGTTAAAATACCTTGAGACATCAGCCTTGGCTTAACCTTGGCTTTGTTTTGGCCTCAGAGAATCAAAATACAACTAAGTTTCCTTAACCATGGTTGTTTTCTAGCCAACAACAGGTCAGTTTAGGTTTTGCCATTTTTAGCATTTTCTGTTAACTTTCTGCTTATGTGCTCCTGAGTTTTTGTAGAAAAAGTCATTCTGATTCTTGTTTACAATTTTGCTGATTCGGAAAAGAAAATGGTCAAAATCGCATTTTAAAATTGTTTCAGAAGACTTTTGAGTCAATATCAAGTTTTCATCTAGTTATCTTCTTTTAACCATAACTTTTTATCTATAAGTCCATTTCAAGTTATTCGAAGGCTCAAATTTTTGTTTTTACTTCCTCTAACAACTTCGTAAACTTAATCAAGTCCAAAGTTTATGTGTCAAAACTCATCACAACTCACTGGTTTCACACTAGTTTTTTGGGTAAAGGGGAGTAATCCTGCACCCTGGTAAAATATATTAACCGAAAAATATTAAAGTACAACGGATGAGAGTGATTCCCTCATCACAGTCCCTTAGGACACTTACATGCAACCACTATATAAGAATGACATGGCATTCTTATAACTTACATAAGAGACTTACACCTATAATGACTATACAAGTGGATATAAAAATGTAAAGGTAACAACTTGATTCCCACAAGATAGCACCAAAGCCATAGTCATCATAGAACTTCCAAACATCTTCATTGTCCCACAAACATGCTTCAAAAGAACACAGCTATGACACACAAGGAGATGAACTAATCCATAGTGAGCAACTCAAAGCTTCAAAAAATCAGCATATCTTAGCACTTGAGCACGCCACCAACTTCCACGACCACAAAGAACGATATCTCACGACCTGATGATACAGCGAGTGCCCAAACAACCGGTCCATGAGATCAAGTACTAGGGTATTTGAACAAGATCCCTAAACAACTTGACTTACAGTTTTAACACATGTTATAATGATGCCCCGGACATCAACAAACAATCATGGCGCTAATAAAGGCTGGAACTTGTAATTAAAACAGAAACACTCAATAACAATGGACTTGTTCCTTACCAGCAGCTTATAATGCCACATCCAAATGCACCATAGCACCATGAAAGATGCGTAACAATAAACCAACATACCAAACGCAGTCCTTCAGCAAAAGGACCTGTATAGGATGCATATAGGGTGTACAGATCCTAACTTCGAAAGCCATCATACCACAGAACAGTAACGAAACCCAATTGACATCAACAGCTCCATTGCAACAGCAATAGTCGAATTAAGAATAGGCAGCAAATATGGACAACGAAACCTTAACCAAATCAGTAGCATGACAGTGTAAATCCAGCCAAATCAAAACTAGGGTTTTTTTTGGGTAAAGGGGAGTAATCCTGCACCCTGGTAAAATATATTAACCAAAAAAATTTAAGTACAATGGATGAGAGTGAATCTCTCACCTCGGCCCGTTACATGGGCAACATACACACACTAAAAGTGCACTAACCAAACAAATTACATAAGAAAGACATGCCAATCTTATGAACTACCAAACAACCAAATTTACTTTCTACCATGACCTAAGAGACTAACATCATACATGTCACACATATCCTCCAAGTGTCTCGGTAGATCGTATACTTGCTCAGCGTAATCATCAAAATCTTCAAGATCAAAACCCCCACCACCCCCAGAAGCTAAAAATGACGCCATAGGGTTATCTGGCTCCAAAACCTAATCCTCTTCAATGTCGAACAGGTCACATTCCCAACTTTAGAAAACGGATTACTTACCTTGGTAGCAGAAGAAGTCACAGTCTCCGGAGGCTTAGAAGCCGCACCAATATCAATACGAGAGTCCTTCCCCTGAGAACCATCAATACCGCTTCCTTAGTAGTACCGAAGACTCCCAGTCTTGCCGTGTCAGAGTAGAATCAATCACAGTACTTGGGATGCCCGTGTCATCTTCCACCTCAAGAGTCCCAAAAGAGTTAGATGTAGTAACTGGTGTACCTTTAGCATTAACACTAGCAGCTGCCGGTGTCTTCGTATTTGCAACATATACCTGCTTCCTAGGTGCAAATCAAGGACCCTACCCATATTAATACCACCGTCATCTTCGTACCTTTAGGTTTGGCTTTTCGATTCTGCACCACCTTAAAACCATCATCAGGTTCCTCCACATTAGAGGTGGGAGGGACATCATTTTGCTCCTTTAAACACTTAGGACAACAAGCAGTAACATGTCCAAACACTTTACATTCCGCACAGTGTGGCGGCTTCCATTCATATTCCACCTTAATACTTGCCGTAGTAAAACCACTATCATCCTTATTAGGGATCGCCATAGTCACCACATGTTTAAGCTCAGATTCAGATGATAATTCCACAAGAGCACGTGCAAAACTAAATCGACCCCATGAATCAACACACATGGAACTAGTAAAAGCATCTAGCATAATCGGCTTACCCACTTGAGTAGCAATTAAGCTCAACCCATCTTCCGAATATGCAAGTAATGGAACATTATGCAATTTAATCCAAACGGGAACTCTAGTTACCTCACTTTTAGACAATAGCACATCAGGAGTCCATTAAGTGAGAATGAGAGGAGAATTGCGAATAATCCAAGGGCCCCGTTGAAG
Organism: Chrysanthemum makinoi; assembly: GCA_910596185.1. NCBI lineage: Eukaryota > Viridiplantae > Streptophyta > Magnoliopsida > Asterales > Asteraceae > Chrysanthemum > Chrysanthemum makinoi. The sequence continues at coordinate 161,981,518 of OU343223.1, read as the reverse complement.
AACATTCTCAACACCCTCTTTAGAATCGAATTTAAAGAGGAAAACACCATCATTATTCTTCATAAGTTTCTTAAAACCAAACTTCCCCCACGTGTTGGTGACGTAGTTCTGAACCAAAGGAAAAGCAACATTCTTACCAACAAAGAAGCCAACAAGTGTATTTTCATAACGGTTGAATACACCCTCCATAGCAGCCTTTGGAAGCACCGTATCATGATTTTCAATGCACATCTCATTCACCAAGGCACGAAAATTAACTTTCCTATAGACACGTTCCGGGTTTAAAACATTAGCAAAGGACCTCACTTCGTTATTTTCACTACCAATCACATTAGGACCTGAAGTAGAAGCATTCACCACGTTAGGACCAGAATTCACCGCATTAGAAGCATTCACCACGTTAGGACCAGAATTCACCGCATTAGTAGCATTAGTTGAAGAGACTTTAGTGCTCGAATCCAATCCACCCACAAACGTAGCACTATAACTTGTGTTTTCTAGATTAGTATTACCCCAAACAGAATCTGAATAAACATCATGCGTACTAGGGTTTAGAACAACCCTAGCAGCTTTACGCAACTCCGGAGCAGCAATGTCACCCTCAATACCACGTTCACCTTTGACACGTTGAAACCTAGCTTCCAACGCCTGAATATCAACCCTAGGATACGGATTCGTGTCCGTGTTCACACCAACTTGATCGGCCAAGTTGGTGGCTGTTTTTGAAGCCTTCACCGAAAAACCATCTTTGTCAAGAAAACCTTTCTCCATCTCTCTAGATACCCACAAAAAATCCAGTCAAACTCCAATACGGAACAATAAGCAAGTAGCAATCGAACAGTTACAAGAACGAAACCCTAACTAAAAAGTTAGGGTTTTGATAATACGCACCATATCCTAACCTGCTCCCATGATCGATCAATGTTATAATGATAAGAATAGGACCAGCAAGAAGATTAAAACCAGGGAAGGACGGTCAAATCACCAACGCAACTTAAAACCAAAATCGTTTTTTACAAACCCTAAAAAACGATTGTTCAAAACTGAAACAAACCAAGTAAAACTTAGCACGAATTCAGCCAAGGACTAAATAACAATGAAGTTAATTAGTAACAAAGGTAAATCGATGCAAAGAACCACAAGAGTTGAGGTAGAAATTGAAAAAACGATTAAGGAGTTTAGGGTTTGTAAAAAATCGCCTAATCAAAACTAGGGTTATAAAACCTTAACTTACACAATGGACTTCCAAATCGATCAGCAGGAAAACACAAAGATGTCGCATCATTATTCGAGCCCAACATCCAGATCGATCAGCAACAAACATCCAAACTCTCTGTATCTCTATGAAAACCCATGAACATAATCATAACTCTAATCAAGAACAAGCCATCAACAACCAAACCCAATAAGGGTAACGTGCCGAATACAAGCAGATGATATCACCTCCAGAGAAAGAAAAACAAAACCTTAAGAAACTTAAGGTTCCATTAACATTCAGCATCAGACTCACGTCACCATAGCATTAAAATAGAAGCAGTCAAAGAGCAGGCACCAATAAAATAGATAAGAAACCCTAGAAAAGGGTTTCGACAATGGAGCATAAGAACCACACCAACAATAAACCAACAACAGCGATTATATGTAGGGTCAATTTAGAAAACCAAACCAACAAGAGTGAGTAACAGTCGCCCCATAACAGAGTTACGAAACCCTAAGAAGAAACGATACACCAGATAAGGCAATCAATTATAAAAGCAATATTAGGGTTTCATCAATCAACAAATCACCAGCCGCCACCTCTAAGATATGAAAAATCAATCCACAAATCGTATTGCATACCCAAAAAGGGTAGAGAGGACGATTTTGGTTGTTTTATGGCCGGAAGTTGAGAAGAAATGGCGGCCAGATTTCCTAGAGAGAGAGAAATGATTTAGGGGTAAAACCCTTTAACAAACTCCATGAAAATACTTATGCTTTCAAAGTTGATATCAAAGAATTCAACATCAACAACAAACAAGCATGAGTATGGTATTTCCCAGTTGACTAATGATACTGATATAATTAAATAAGAAAGAATCTGATGAACATGTAACGTTTTTTACGTGACTTTATTCATGAAGCGTCCACTATTTTATTTAACAATAAACTTTCGTATAAACAGGAAATACAATCCAACTCTCAATCTACAGCTATTGAATTGATGTCACAGCCATCAAGCTCATTCATATCCCCTCCTTCAGGAAGCAAACACGCCAACGTACTTATATCATACATGATCAACGTTATTTCTTCTCACAGTTTAAGATTATTTGTTTTTGGAGTTCTTCTTTGTTATTTTTTAACAAATTCACTGTTCTCTTACTTTTTTTTACTATGAAAGTGAACAATATTATTTGCGAGTTAATATTAGTTAGTTTTTGATTACTTTTTAAGGTTATATTTTTTAAAACTTTTTATAAGCTGCCCGTGATTTATCACAGTTTATAGGCTAGTATATATATATATATATATATATATATATATATATATATATATATATATATATATATATATATTTCATTTTCGTTCACACCAACAACGTTGTATTCTCCATATCTTACTACTTGGTCATCGTTAAACCGAATTAACGTCAATCATCGATATTCTTTCTGTTTCATACTTTCATGATCCGAAATACGCACAAACTCTTGAAAAACTACTTCTAGACTTAAACACGCCACACGAGCAACAACAACACCAACAATGAAAAACTTATAAAGTTTTCTAAAACGTTTATGAGTTTTAATGTGTAATACAGACTTAACGTGTCGTACTAATTTAGGTTGCCTGACAAAGCCGCCACTATCACTGCTTAAATTTTTATTTCAGACTACTTATTACTGAGGTAAGTTTATAGCCCCACTTTTAATTGATAAGCTGTTTTATAAACTTTGGGGTGAGAAACATGCAAAACTGTTTCCGGACTAAAACTGAATCTTTTATGAAAACTATTGCGTGGATTAGCCTAAGCCCTTTCGTATCCCATAAGTGCCCCACTTCGTGAACCATCAATTCCTACTAGGAAGCTCAAATGTTATATATAGATCTATTGGGAGTGACCTCCCCGTTAGGTTTGACCGGATAGACACTTGCCAAGCCAAATTATTTGTTTACATGCTTCTAGATGCATGCCCACTGTTATAACTTTGGTTGCATGAACTTAGTGGCACAAACGATTTGGGTAAAGGGTTTTACCCCGGTAAATATATAACCAAAAATAGTGTTAAGTACAAATGGAATGTGGCAGAAGTACCACATTAACCTCAAGCTAAAAGCTTGATAAACTAGTGTTTATGACATGCCATAAACACAATGAACCTAGCTATATTACATCGCCTAACTAGGCATAAAACAAGAAAAAACTTGTAACAAGCGAGCATCCCGCTTCCAACCATTGCACAAAGGGGGCAAGTCGACCCAGGAAGTCTGCCTCCTTAAAAACCCTTTCCAAGAAAAACCCAAAGGGAAAAACCTTGGAGTAGGAAAAAAAGAGTACAATCGTTACCTGGCACTCCCTTCGTGTATAATACAAACACTTGGAATCTTCCATTTATCAAGTATCAGACGAGCCCGCGGGGTTATCTTCTTGAACTTGAAGGTAACCAGCTTCAACAGAACGATAGAGACAATAATTTTGACCACTTCAGCTACAGTAGACTTCTTTTGCTTGAAGAGTCTTGAATTGCGTTCCATCCAAATGTAGTACGTAGTAGCAGATGGAGCAGTAACCGAGATATGATACTACTAATTGAACGCCCCTTTGATATAGGAATAAGTAATGTAAGAGCATTATCCAAAGAAGGTGGGACAGCATCCATTCTAGATAAAACCCGAACCTGCAACCAAACCTGCATAGAAAACTGGCACTCAAAAAACAAGTGAGAGTGAGAGTCCGGAACCAAGTCACATAGATGGCATCTAAGCAAGTCCAAATCAACATTAGGACCAACATCCCATTGCCGCATCCTATCATGAGTCTAAAATTTCTGCTTAATAACAAGCCACAAATGTATAGCATGCTTCGAAATACAATGAGAAAACCAAGGAATATGATACCAATCCACCAAGTCAGCCCTTAGGCGAAGAGAATCCCACGCACCCGAAACTGAAAAACGACTAAGATTACCATCCAAAGTACGCCACAATAAACCATCATCAGTATCGTTAAGATTAGGAACCGGGAGAGCAGCTAACAGTAGAAACCTAGATAACCAATCAGGAGGCCATCGCCAAACATCATTAACTATCACATCACAAACCGAGTCTGACAAATTTAACCCAGCCCGAGCAATGTCTCTAGCAGTAAGCGAATCACGAATGGGGCTTAACTCACACCACATATCAAACCAAACGGATGTAGCCTTTCCATTATTAATCTTATGCCAGATGAAAGGATGAACCTTGGCTCTAATTGCAAGAAGCTTGCACCATCCCCAACTAACATCACCCAAGCAAGGGACATCCTAAAAGCTTCTACCATGAAGGTTATAAGAATGAATCCATTGAACCATAAGGACTCTTTATGTGTCAAAATACTCCAAATATGCGTAGTCATGAGAGCAATGTTAAAATCATCCAATCTACGAATACCTAGATCTCCTTCTTGCTTAGGCTTACAAACAGACTCCCAAGCAACTTTGGCCTTACCCCTTTTCATTTCTCCTTGACACCAAAGGAAACCCCTCACAAGCTGCTCCAATTCATGAATGATACGGGTAGGAAGAATCAAAACAGAAGCCCAATATAAATGCATCAAAGATAACACAGACCTGACCAACTGAAGCCTACCCGCGAAAGATAAAACTTATTACGCCAATCATTCACACGGCCTTCCAACTTTTCCACAAGAACCTTACAATCCCTATAAAGTAGTCTAGATGATATGAGAGGGACCCCAAGATACCTGACAGGGAGAGAACCATCTACAAATGGCATAGACTAGAGAATAGCAGCTTTCATAGCATTAGGAACATTACAAAAAAAACTGTACTTTTAGGGATACTCGGGACAAGACCCGAGACATTCTTGAAATCCTCCAAAGCATGTATTATGACATTAACAAAATCCGGATGGCCTCTAGAAAACACGAAGAATTCATCTGCAAAACAATGGTTAATAATTCTCTGTTGTTCACACAAATGATGAAACTGAAATTCCACAACATTAGAAACCTTTTTCTTCAAAATAAGAGTTAGCACCTCCATAACCAACGTAAACAAGTAGGGAGATAACGGGTCACCTTGCCTAAGACACCACTTACCTTTAAACCAGCCATGAAGAGCCCCATTAACACATATAGAATAAGATGTAGATGAGACACACACGAAGATCCAGTCAACCAAAACCAAACCCAATAAGTATAGCTTTAAGAAATGCCCAATCAACTGTATCATATGCCTTCTGAATATCAACTTTAAATGCACAACTAGGCGGACCTCTCCCTCTATGATAATTTCGCATAAGCTCTTGGGTAAGTGATACATTATCTGAGATACGACGGCCAGGAACAAATGCTGATTGATTAATACTAACCAACTCATCAAGGCCCTCTTTAATGCGGTTAGCAATGATTTTGTTAATGCATTTATAAAGGACATTACAACAGGAAATACGCCTATAATCATTAATCTTAGCAGGGGTAGACACTTTAGGGATCAAAGATATAATGGTATGATTGATTTCTGTAAGAAGCTTACCATTAATGAAGGAAAAAAACATGAGGTGCAACAGAGCACCCCACTAAAGCGGAAAAAAAAACCATCATTCTCTATAACCTTAGGGTCTGATGCCAAATTGTTCACACCCACAAAAGCGGAAAAACATGAGGTGCAACAGAGCAAGATACAACGCATAAGATATAAATAAACACCATACATAAAGTTTCAACAAAAATATTACACGTTACATTTAGTTTCAAAAGATAAAGTCATTGTTTTTAAAAGATAAACATTGCTGGAAAAGTGTCCATGTATATGCCTCTCTTAGAGCCCACTTAATGATGATCAACTGAAAAGCCCGATAAAAACAGGTCAATTATGGAAATAGTTGGTGAATTCACAGGTTTTAAAAAATGAAAACATTTTAGTAAAATGTTATAAAGGTAAAAAAGGATATCAATATGCATAGTAGTTAGTCCTTCCTTGAACGGCTAGTATGTAACCTGAATCATCAATCGAGTATATAGTTCCACTCAGTTAGGGTTTTTAAAAATCATTTGTTAGGATTTTCTTTGGGTTTTCTGAATCGTTGCTTACTATCCTGATTCCTTGTGTCGGTTTATACATTCAAGGGTGGTTTATTACCAGATTAAGCACTTGAGCGTATCTTCTTATTATGGAGGCTGGTTAGATTGTTGGTGTGTTATTGTATAAACCCTAACTTTCAGTTTGGGTTTTCTCTTAATTATTGGTCATTCTATGGTTGTTGCTGTTCTGAAGTCATATTGATTGTCTATTGAGTGATTGTTTGTGGGGTTTCGAGAGATGGAGAAAGGGTTTTTTAACAAGGATGGTTCGTCGAGGAAGGCTGCAAAAGCAGCCACCAACTTGGCCGATCAAGTTGGCTTGAATAAGGAATCCAATCCGTATGCTACTCTGGATATTAATGCGTTGGATGCTAGGTTAAAACGTCTCAAAGGTGAGTACGCAATTGATGGTGGTACTACTGTTCCTGAGGTACATAAAGCTGCTAGGGTTGTTCGAAACCCTAGCACTCACGATGGCAATCTGTTTAGGGACAGTTCGTTTGAATCTGTTTGGAGCACTTCTAACCTGGAACAAACATCTCGTCCTGACCCATGGGTGGACCCTAGGCTGGGGCTTGATAGTGATAAGGCTGGTACCTCTATGGGTGGGGTAGATTTGAGCACTAAATTGACTCCTTTTAATGCTGTTGTTTCGGATACTTGTGTGACTTCGAATTTGGTATTTCCTAGTGTTGCTTCGATGGATGGTAATTTCATTGCTGCTACGAATGTGGTGAAGGCGTCTACTTCTGGTCATGACGTCAATGGTAGTGAAAATGTGTCTAATAACGCAAGGTCGTTTGCTAATGTTTTAAAGTCGGAACAAGTCACTAGGAAAGTTAACTTTCGACCATTGGTGAATGAGAATCGTATTGATAATCATGATACGGTTCTTCCAAAGGCTGCTATGGAGAGAGTGTGTAACCGTTATGATAATACTCTTGTTGGCTTCTTTGTTGGCAAGAATATTGCCTTTCCTTTGGTCCAAAATTATGTAACTAACACGTGGGGTAAGTTTGGGTTAAAGAAACTTATGAAGAATGACGAAGGTGTGTTCCTCTTTAAGTTTGATTCTAAAGAGGGTGTTGATAATGTCCTTCAACGAGGCCCTTGGATTATTCGTAATTCTCCTCTCATCCTCACTAAATGGACTCCTGATGTGTTATTGTCTAAAAGTGAGGTTACCAAAATTCCCGTGTGGATTAAATTGCATAATGTGCCAGTACTTGCATATTCGGAAGACGGGTTGAGCTTAATTGCTACTCAGGTGGGTAAGCCGATTATGTTAGATGCTTTTACTAGCTCCATGTGCGTTGATTCATGGGGTCGCATTAGTTTTGCACGTGCTCTTGTGGAATTATCCTCAGAATCTGATCTAAAACATGTGGTGACTATGACGATCCCTAAAAAGGACGATAGTGGTTTTACTACGGCAAGTATCAAGGTTGAATATGAATGGAAACCTCCACATTGTGCGGAATGTAAAGTGTTTAGGCATGTTAATGCTTGTTGTCCTAAGAGTACTAAGGAGCAAAATGATGTAGCTCCCACCTCGTCTTTGGAAGAGCCTGATGATGAGTTTAAGGTGGTGCAGAATCGGAATGCCAAACCCAAAGGTATGAAGATGTATAGTGGTATTAATATGGGTAAGGGACCTAGATTTGCTCCTAGGAAGCAGGTATATGTTGCAAAGACGAAGACACCGGAAGCTGCTACATTCAATGTTAATGCTAAAGGTACACCTTGAGGTGCATGATGACACGGGCATCCCAAGTACTGTGATTGATTCTACTACTGACGAGGCGATGATAGAGAATTCTACTGGTTGTACTAAGGAAGCAGTTATGGATGGATCTCAGGGGAAGGAATCTCGTGTTGATAAAGATGCGGCTGTTAAGCCTGCTGAGACTATGACTTCTTCTACTACTAAGGCAAGCAATCCGTTTTCTAAATTCGGGAATGTGATTTGTTATGATAGTGATGAGGATGAGGTTTTGGAGCCGAATAACCCTATGGCGACATTTACGGCTTTTGGGGGAGGTGGGGGATTTGAGCTAGAAGATTTCATATCTGATGATTATGCTGCTCAGGTCTATAATTTACCGGGACACTTGGAGGAGTTTTGTGACATGTATGATGTTAATCTCTTAGGTCGTGGTAGGAAGTAATTTGGATATTTGGTAGTCCATAAGATTGGCATGTCTTTCTTATGTAATATGTTTGGTTAAGTGCACTTTAAGTATGTGTCTGTTGCCCATGTAACGGGCCGAGGTGAGAGATCCACTCTCATCCGTTGTACTTAAAACGTTTTGGTTAATATATTTTACCAGGGTGCAGGATTACTCCCCTTTACCCAAAAAGTACTGGTAGTTTCATTTTGTTAAGTTATAGGAATGGTGTGTCATTCTTATATAAGAGTCTGTAAGTTGCACATGTTGTGCATTTTTCGTCGCCCTGATCGGGCTAAGGGCATGGGATTCACCCATGTCATTTTTACTTCAATGTTTTTTGGTGTAATAGAATTTTACCAGGGTGAATTAACCCTTTTACCCAAAAAAAACCTTTATTGAACTTTAAGTGATTTTGAATTGTTTTGAACAAAAGAAACGACTTGGAAACGTAAATTTGTTGAAAAAACGGGTCTTTGAAGTCTTTTGCAATCCATCGAATTTACCATTTTAGGGTTTATCAGATTTGCGTTAAGGGTATATTAGATTTGTGTTAAGGGTTTATCAGATTTGCACTAATGGTTTTTCATATTTTCACTTAGGATTTATCAGATTTACTTATCGAATTTGCTCAAGGAACAGTTTCTTCATGATTCACGGATTACTTCATACTTCCTTTGCTTAGATAAGCCTGTTGAATACTTCGACAAAGGGGAAATCTCTAGGTTGGATAAGTTAGATGGATACTATCAGATTTGTTATCGAATTTGTTATCATATTTTTTATCAAATTTGTTATCGAATATGTTATCAGATTTGTTGTCGAATTTGGTAAAATATTTGTTATCAGATTCGTTATCGAATTTGATATCAGATTTTTTATCGATTTTGTAATTAGATTTGTTATCGAATTTAAGTTATCAGATTTAGGTTATCGAATTTGAGTTATCAGACTAGGTTATCAAATTTAAGTTATCAGATTTGGTCATTGAATTTGTTCCTTAAGAGTTGACTTGTGCGGATAGAAGATAGTATGGGTAAAACCCAAAAAACGAATTCTCTCTCTCTCTAGGTGGTGAATCCCTAAACCCTTCTTCCTTAATCGTTTTTCTATCAAATCTGCCAAAACTTTGGATTCTTTGCATCATTCTCACTTTGTTACTAATTAACATCCTTGTTAATTCGTCCTAAGTCTGAATTTGTGCGGAGTTTTTTCTGTTTTTGGTACTTTTGTTAGAATCGTTTTTTTAGGGTTTTGAGATTCGCTTTTTTGGTTCTAACCCTAACTCCCTTATCATCGTTTCTAAGCTGCCTCAATTCTTGTGTTTCTTGTGCTTCGATCTTCCTTTGCTACTGATTAACTACATGTTATTTGGTCCTTGGTTGTATTCGAACTAAGGTTCACTTGTTTTGTTGCAGTTTTAGCAAATCGTTTTTTTTAGGGTTATTAGGAATCGATTTTTGGTTGTGACCTGTTTTCATTGATCTTGATTCATCTAAGTTAGGTTTATCACTTATTATACTCTTCTTTCTTTGATTGAATCATGGGTGCTGGTTAGTTGTTGGTTCGTGGAGGTTTAAACCCTAACTTTCAGTTAGGGTTTTCTTGTACGACGCTAGGGTTTTTATGCATGTGTTTGTCGTAATATTGGGATTGTTTGTGGGTTTTTAGAGAGATGGAGAAGGGTTTTCTTGACAAAGATGGTTCTTCAGTGAAGGCTGCAAAAATTGCCACCAACTTGGCCGATCAAGTTGGTGCAAACACGGACACATATCCGTATAAGAGGGTTGATATTCAGGCGTTGGAAGCTAGGTTTCAACGTCTCAAAGGTGAACGTGGTATTGAGGGTGACAATGCTGATCCGAAGTTGCGTAATGCTACTAGGGTTGTTCTAAACCCTAGCACGCATGATGTTCATTCCGATTCTGTGTGGGGTACTACTAATCTGGATAAAACAAGTTTTAGTGATACGTTTGTGGGTGGATCTGATTCGAGCACTAAAGTTGATGATGTGGTGAATTCTGGTCCTAACGTGGTGAATGCATCTACTTCAGGTCCTAATGTGATTGGTTGTGATAATAATGATGTGAGGTCTTTTGCTAATGTATTAAATCCGGAACGTGTCTCTAGGAAAGTTAATTTCCGTGCCTTGGTGAGTGAGACAAGTATTGAAAATCATGATACGGTGCTTCCAAAGGCTGCTATGGAGGGTGTATTAAACCGGTATGAAAATACACTTGTTGGCTTCTTTGTTGGCAAGGATGTTGCTTTTCCTTTGGTTAAGAATTACGTCTCCAACACGTGGGGTAAGTTTGGTTTTCAGAAATTAATGAAGAATGATGATGGTGTTTTCCTCTTTAAATTTGATTCTAAGGAGGGTGTTGAGAATGTTCTTCAACGGGGCCCTTGGATTATTCGCAATTCTCCTCTCATTCTCACTAAATGGACTCCTGATGTGCTATTGTCTAAAAGTGAGGTAACCAGAGTTCCCGTTTGGATTAAATTGCATAATGTGCCATTACTTGCATATTCGGAAGATGGGTTGAGCTTAATTGCTACTCAAGTGGGTAAGCCGATTATGTTAGATGCTTTTACTAGTTCCATGTGTGTTGATTCATGGGGTCGTATTAGTTTTGCACGTGCTCTTGTGGAATTATCATCTGATGTCGAGCTTAAACATGTGGTGACTATGGCGATCCCTAAAAAGGATGATAGTGGCTTTACTACGGCAAGTATAAAGGTGGAATATGAATGGAAGCCGCCACGCTGTACGGAATGTAAAGTGTTTGGGCATGATAATGCTTGTTGTCCTAAGAGTATTAAGGAGAATAATGATGTTCCCCCTACCTCTAATGTGGATGAACCTGATGATGGTTTTAAGGTGGTGCAGAATCGGAAAGCCAAACCTAAAGGTACGAAGATGACGGGTGGTATTAATATGGGTAAGGGTCCTAGATTTGCACCTAGGAAGCAGGTATATGTTGCAAAGACGAAGACACCGGCTGCTGCTAGTGGCTAAAGATACACCTATTACTACGTCAAACTCTTTTGGGGCTCTTGAGGTGGATGATGACTCGGGCATCCCAAGTATTGTGGCTGATTCTTCTACTCAAACAGTGAAGACTGGGAAGTCTTCTGGTACTACTAAGGAAGCAGGTATTGATGGATCTCGGGGGAAGGACTCTCGTATTGATATTGGTGAGGCGTCTAAGCCTCCGGAGATTGGGACTTCTTCTGCTACCAAGATAAGTAATCCGTTTTCTAAAGTTGGGAATGTGACCTGTTCTGACAGTGAAGATGAGGTTTTGGAAACTGATAACCCTATGGCGTCATATTTGGCTTCTGGGGGTGGTGGGGGTTTTGATCTTGAAGATTTTGAGGATTATGCTGATCAAGTCTACGATCTACCGAGGCACTTGGAGGATATGTGTGACATGTATGATGTTAGTCTCGTAGGTCGTGGTAGGAAGTAAAATTGGTTGGTTGGTAGTTCATAAGATTGGCATGTCTTTCTTATGTTATTTTTTGGTTAAGTGCACTTTTTAGTATGTGTTTGTTGCCTATGTAACGGGCCGAGGTGAGAGATTCACTCTCATCCGTTGTACTTAAACTTTTTTTGGTTATTATATTTACCAGGGTGCATGATTACTCCCCTTTACCTACAAAAAGAGTTGACTTGTGCGGCTAAAATCTGACTTTTTACGACAAAACTTCAAACGACATAACTTTTGAACCGTAACTTCATTTTTAGCGAATTACTAGTCAAAATGACCGGAACAACCTGATTATTGTGAACTTACCTGACGTTGTTGAGTAACTATTAGAATTAGTAAATAAGGGCCCAGCCTATTAGTTAATCTAGCTTAGCCTTCAAGCTAAGCAAGGCTTATTTATACTTATGTAGTTTTAGTCTTTCCTTACCAATTCAATAAAATACCATTGTTCTTTACATGGTATCAGAGCAAGGTTATTGTACCCATTAGGGTTTCGTTTTTTAGTTTTGAAGAACAGTACCGGTGTGAGTACTGATATATTTTAGGGCTTCCACAATAAGTTTCTCACCAGTTCCTCGAGGGATCTAGTCTTGGTTGTCAGGTTTTGATTTTTGATTATGTTTAAATTTTGAGGTTTGCAACTTTTTCTTTGTTTTATTCTTAGAGGTATTGTTTGGGGTTTTCTGGTTGTGATTCGTTTTGGTAATTAAGGTTTTTTTCAATATTGAATCTGGAATTATGGTTAATGACATGAAGAATGATGGGGCATCTGGTAGTAGTTCTACTGATGGACTTCCGATAGTGATTCGAATCACAGATAGCAAACTTGATGGCTCCAACTTCTTTGCATGGAGCAAAACAGTTCGTATCTATCTACGCAGTATTGGAAAAGCTTCTCATCTTATAGATAACCTCCTACTGATGAGACTAAGGATCAATGGTTGGAGAATGATGCTCGATCGTTCTTGATGATTAGGAACTCTATCGAACCATCTGTGATTCCTTTACTTGATCATTGTGAATATGTAAAGGAATTGATAGATTATTTGGATTTTTTGTATTCAGGACAGAAGAATATCTCTCGGATATATAGTGTGTGCAAGGCTTTTCATCGTGGAGAACAACAAGATCACTCACTTACCACTTATGTTATGGAATTCAATAAAATGTATGAGGAATTGAATTCTCTTCTCCCTATAAGTGCTGATGTGAAAAGAAAAGGGAACAAATAGCTATAATGAGCTTTCTGACCGGTTTACGACCAGAATTTGATTCTCTTAGATGTCAATTCTTGAATGAGACAGATATTCCATCTCTTCAAGACACATTTGCTCGAGTTATTCGTAATGAGACTCTCCAGTTTCCTCATACAATGGCTTCTAATAGTGCTCTTGTTAGTCGTGGTGGATTTCAAGAAGGTTCTAGGAATGGTAATAGGGATCGAGTTGGTGATTCCCAAGGTTTAATTATGATGAGGTTGAGTGTTATTATTGTCATGAATTAGGTCATACCACACGTAATTGCAAGAAACTCTTAGCTAAGAAAAAGGGTTCCTCTGCACGTACTTCTGCCACTTCTGATAAAACGGTTACCATTTCTGCTGAGGAATATGCTCGTCTTAAAGGTTCTGTGGTGAACTCTTCTACTGCTGTTACTTCTATTGTTGGGACATAATCTGTAAAGGTATATGATGACCAAGAGGATTGTATCTGGTGACCAAGAAAAGCATTGCTCTTAAGTAATTTGTTGTTTTTTGTTGATGATTCAGTTTTTTTTGGAGTTCTTTTTTTGGTTAGTTGAGACCTGCCACAAGTTGCTTCGTTTCTTAAGTTTTTTGGTTAGTTGAGACCCGAATATGTATGTTGTGGTTTCTTCGTGTTTTGGTTAATTGAGACCAGTTTTCTTCGGGTTGCTTCATCTTTTGATTAGATCCCACGTGAGATCTATTGAGACCTTTCTTCAGGTTGCTTAGCATTTCATTTTGAAGAACCCAAGTGAGATCGATTAGCTTTTCGTTTGTTGAAGATTTTGATTATTGCTTTGAGGAAGACTTTTACTTATCGTTTTTGGGTTTGATATTATGTAACAAGCTGAGCATAGTATGCTCTAGCTTGAGGGGGGATGTTAGAATTAGTAAATAAGGGCCCAGCCCATTAGTTAACCTAGCTTAGCCTTCAAGCTAAGCAAGGCTTATTTATACTCCTGTAGTTTTAGTCTTTCATTATCAATTCAATGCAATATCATTGTTCTTCACAGTAACGAAATTTTTGAAGCCTGTAATCGCTCTGGAAAGAAGTAATTGACGATTTTAAGATTTTAGACCAAATTTTCACTACAACAACTTACCTTAACCTATAAAAAATGCAAATCCTTTATCGTTGAACCTAGATCAACTTTTTTTTTTTGGGTAAAAGGGTTAATTCACCCCGGTAAAATTCATTACTCCAAAAAACGTTGAGGTACAATAGGATGAGGGTGATGTCCCTCACCTCAGTCCCTTAGGACACTTACAGACTCGAATATAAGAATGACACACCATTCCTATAACTTACAATAAAATAAACCGACCAGAAATGACAAAAGTATATAAAAATTACAATACTACTCGAGAAAAGAACTTGAGCCTTCTAGTCACTTTGGTTGTCCACCTTAACATCCATGAAGAATCCCCGAATAAACATCCAAGCGATCTTCAACAGATCATCTGTTTGTAGTAGCAAAGAACACCACAAACAACATACCACACTTCCCAATGTATTAAAGACTATAGCTTCAAGAACACAAGATCTTAAAATACGATGGAGGAAAGTATAAAAACTACCATTCAAGAAGGAAAAGCCATGCATCCGTTGCATCATAAAACCATGCAAAGAACCTGAATAAGCATTCACCAAAAGCAATCGACCAAACTTGAATGATAACCAACATGAGACTAACATAGGGTCACAACCCTAACTTCCAGCAAACAAAGCATCATCGATCCAAGAGGAATATCAAAGCCATAGAATGTAGATCGATCCAACCAGCAGCGTTCAAAATAACATAATGAAAGTGCATGGCATCGTGCGAGT
Source organism: Chrysanthemum makinoi (assembly GCA_910596185.1). Classification (NCBI taxonomy): domain Eukaryota; kingdom Viridiplantae; phylum Streptophyta; class Magnoliopsida; order Asterales; family Asteraceae; genus Chrysanthemum; species Chrysanthemum makinoi. The sequence continues at coordinate 161,966,502 of OU343223.1, read as the reverse complement.
AAGGGTTTTGAACAAGTGCCCCCACAAAATTTAACTTCCATCTATAGCATAGGTAACCACAATCACGAACCTCACGGCAGCAATAATCAAAGCATCGTGAGTAGCAGAAAAGGGTGTGATACCGAGCATAAAACATAACATAGGGTGACTCAACCCTAACTTCCAAAGAAAAACGAACCCAAGACCAGGAAAGAAGGTTTGATGGTCCGAATAGATCACTACACGCAAATAACTTCCACTCTCGCAAAACCCACTTCCAAATAAACGAGCCAAACACACCCTCCCACCATCAGGTACGGACCACAAGCAAAACAATACCCAACAGAGGGTATACTTCCAGCAGATCATAAACGAAACCCTAAAAAAGGGTTCCATTATAGCGTTGAGCAGCAGCACAATCAATCACACCCCAAGCCATCAAGTATATTCATTCAAAGACCAGGCTATACGACAAGTAATAAATAAGAAACCCTAAACATAGGGTTTCCATCGATAGAGCACAACAAATCCAACCATAATCGACCATACACAGAACCAAACAAGTTAACAATGACGATTCCCAAAACCCTAAAAAAAAAATCGACTCCAAAAAAAAAGGAGAAACGATTGAAAAATAGGAGTAAGGGTTTCGGGAATCACGATGGAGATTTCTTGAATGTAGAACAATAAGAATCATTGACCGCCACCCCTTAGATGAAAACATAACCCAAACCATTCGTCTTGCATACCCTAATAGGGTAGAGATAACGAAAAAAATAAGGATTATGGCCGGAAAATTAGAAGGGGCGGCGGCCTGAAATCTCCATTGGGAGAGAGAGAGAATTAGGGTTTTTTTATCTACCTAGATCAACTTTATCACACATACATTCATCAATGCAACTCAGCAAGACATTCATGCAGCCGATGCTAAAAACCGTCCTCCTATGCTTGAAATACATGGATATCTTCAATGAACAAGTCGTATGCCTTTGCTATATCAAAACCAAAACTTATGGAAAACTCATGATACAATTCATTAAGAATGGACCCTTCAAGCCACGACAAATCCAAGACCCTAGAGATCCTAATGCAACACCTCTTGTTCAACCACATTTTCGTGATCAAGTAGAAGTATAATACAATGAGGATGATAAGAATCAGATCGAAGCAGATGACATGGGAATACACATCATCCAACTGGGATTACCAAGAGAGATCTTTGTTGCAATAGACAGCTGCGAAACTACTTATGATATGTGGGAATGCTATAGACGACTATGTTATGGAACATAAATTGGACAATAATACATGGAGAATAAGCTGCTAACTGAATGGGAACGTTTACATCCACTCCAGGAGAATCCATTGAATGCTACTATGGAAGTTTTTGCACATTAATGAATGAGTTAATCAGAAACAAGTCGACACCCAGAACTATCGGGAGTAACATCAAATTCATCAACAATCTTCAAGAAGAATGAGGACGATATGTCACAATGTCAACCGAACAAAGGACTTACACCAGGTGAATTTTGATCAGCTCTACGATTTTCTGAAACAAAACAACCAAGCAGGAAGTTATGAAGAGTCTAGGAGAAAGAAAGATTGGAAAAGAATCATGATTATTGGCATTATTGACATGACACAAACTACCTTCATGTCGGAACAACAAAAACACAACCGATCCAGTACACTCAACAACAACTTATGAAAAGGCATCAAAGGAACTATTCCACAACAACAAAAATTTATATAATGCGCCACCGATAAACAAAGTCATTTCAACAACTAATCAGTTCCACAAGATCCAGGGTCATGACAATGATAGCCAAACAAATAGAGGCTGGGAATGAACTCAATCATTTTCCTATTTGAAAGGCTCTAAAGGACACTACTTCCTACACCACGCTAACACAACCAAAAAATATTAATGCAAATACATAGCAATCAGGCGAAATTGACTTCACTAGCAAGGGTTAATACTGGGCAACAGGAAAAAGTGTTGCAGCTAATAGGTATCAGAAACCATGAGATAAGTGCTTATGATACATTCACATGGTAATTAAAAAGATGCGGAACTGGTGGGTAATTTAACTGGATAATCAGATGGTTTTCAAATAGTAAGCCTTG